>VZTA01022726.1:113599-162067 GCA_013398855.1 Mohoua ochrocephala | reverse complement strand
TTCTCGTAACGAGAAATGAAGTTGGAGGAAAACAAAATAAATAATCAATTTTGTGTTTTGCAGCGAAGAAAATGTTTGGAAGCTTTGTGACTTCATCAGGAGTCAGGATCGGTACCCTTTAGAAGAATTTTATGCTGTTTTCATATCCAATGATAGGAGGATGGTGAGTCAATGGGATGTGATCAGAGTCAGCTATGGAGAGTCTCGGGCCTTCAGACCGCAGCCCAGCGTAGGTGAGACATGGTCCCAGCGATTTCAACCACAGCCCAGTGTTGGGGAGTGAGCCTTTAGCCCAGCCTGCAGATGAGATGCAGTCCAAACCTGTCTTGTAGCTCACTTTGGCTCAGAGGTGTGCCAACCACACCACGTGAGATCTTTTAATTATCCACTGCATTCAGGACAATGGGAAGAGGCATGGTGTCCCTGTGAGCCGTGGGAGTAATTCTGTCTGTAATCTGTCAGTTTAGGAGAATGGCTATCTTTATAAAATCATAGAACCTTTAATAACCATAAGGTTGGAGCAGACCTCTAAGACCATCAAGTCCGACTGTTAACCCAGCAGCACTGTGTTCACCATTAAACCATATCCCCAAGTCTTTTGGGTGTTTCTGGGGATGGTGATTCCACCACTTCCCTGGGACAGTTTATTCTAATGTGGCCCAGAACAGTATCTCCAATTACTTGCTCCTGAGAGAGAAACTGGAAAAAATTTTCTTACTGCAGCACAGATGTAAGCTGAGGAGGTTGATAGGTTAGCAAAGAACCAACCAGTTTACCTGAAATTAGTCTGTATTAATCTGAAAGATTTTATTCACTTCAGGTTCACTTATAACTTTCAGATTCCCCTTTGGAAGCAGAAATCTGGACATGGAGATGAGCCTGTTGTCTGGGTAAGGCATTCATTACTGTCAGTAATTTTGAGCGTGTGCCTCTGTAGTTGATAGCTGCAGGATCACACACGTAACAAACTGTTCCATCTGAACAACAAGGAACGCTTTTTTACTCTGAGGGTGATGGAGCACTGGAGCAGGTTGCTCAGAGGGGTTGTGTAGTCTCCATCCTTGGAGATTTTTAGAAGCTCTCCAGACACGGTCCTGGGCAGCTGGCTGTAGGAGAGTCTCCTTGAGCAACAGGTTGGACCAGATGACCTCTTGAAGTCCCTTCCAACTTCACACATTGTATAGTTTTGCATTAATATTTATAATTCTTTTACAACAGATTTATAAATAGCCTAAATCTGGTGTTCCTTTGCACCATCCATCATAAATTAATAGCGAGACAGTCAGTAAAACCTATAGTTTGACAAGTGTTAATATTAGTAAGAATGCATAATAGGTCTGTGAAAATTATGATCTGGGTATTGAGGCTGCCAGCTCTGTAGAATTCTAGGTAGCTGACTGTACTTGCAAGAAGTAGATGGATGAAAATGTTTATGTAGGCTTGCCAGATGATAGAAAAATATAAGCTATATATGTATTCAGGTGTCAGCAGTTAAACTGACCCATGAAAAAGTGGCTTGGGAGTGTCATTTGATCAATTCATGCAGTTCAGTAATTGCTGAGGCAGAATTCCTTGGTATCATTATAGAGTCCTTTCAGTTATCTGGCACAGAACAAACTATTTCTTGTGGCAATTTCTGTTTCTGAAATTCTGCAAAGTAATCTGCAAACTTCTGAAGTTTTCTGATTTCTGAATCATTCACTCTCTTCCAAAATATCGGTATCTTTACAGTGCAAAAAAAAAAGGTTTGGTTTACAAAAAGATCCAAGTGTTACAGAGATGACCTAAAAAGGAATAGCAGAGTCAGGAAAGGCCATGGCAGAATGTGGATTTCTCATAAAAATGCATGGATTGAAAGGTCTTTTAGCTTTGATGTTTCAGTGGATCATAGGTTGTGTAAAGCTTGTAAGTTAATTTTCCTTATACTCTGTAACAGGTTTTGCTAAATACTGTTGAATACAGTTGTGTACGTGTATTGGTCTGGTGAAGTAGTTTGTTCAAATCTCTTTGTGGTTTTAATATTGAAAATGTCAAAAGACAGTGCTCAATCCGTTTTGTGAGTGGATCCAATGTAAATTTAAGTAAGTTGTTAAAGGCTACCTTCAATTTAATTTTGGAAAACAGCAGTGTACATACCTGACACCTCATGTCAGTAACTGCAGCATCCCCAAACCTCCACCTGTGTTTCTTACAAGTTAAGGAGTAAAACTGCACTGCATAACCCAAATGTCCTGATAAAACAGTTGCCTTGAAAAAGTGTGATATAGTACCCACAGATATTTTTTCCCAGCTTCAAGAGCTGCTACAGGAAATTGTCTTATTCCTGTGGTCCTCCTGAGCTGTTCACTGGTTTTTCAGTGGTGTGCTGGTTTTTCAGGTGCTTCTGGCAGCTGAACACGCGACACTCAAATTCACAGACCGTGTTACTGCAACAGGTACAAAATCTCTTATTAGAAGAGATCACTAGGTAACTTTAATATTAATCTATCATTGTATCTTATGAGTTTTTATTTATGACCGGGTCTAAGAAAAAATTGTTTAACCAAACAACTTTTGTGGTTTGGTGTGGAACATGAAAGAGATTTTCTGTTTTCTTAGGAGTAGCATACACTTTAGTTTAGCTGTTTTGGCTTAAATCAAAGGAAGCTGCAAAGAAATGGGGAGAATACCAAGGTTTCTGGAAGAGCAGATGGGCAAGATAGGCATTAGGAAATCTCTCTCCTGGTGCCAGAAATGTTACAGGCTTAATATTCCAGGACAGGAAGCAGTCTTTAAAAAAAGTATCTGAACTTATGCTTTTAGGAATTTTTTTTTTTCCACTCTCTTTGCCAGTGTCTCATGAATGGCTGTTTAACTAATGGCAATTAACTTTCTTCCCAGGACTACCATGTTATTCTACTTCACATTTCCAGCGGGGAGCAGAACTTCATTTATGATCTTGACACGGTGTTGCCGTTTCCATGTCCTTTTGAGGTGTATAGTGTGGAGGCCTTTAGGTCGGATGACAGCCTTCGTCCAGAGTTTCACAGGTGATAACATAAAATACAAAGACTATGGATGTTATTTCATGAAATCAAAGTTGAAGTTCTCTTTGTGTATGTATAGTGACAGAGGTTTCTTTGCTATACTCCAGTAAA
Organism: Mohoua ochrocephala; assembly: GCA_013398855.1. NCBI lineage: Eukaryota > Metazoa > Chordata > Aves > Passeriformes > Acanthizidae > Mohoua > Mohoua ochrocephala. Next base: position 158,930 of record VZTA01022726.1, on the reverse strand, counting down.
ATAAATGCACTGTGTTACTTTTCTAAAGCTCTTTACCTTAGTCATCAAAAGCTCTTTTCTTTTCTACTGTAGCTTCACTTTAATGACTTGGTCCAACATTGCTGGTTTGTGTATTTAATAACGTTAGTGCTCCTTGATGAGAGGAAAGTGCTCTTGTTCTGAGGGATTAATGCAGCATTGTGTATATGCCTCTCTTGATACAATTTTGCATTTTTATTTAGAAAAATCAGAATGATTCGAGCAGATTTGTACTTGAAGAAATTTGCTTCAGACAGATCTCATATGAAGGATGCAAATGGGAAATGGCAGAAACCTCCTCCTCCGTACCCTTGCATTGAAACTGCAGGTAAGCTTCCAGAGCTCCTTCTTCCTGCTTACAGTGCTGAATGAGATAGTCCAGGATGCACATGGGAAGTAAATAAGTTCTATAATTACTAATCTTCATAAACTGAGCAGAGAGTGAGAGGTAAGAAATACTCTTCTCTTGTTACAGCAGGGAACTGAAGCAAACAGGCCAAATAACTTGCTTAGGGGTCACAAAGTTTGTAACACACTGATTATACCGCACTCTAGCACACAGATCCCATTCTGGCAAAGTAGAGTTGACAGGAGGAAGTTTTCAGGCTCTGCTCAGTGTGGTGGCTTTGCCTGCCTGAAATGTTCGAGGTTTCTCTACCAGGTGAATGGACCCCAGGATGTTTTAAGTCACTGGCAAGTTGGCAAGTTTTTCCCTAAGCCTTAAGCCTCTTTTAAGCGATAGCCTAGCTAATCCTCTGGGCCAGGCAGAGCGAGAGGTAAAGACTTGCCATCTATTCTATAGAGCTGCTTAAAGCATTCTTATCACGCAGCACTTCAGCTTATTCTAATCATGAGTTTTGCAAGCTGACTAACATTTGCCGTGTGTGTGTGTTTGTTCTCTCATTTTCTTCCAAGGAAAGCATGGTGAAGTTTTGCTTTGAAAGAGTTTGAAAGAGTTTTCATGTTACTGCTCTGCATGTTTGGTTTTGTTGATTTTTAATAATGCAGTACTGCTATGTGTTTATGTTAGAGAAGGCAGGGTCAAAGAAACATATTTTGTCTTTAGGTCCAAGTGTATTGTGGTTTGAAGTTGCTGGGAAATTAATTCTCAGTCTTTGCTTTGGCTTCTAAGGAAGCTTGGTGTTTCACATAAGAGTAGAAATGAATTACGAGAGTGAGCAGGAACACAGATGTAGTCTTTGTTATGAGGCTTTACATGTTTTCTAGACAATCCAGGCTATGAAGCACCTTGAATTCTAACTCTCGGTTATTATCTTCAGCAGAGTTTTATGCAAAGGTATTGTAGGGAGTGTAGAATTCCTGAACTACAGTGGATGGTTCTCTGTTAGCTGGAGCCTCTTAGGTGCTGAGAACTTTTTTGCCTGTGGAAACCTTGTTGTTTTGATAGGTAAGAGCTAATGAAAGGGTGAGGAATATAAATGAGGTCAGATCAAGAAAGCAAAACAGTTCTATTCAAATCAAAAGAGTAAAAGCTATTACTTGTAGGTAGTAAGTTACAGAATGACTCAAACAGTTGCAGATGTGTACATGTGTCTCTAGCTGGAGTAAATGACTCCATAGCTGCACACCCTGTAACTCTCCCCTCACCTGTCTTGTTTGGCTGAGCTTTACCTCTCTGGTGAGCAGCAGCCACAGGCCTCAGCCAGCCTCCAGAATGTCTCTGTGATGCTGGTAGATAGTGAAAGATATGTAGCTCTTACTTCCTCTTATGCTTTCATTCTTTGTTCTATACCCTGCCACGCTGAATGAAATGTCCATAGGTCATCCAGTCCAACATCTACCCCAAACAGGGATTCCTCAGGGCTCTCTCCAGTCTGGCCTTGAACACCTCCAAGGATGGTGATTCCACCACCTTTCTGGACAGTGTTCCAATATTTGACCACTGTCATGGTAAACAAAAAATGAATAAAAAATCCTAGTATATAATCTGAATTTCCCATGTTCCAACTTGCTTTTTTCACTTCTTGTCCTGTTGCTAGGCTCCTCCAAGAAGAGTCTGGCTCCATTGTCCTACCTCTGATCAGGTAGATGTAGGCACCAGTAATGTCTCCTCTTCATCCTCTCTTTTTAAGACTGAACAGACCCCGTTCTCTCAGCCTCTCCTTGAATAAAATGTTGCCCTGCACCAAACAACTTGATTTTCCTCTTCGGGGCTTACTCCAGTATGGCCATGTCTTGTTGTTTTGTTGGGTTTTTTTTGTGCTGAGGAGCTCCAATGGACATAGTATTCCAGCTCTGTGCTGATGTGCTCTGGTCTCCTGGTCACTTGGCTGAAAGAAACTTGTTACCTTCCACCCACTGAAGGTGAAAAGTCATTTACTAGGGAGCTTCAAGGTCTGAGTCAGAACAGGACTAGATTGTCTCAGATCTAGGACGTCTAGTTCAAGTTGTCTTTCATTTAATACCAGTTCCTCCAGCTTTATTTTTTGTCTTCCCTTTGTATTCTCTTGAGATACTTTATAATGATGTGTGCTTCAATGTGCACTGTGCTGTGAGTCTGCGAGGAGTCTGGGTTTAACTGTAATGTCTCAGCACAGTTTTATCAGGCATAAAGCTGCCTTATTTTTAATTTGATGTAAAACTGGGTGGCAGACCTTTTGTTATCATAAAAGAGCCTGGGGTATTAATGTTCACGTCCATGCCAAATTCTATTGCAGATAACTGTTTTCTCCCTGAAGTTTCACTTAGATAGACCATTCTGCTTTCTATGTTGATTTGTGTTTGCATTAGATTAAATTACTTATATATTTCATGTTAGAGGTGACTGCAATATAATGAGAATATAAGAGAATTGACCCCATATTGTTTTAATACCAATTTATTTGTGAGGCACATTTCTATCAGAGTGGGTTTGTTTTGGTTGGGTTTTTTTTTTTTTTCTTTCATTTAGAGTAGCCAAATTCCTAAGCTTTTGAGAAGATGCAAGGTTTTTATATTCCTTCTGTTTCGTATATGTCTTCTTTGATGTTTGTGGCAGTTTGACCCTGCCGGACGCCAAGTGCCCACCAAAGCTGCTCAGTCACTCTCACCCTCAGCTGTGCAGAGGAGAGAAAATATAATGAAAACTCCCGAGTTGAGATAAGGACGAGAGATCACTCACTGATTACTGTCATGGGCGAAACAGACTCGACTTGGGGAAATTAGTTGAATTTACTACCAATCAAAATCAGAGCAGGATAGTGAGGACCAAAACAAATCCTAAAATCACCTTTCCTCCACCCCTCCCTCCTTACCAGTCTTAACTTTATTCCCAATTTTCTACCTCCTCCCTCCCCCCTCAGTGGGGAATGGGGGTTGCAGTCATCACAGGTTGTTTCTGCCAGTGCTGCTCAGGGAGAGGAGTCCTTCCCTTGCTCCAGTGTGGGGTTCCTTCCATGCAGTTCTTCATGAACTTCATCCCACGGGCTGCAGATCTTCATGAACTGCTCCATTGTGGGTCCCTTTCTTTCCACAGGGTGCAGTCCTTCAGGAACAGGCTGCTCCTGCATGGATCCCCCACAGGGTCACAAGTCCTGCCACCAAACCTGCTCCAGCGTGACTCCCCTCTCCATAGGTCTGCAGGTCCCTGCCAGCAGCCTGCTCCAGCATGGGCTTCCCATGGGGTCACAGCCTCCTTCAGGCATCCACCTGCTCCAGCGTGAGGCTCCTCCAGGGGCTGCAGGGGCACAGCTGCCTCACCATGATCTTCACCACGGGCTGCAGGGCAATATCTGCTCTGGTGCCTGGAGCACCCCCTGTCCCTCATTCTTCACTGACCTTGGTGTCTGCAGAGTTGTTTCTCCCACATGTTTCTCCCACTCTTCTCTGGCCACAATTACTCCTGTGCAACAGCTTTTTAAAATTTCTTAAAGGAAGAGGCACAGTGACAATCGTTGATGGGCTCAGCCTTTGCCAGAGGTGGGTCCATCCTGGAGATGGCTGGCATTGGCTCTGTCGGACATGGGGGAAGCTTTAAGAGAAGCCATCCCTACAGCCCTCCCCTGCTACCAAACCCTTTTGGAACTGAATTGAGGAATCTCTGTCAGTAACAAATTAAGCATTTTTCTCCTACTAGTAACTCAAAGGGAATAAATCTTTAACTGCATTTGTCCTGTTCATGGGGTTGCAAAATAAACCATCAAAAATAAGCTTACATGGAGTCATAAATTCCAGTCTGTGCTTAAAAAAATTGAAGGTAGAACAAGGTGATTTTTTAAAAAGCATTTTTTTAAAAGACAAACAACTCCAGTCCAACCAATAAAACAACAACAACAAGAAAACCCTCTCAGACTCCTCAGTATCTCCTCAGAACTCACGTGCTAAGCATTAGCCTCTTGGAACTGGCTCTGCTCTAGCTGTTTCCCAGAGTTAGGCCTCTGTGGTTTTTATTGGCCTTGCTCTGGCCTCTGTTCTGCTCTGCTGAAGAGAAGTTGGCCAACCTAACTGGCTGCACGGTGCTTTCTCGCCCTGCCCTGTCCTCAAACAGCTCTGCTGGACTAAACATACCTGAGCTGCAGCAGCTTCCCCTAGTCCCACCTGTTTGCCAGTGACCTCCTGTTGAAAGAAAACAGGGTATTTTCTTCAAATAATAAAAACTAAGAAAATGAGATTTGGTGAACAGATTCATTATTCTAGAGCTGGTGAGCCCAACCTGGGCTTTTCTTTTAAATCTTCCTTCCACGAATTAATGAGGTCTGCTTCCGCTTAGTTTATGACTCGGTACGAGATCAGCCCTCCTTACTGCAAGCCTGTGTCAAATACAGCTTGCAGTGCATTTCAGAATTACTCAGAACAGATGGTCGTATGGCTTATGTACAAGTGTTAGCAGCAGCTCTAACACCGAAAAGCACTGGTTTGAATTTCAGTTCTCCCAAGGTGTTTGGTAGCACACTTGCTGGATTGATTTGTAAAAGCTTTTTGTTCTTTTTATTGTTATTGAAATCCCTGGTAGTCCGTACTGATGGGGCTTTACTTGGGTTGTTTTTTTTTTTATTTTGAAGAGCATGAGTAGGATAGCCGAGAAATTCTGGAGACACTGTTATCAAACATGTATGTAACAGGAAAGCTGCTAGACAGAGGCCAGGCAGATGTCTGCAGTTGCTTTCTGTATCTCCTCTCTGAAGTGGTGGTAGGATCCTAGTGAAAGTGAAAAAGAAGGCACTGATAGGGATACAAGTAGCTCCTATGCACTTCATGGGAACCTTCTGCTCCCCTCGTTTGAGAATAAAACTCCAGTCTGTCAAGTTAGGTCCTTACTTCATAAGCTTTTGTGGAAGCAATGAATCAAGTCAGATAGATACAATAAAGACACAACTAAGAAGTATTTAAATTCCCAGAGTGGCTTGTTGAAATGACACCACTTTCTGTAAAAGATAATTTAAAGTGGTGAGCTGTGTTTTTACATTGAGATCAACCAGGATGGTTTGCACAGTCAGTTGCATCTCATTGGCTGAGACAGCAGCCCCCCAACCCCCCCCAGCTGAGTGTGGGAAGAGTCCTTCTGACTTATCTCCCTGCTCAGGCAAGGGAGGAGGATCTGAAGAGAACTGTAAACACCTACACAAGTCTGTGAAGAGTCCAACTTTCTAAGTATTTTAGGTGCCCCCAAGGTTTTAGGCACCAGCAGAACTGATCCTGGAGGCTTTGTTCCAGACTTCCTTGCTTCCAGCAGCCCTTGGGCAGCTGTCGTTACGCCGAGTTAGTCCAAGGTCTGTGAGCCAAGCCAAGGCTTGGCTTAAACGCTGCTTTCTAACTACTGTTGGCAGAAGCCACAAGTATCATGGCTGACAATGCCTGAGAGAGTGCATGGCCTTTCATTTCATCCCTGCTGGGGTAAAAGTGTCAGACTTGATTTAAACAAAAGTAAAATTATGCAGGAATCCCAGAATGGGCCAGATAGGTCTCATTCGTGAGGGGTGTGTGTAACAAAGTGTGTTTGGTCAAAGAGGAAGATGAGCTCTAAGCATGTACAAACGCAAGCTAGTGTAACAGTCACAGCACCTGAGGAAAACTACAAGTGTAATGTAAATCTTAGAAGAAAATGATTTTGCTGCTATTGGTCTTGTAAAACTGTTGTAGAATACATGCTCCTTGCTTTTGTGGAGAGATCATCTTGGTTTGCCAGCTGTAGCATCCAGATGTATCTTTTGTAAATTCTGATGCTTCTCACTCTTCATCTGCTTCGGGAAGAGGACTGTGTGGTGTTCTCATGCATGTTTGCCGAGCCGTTTCCTAAAGCTACAAGGTCTAACACGACATGCGCTGCCCTCAGATAGAGCCCGTGAGGAAAGAGCAGCATAGAGAGGCTGTTATGACACGAATAAAACGGGAGAGGTCTCACTAAGTTTTTCCCTACGGATATCTCCCGTGCTGCTCCAGTGCCATCTACCGACAGGTTCTTAGGCCATCGTTCTTCATAGGAATGGACTTGTTTGCTTTGGTAAAACAATTACTCCTTTCATTACGTTTCTCTTATGGGCCGTGTTATGCTCTGCCACAATCCTTCTGAATTTAAGGCAATATTTCACTTCCTACAGGCACTGTGATAGCAACTTCCAAGTTGCGAGCAGCATCTGTGTTTGTAACTACTGGAACAATCTCCTTTGGACTGCTTTAGCATTCACAGAACAGTTTTATGAAATTATTTTACTCTTCTCAAGACATATAACTCAGAGAATTATTTATTTATTTAATCTTAAAGTATATGAAGAAGCACATTATTTTTGAAAAAGCATCTGGGAGGAAAAGACAAGTTTGAAACTGGAAAACAGACTTACCAGTCTACCAGCAAGCAAGAGCTTTTATCCATTACTAATTTGTTCGTGAGCTATGACAGCAAATTGCTGAGCTTGTGCTGTTTTAGATTCCCACATGGGCAGAAATCGTCCCTGTTCTGCCAGACTCACTTCAGCAGTAGGACCGTGCTTGGCTGGACATAAGGATTTTCCATATGCAGAGTTCAAACAGGTTAACAAGAAAAGATTTAGGGGCCAGACCTCAGAAGGGGTGAGAGTTGGGATTAGGTAAATCACAAAGCTGTGCTGTAGTGTAGACATGGTGCAAACAGAGGCCTTAAGGGGCTGGATTATGCCTGGGACTCCTGAGTCTGGGGTTCCTGAACATCATCTTCCCTTCCTTGCTTACGCTGTCCATAATGGTAAGCCTAGTTACACAAGCTTTTTGCAGCTGAAGCAAATTCCATCCTTTGGATTTTATAATCTTATTCATTAGAGCCTCCTCTTGTTTGATTCTTAATCCTTAAATGCACACATGAATCATCCATGGTAAAATAAATACTTAATACAATGGAAAAGGTGTTAACAGTAAATCTGTAAAGTAAACCTGTAACAGTGGCTTTACCACTCTATTCCTTAAACTCATTCTCTGCCAATTTTCTTTTAATGGGCATTTAAAAAGGTTTATTTGCGCACATCATTGGCGAGAATGTAAAACAACAAGCCCACAGATGTTTGTCATCAGAACCGAACCTCTGATCAGCATGGTTCTGAGTCAGCAAAGCTTGTACCAGGCCAGCTCCAGAAAAAGGATGTATAAGGCACCTAAATCCAAACCTGCACACCAGCACTTTTCCAGTGAGCTCTCTGGGATCCACGAATGGGACAGAATGGTTACTACCTCTCCTGCAGGGGTCAGAGCAGATTAAAATCCTGGCAAAGAGCAATCATGGTTACTTTTCTCTTGAAACTGTGGCAGTTAAACTTTTCCCCCTCTGACTTCATTCTGTCATTCAGGATTCACAAATAATAAATATTTGCCCCCAGCCTAGGTTTGTGCTCTTCTTCACCTGAGCATCCCTCTAGGCTGGGGGCTGGGTTAGGTCACACATCTCCTCCCCTCTTCATATGCTGGCCCTGCAGTGGGCCCATGTTCAGCAAGGACAAAGTTCGGGGCTGGAAGGAAAGCAAATACTGTGATCTGGAGAGTAACAAACTGTAGTTTTGCCAAGGGGTTAATCACTTCTGAGAGACAATAAGCAACTTGCAGTTCTGACTGCTGCTGTGATCTCGTTGTTCTGTGGTCAGTGCAAGAGCTGACTCCATTGACTTTGGTTCAGAACTTAAATGGATGAATAGTATTTCCCCCGCTTTTGAATAATCTCATTTGTGTGAATGCAGGAAGGCTGCATTGCACTTCCCTGTGTTGGTTGTTACTTGCACTCCAGTTCTCTGACACTACTCGACCCTTCTAGGCTGCTGTTGTAGGGAAAAATCTTACTCACACATGCTAGTCTCTAATTACTTACTGGATGCTTGCTGATCCTGTAATGTGATTATGGCCATGGGCAGAGAGGGGAATCGGGGCAAAAGCAATGTTCCAGAGACTGGAAATAGATGTTTCTGTACCACCACACAATTTGCAGAATCTTGCTGGAGTGAACTGAACTATTGAAGAGGGGGTTGGAATGTTTTCTTGAAAGATGTATACCTGTGCTACAGAACCTGCATCAGGAACTTAAATTTTTCCCTTTTCTGGTCCTTTTTTTTAGATTCCAAGATGAACTTGGATGATTTCATCAGTATGAATCCCGAAGTGGGATGGGGCTCAGTGTTCTCCCTTTCAGACTTTGTGCATCGATTTGGCAGTCAAACTGATTACAGCTATTCCTTGGAAGGACAGTGAAGTGAAGTGAGCAAAGTTCTTCTGGTTCTGTTTAGAGGGGATGTGTTTTGTTTTGCTGCTCTTACATTGTATTTATGGTTTACATTTCTGTACATGGAATAACTATTTGGAAAAATAGAACACCCAGTCAGAAATATCATGAACTGAATAAAAACCTTTATTTTAATTATGTAAGAATGTACTTGGTTTTTAATGTCAAATCAAAGGCAGACATCCCACCATAAGCATATTGCTTTTCCAGCTACTGTGCCCAAACTGAAAAGAGCTGCAAAAAAAGCTTTTGGAAAAATATGTGCATAAAATACTGCATATTGTAGCCTGAATTGCTACATGTTGTCACATTTTAAAAGTGAGATATGGTTTTCTTCATGTTATGATTGCTGTCAATTATATATAAACAGACAGTGCATCTCAATTTCCTCACTAGCTTTACTAATTAGTCCTTATTTAGCAGAAGCGTAAAGGGCATTGATTTAGTAGTTCAATTGTGAACTCCCATGCACTATGTAAAACCAGGTAAGTATCCAGGTTTCTGTGCTGTGCAAGGGGAGAATTAAACCCTGCCATCTCAGTTAAATGTTCTAGTGCTGACAGTTCCTGGAAGATGCAGTTGCTATTTTTGCTTCTCATGCTGGCTGTGCGTTCTCACCTGCTCCCATCTTCTTGCACTTAGTGTTTGTTTGGCCTTGTGGTAATGCAGGGTAATTCTGACAGAAAGCAGGAAGTTTTGTTGAGGTTTTTTTTCCCCTGCCTTTTGGTTCCTTGAACTGGCCTATCATGAGGTCAGACAGCTGCTCCTGCTGGTGTAAGGAAATCAGCAGGGCCATATGGCTGGGGGGAAGGGAGTGAGAAAACCTCCCCCTTCAGAGTTGTCTGCTGCTGAATATCCTTAGAGGTGATACCAAGCTGCATCTCTGCAGGGCATCCCAGGAAAGCCATCATGCTGACTGAAGGTTTGGAGCAGTCTCACACTTCTTAGAAGAGTGCCCTAAACATGGAATTGCAGAAACAGGCTAAAAGGAGGTCTTTAATTCTCAGCTTTGGACCCGTTCTACTTTATACACTAGCACATCATAGACTCACAGGCTGGCAGAGGAACACAGGTTAGAAGGGTCAGGCAGTCGCTAGTCCAATCTCCTGTACAAATCAGGTCAGACCAGGCTGCTCAGGGCTTTATCCAGCCAGGGCTTCAAAACCTGCTGGGATTGAGACTACAATAAACATTTGTAATGCACTTCGTTCCTGGTGAGGAAAAGCGCTACAGGTTTTAAGTATTAAGGGACCATTTTATTTGTAAGTACAGAAAAATATAAAAACTTGTAAGAATTTTATATGTGTATCACTGTTACATAGGTGTATTGTTATATACATAGTGTATTACTGTATCTCTCATCAGTTCTAGAGAATTTACTCAGCATATTAACAGCAGAGACAGCCAACTGAACAACTGTGGGATTGATTCCCCTTCATCCAGACATCTCTTTCTGTGTCATAAGGGCTGCTGAATACAGGAACTTAAACTTTCTGTTGCCAGGTGCAGCACAGTTGGTTGCCTGTGCAGATAGGCTGCTACTACCCATATTCCTTGAGTGCCAACAGGGACTGTAGTTAGGGGGTCGGTTGTTGGGACACTCCTCTCTGGAGTGGGACAGTTGATCTGCAGTTTCTGTCACTCCGAACCAGCTCCACCAGAAGAAACTGAGATGAAACTCAGGATTCCTGATAAACTGGTGCACAGAACCCTCCTGAGAGGGGACAGCTGCATTTAACCAGATACTCCTGTGTAAAAGGTCTAATGTAGCCATATTTGGATGAAATGGAAGCTCTTTCTCCTTGATGCTGAGGTAGCAGGCACGCTCTGAGGGAATGAAGATGTTGTTACTTACTGGTTTTGAGTGATGTTAAGGCTGGCTGTGACAGTGTAGAGCAGCAGCAGCAGCAGTTTGCCTGCTCAGCTCCGTGTAGCTGCCAACACACTGGGGTAGACACAGCAGAAGTGAGAATGTAAAAAATCCAGGTTTTAGATGAACGGGTTGTGTTAAGCACTTCTTACCCTTCAAGCGGTTGAATCTCACAGACACAGAGTTCCTGCACATTGCTCAACAGGCCCTTTAAGTTGTTACAGAACATGAGGTTCTCATCCCTCCCTACTTGAGTATGTAATTTGATTTAACCTCAGCTGGTTTCCGGTGCCTGAAATCTGTGACACACTCCCTTTAGTGGGGGTCAAGACACAAGAATCTGCCTGGTTTAATCTAGTTTCAGCATCAAGGCTGTTAAGAAGAACAATCACAACCATTAGTGAGAATATGCAAGTTAAAAAAAAGTCAATGTGAAGAGTTAGTCCTTTTTCTCTCTAATCATTCTGAACAGGTGCTTAATTTTACATGTAGCAGGCTGGGTGTGTGTGATTATAGCTTTTCTATAATTAACAACCTTTTTGCAGCTCTTGCAAAAAGTTGTCATTCCAGAGGGATCAGTAGAAGCCAGAGAATGATTTCATTCAGTGCTGGGGATGGTGATACTGTGGTGCTGTCTCTAGCTCATCAAGTCTGGGGACATTTCATCACCTTTCAAGAGGCATGCTATCAGAAGGACAGAATTCAGGAATACATCAAGTGCTCGTTTAGGGCCCCAAATACAAAGATAAGCTACTCAATTCACTGTAATTATCAGAAACCAGCTATTTTCTGATGCTGACTAGTCCTGGTGTCCCATCAGAGGGACTAAGTGAATTCCCTCCCCTCTTTGGCCTTTTCTCCAGGTAACCCTAGGCCTGATTATTCTGTGGAACTTGCCGTGTTTAACCTCTGCTGTCAACCCATATTTGATGCATGAGGTGGCCCCACCAGTGTGGTTTCCCCACTGAACACCACAGTAAGTTGCAGACAGAAAGGCAAAGTTTGCTGAGAGCCACTTTGCCATGTACCTGCAGAAGTACAAGCAAAGAACTGCCACTGTAAAGCTGATAGCAAGGAGGCACCTTCACTGCCAGACATCACTAATTGTCAGCTCTGTGACTCCTGATGCATTTAAACACCTCAGATTGAAGCAACTTCATACCACAGTCATATGTACATGTGTGGGGTACACTGTATGGCAGAGCACGGCTGCTGGTCCTCAGGTACAGCTCCAGGCTGGCCAGTGCAGCCACCCAGCTGAATGGTGCTCAGGGAGAGCCTCACTCATTGATGCAGGGGAGCTGGGCTCATGCCACTGTGAGATGGGAATAGGAAAGCATTGATGGCTGATTGTCTGGGGTGCACTGGCACAACAGGATCAGCCTGTGCTCACTTTTACTCCATGCTGTCTATAGCCCTTGAGACTTCTAATCTTTACTGCATCCAGATGCTGTCCCAATGTGTCCAGGACAAAGATGTGCAGCTTATGCACTTTCAGTACAATGATTTCTTAGTGCAGCTTAGCTTCCCATTCCCTTTCAGCCTTCTTTACCTTGTCCTTTCCCACAGTGATGTCTTTCTATTATTGGACTTCTTGTCCAGTTATTACAGTTTTTATGTGCTTAGAGCCCCTAAGTGGTGGCTTTTTGGACTAGGTGATCCTTGAGTCAGGCATTGAAGAAAGCCAGGAGAAACCCTCCTGCCCTCAGGTCAGTTACTCACAATCCCACAGTCTCCCAACTTCTGTATTCTGTTGATCACTGGAAATTCTCCAAGCCTTTTATTTCTAGACATCATAGGGCAAGACTCTGATAGCCTTGTAATGAGGGCACATCCCATCTCACAGGTGGTTCCTCCCGTCTCCATCAGGCTATTGCAGCAGAAAGCTGCAGCATGAGATGGAACACCCACATCTCTCCTGCCTTTTTCTCTTCTTTGCTGCTGCTTTTTACCTAAGAATATAGTTTATTTGATAACGAACCTCTTTTATTCACCAGTTTGAGGCTTTAGAAAAAAAGGTGCTTGTTTTCTGGCATGCATTTGCTTGGTGAGTGCATTTTTGCAAACTTGTATGTGACCAGGTCATTTTCTTGCGAAAATCCCATTTCTCGGTTGGCCAGCAGAGAGAGCAGTCAGCATTCAGTGGATGTGCAGGTTGGGACACGGACAGAGGTGGCCCCCTGCACACTCAGCCCTGCCAGTAGCTGTTACCGTTAAAAATGACTCATTCTGACAGCATTGCAGAGGTGATTTGTATCTTGCAAGGTTGTGGCTGAAGGCTGAGGTATTGCCCTCGACTGCCCGAGCCTGTAATGCCAGTGCAAGCCCTTCCTGCACAGCAGGGGCCATATGGCAGCATCATCACACCACCTGCCAGTTTAGGGAGTCTGGTCAGCGTTCACAGTCCCCACCAAAATGGGGGTGTGACACCTCAGGATGTCAGACCAATTGATTTGCTGTCAATTTATACTTAGATACCTGGGGATGCTGCAATCTGATCTGGGCTATTCAAGAAGCAAAGGGGCAATGGGATGCATTTATATGAATCAAATTCCAGGATGAGAGCCTTGGTCAGGACATTTTGATATGTGTGGCCTCCTCTCCTCATACCCTCCTTGTCCAGTCAGAGCCTTGTGCGTGCTCTGAAGCCCCATTGTTTCCAAGCATCTGCTGTAAAATGGCCCTCTCTGGTTGGTTGGGTTTTCTTGTTAGAATGAGTTTGGTCCAAGTTTTCTCATTGTTCAAGGTTTTTCCCGTACCTTTTCAGGAAACAAGGGTTGTAGACTGAATGACTTGAGAAAGCTCTACCAGGGAATAGGAATGAGGTGTGAAAATACCACCCTGTCCCTACAGTAGTCACAGTTACCTCGCACGGAGCGTCTCGCAGAACCTTTACCGAGACACCGTCCCTGACTCAGGTGGCGGCTGTCCCCCACACCTGGCATGAGCCACACTGCTGGAGGGGAGGACCTGCAGAGCATCACTTCACATCACCCAGCAGAGCAGATGGCTTCAGGTCTGGTGGGGTTGCCCTCCGATGACACTTTGGATTCACAGGCTTGGAGAATCTCATCTCCTCTCGAGGCGAAACCTGTCTGGACGTCTGTCTCTCTTCGGGTAATTACCTTCTCAGAAATGTGAGGGAGAGAATGCTGGTGATTTTCTTCTGCCTTCTGGCTTCCTCCTTATGCAGGACTTGGCCCAGTTGAGGCCAAGGTTAATGAAGAGCACTCGAGGAGTGAGTGTCTGGAGACATCTGCCCAGGTTTGTGCGCACTTCCCTGTGGAACTCAGCTCTGCTCGCTTGTGATCATGGAATCAGAAGTGAAGCACTCTACACAAAAGCAGCCTTTCAGCAAGTTAAATGCAGCTGCAGTAGTGGTTCTGGAAAATCTCTTCAGTTTGACCTAAGATAAACAAATATGGTTGTTTAAGTATCCTCAATGTTTCCTTATACTTACAGTAGGAAATACCTTGGATACTGAGAGCAGTTAAAACAAATCTTACTTAGTTATCTAAGGCCTCTGGCAAGTCCCTGAGTTTCTGAGCAAGCTAAGCCACTTCCTAGGCATGAGCTGTACCAAGCTTCATTTTATAGTCATAAAAATAAGCATTAAGGACCTGAGCTCTGAACTGTCACTCACACAGTCCAACTGAAGTGACATTATTCACCTGATACTCATGACGAATGTCTGCTTCCTGCTCTGGAGGATGAGCAGGGTGTTTCCAATGAGCTGGATTCCTGACATTATATTATTTAAAAGCAGGAAATGCTCATTTGGCTTGGTTCAGCATCATACCAGCCTTTCCATGCAAGGCTATATCTGGAACCCAAACACTGCAATAAGGCAGGAATCATTATATGTTGTTTTTTTTCAAACAGCCTACACAGTAAGAAGATGGTAGTTATCTCAGCCTTCCCTTCTTTTTAGTATGCAATTGTGGTGGCGTGCTTCCCCCCGTCTCAGTTTGGCTGCTGAGATGGCAGCGCACCAGCTCCACGCTCGGAGCCATCCCGAGAAAATGTTCTGCTGTGGCTTTTAACCGTTTAGCTGTAAAGCTCCCGCCGCGTCCATCGTTCCTGACTGCTGGGGTGAAGCAGGGGCTGCCAATCCTTGTTTATAGCAAGCGTAATCAGTTCCACTATTTATACTGTACTCATCACAGAGCACTTTGCTGTATGAAATGGTCACAGTTATATTTATACCAGTACAAAAACAAAGTCATCACAAATCGAGGAGGCGACATCCAGAGTAATTTTTCCTCGCTCCATGTCACTGTTTCTTCGGCAATTCAAACTTTTATCGGGCAGAGTCACTCTCTTAAGAAGAAAATACAGCCTGCTGTTAGTCAGGAATCCCACCAGCATTTATCTGCACTTCTGTTTTTGTCTTGCATGAAGGAAATGCAACTATTTAGTCAAGTAACCTCTACCCGTTGCTACCTCAGTACGAATATGCGGGGCTGCCAGGAAAGTCCACGGAGTTGTCTTAGTACAGCTAAAAGCAGAGTTTGATCTGCTTTGCCAGAGGTACTAAAAATACCTTTTAATATGCTAAGGTATGTGTGTGGCCAGGAGTTGTTTTCAAATGCATTGTCCATGGAGTTCCCATAAAGTAAACAGAGCTCAATACGCTCAGTCCTGAGATGCAAAATAACCAGTGCTCTGGGGTCCAGCTTTTCTCCTTGCTGGCGTCACCAGCAGGGTGTCTCCCTGCCTTGTTCCCAGCAGGAGGCTGGGAAGAGGGGACTCGGGGAAGATTTGCAGTGCCCTGCCTGCCATATTTGACAGAGATCCTTTCTTTACAGGGTATATTGTTTACTTAATTGTCATTCTCATTTAACTTATTTGATAATTATTAAATAAAACACCCCAGGCTGGGTGCTTTTGAGATCTGAAAGACCAAATGACTTCATTGCCAGCAAAGAAGACCCATGCACATTCCCAGCTTCTCCTGCTTGCCAGCCCTTCCGTGTTCACATGATGCATGGAGGTCAGATCCATGCACAGAGGCCAAGCCCCAGCCTCCCTGAGCTGGCGCCAAGTGCTGTGTGAGCAGGGCCACCCTTTCCGAGGCACAGAGCCTGATGAAACCTTTCTGCCAATGTTCTCTGTGGCCCCACTGCTTTGAACTGCCGTGGACGTCCACGGCTGTGGAACGGCTCAGCCTGGCCCTGGCCACATGGGTGCAGGTCCCCAGCCCTTGCCAGGGACCATGGGGTCCCCACTGCTGGCTGCCTGCAGGGGCAATGCAGACAGTGGAAGTTGCAGGACATTCCTGCCCCACTCAAGATCAAAGAATCATAGAATGGTTTGGGTTGGAAGGGACCTTAGAGATCATCTAGTTTCCACCCCTCTGCTGTGGGAGGAACACCTTCCACTAGACCAGGTTGCTCAGAGTCCCATCCAACCTGGCAAGGATGCTTGCTGGGCGTACAGACATCCTCAGAAATGGGGATTATTTGCGGTCATTCAATAAGTAAATGCCCTGGCTTGGCATGTGGAGTCCAAAAAACACACATGGAGATTGCCCAGTGCTGAGGACATCTGATGCCTGACACGTGACAGAAGTACACGTGTGGGGTCCAAAAGAGGTGTCACCATCTTCACTGACACTTGATCTCCTCTGCGCCGGCATTGTTGTGTCTCACAGTAAACTCCTCTGCCTGGCCTGCATAGTGCAGAAGAGCCTGCTCCCATATACTGTTAGAACTGCTCCTCGCTGCTGCTTAATGCCATTGGGAGAGTGATCGATGGAGCTCCAGTGCTCTGGCCATTAGCATGGCTGGATTAGCAAATGGAAGCTTTGTTTTAAGCTTTCTGTAATAAAATACCATGCTGCTGGGGCACACAGGCTAGCTAGGGTTTCACTGCCCACTTAAGAAAATGAGGGCAAAGGGTGATTAAATATTAAGTGGGATGCAAGATCTCAGCAGATGTGTTCATCTGGTAACCTGAGTATGAGCTGGAGGTAAATGTGGCTTCCTAGATACCTGAGAGGGTACTACAGCAACCCATCCTGGCCAGCAAGAGGAGCTTTGGGGTTCCTCCATTAGTCTGCACTGCCAGGAGACCTCAGGAGTGACAGGTGTGGCCCTGGAGAGAGACCACAATGAGGATCCCTGGAATATCTGTATCCTTTTCTGTTTAGCTTTCCACCTCTTCCATAAATCAAACACCATTTCTGGTGGCATTAGACTGTCAAGCAGGCTACGCTGACATCAAGCAGAAGATATTAATGAAAAAAACAGAAAAGAGATCAGTGATTAATGCAGAAACTCACCCCCCCACCCCAGGATGAGCCATGTCCTAAACTCTCCTTCAGGCAAAGCTGCTGCTGACAAGAAAGTTACTGACCTTCCTTACACTGCAGAAAGGAGGCTTTTACCGCGTGTGTGTCCGTCTGCACGCACGCGCCCATGGGCCTCCCCACGCGCACGGACACACAGATACAGACAGCTCCTTCCACAGCAGCGCATCTTCCAGTGGGTGTTGGCTCCCGAGCTCACTTCAGCATTAGCAATGGGCAACACTGAATTATTTCCTCACCACTCCCGTTAGCAGCTGGCTCTTCTTGAGGGGGATCCATGCCTTGGCTGCTGCCACCTGGTCAGGTGCAAATGCTGGAAGGGCTCCCGCTCCACTCCCTCCCTCCCTGGCACAACCATGGGCAAGTAAATCTGGATAAATTGAGGCTCTTTCCCTTCTGAGACCCTTAGGCCAACATTTTACAGCTCTTCTAGTGATTTTAACATCCATAATCCCCCTTATCCCATACCCCCTTGGAAACACTTAAAGATGGGGGTTTTTTCCTGATATAATCTGTGCCAAAGCTTAGTTCCTTTATGAAGACAAACTGGCAGTGGAAACATTGACAGCTATATAGGGAAATATTGTATTGCTTAAAGAACTTTATTTAGATTGCTCCATTGCGGGGAGAGTTGTTTGTTGGTTGGGGTTTTTTTTCATTTTGGACGGTGCTAAAGATGCCATAAAATTAGCTACAGTATTATTCCAGTAATTTGTACACTGCATGTTCATGTGCCTTCAAAATTAAAAGAAATCGTGATAAAACTAAGCAAATAAATAGTCTTGAGAAGACTAATCCCCTTCCTCCATGCTCCCAGCAGCCACCAAAGCCAGCGGGGATCCCAGGAGGGCAGGAACGGCAGAGCCCGGGCCGAGCGGCGCTGAGGATCCTTGGGAAGGCTTTGTTGCTCTGCCACGGGGATATTAATGTTTCTGGCCAGCTGACAGCTTGTGTGGCGAGCGTAAACATTTGGCTCCAGCAAAGAGATGCAGACGAGGGAGGCAAGTTGTGCACAAGATAAAAAGGGTCCTTGCGGCAGCAGCCGGCTGGTCACGGGCACACAGCACCCTCGGGGAGAAGCGGGCACGGGCAGAGGGCACAGGGAGATGCAGCCATCCGGGGAAGGACAGGGGTTTTGCAGTGGAGCAGGCCCTTGCTTGATGCTTCTGCAGCCTTCTGGGGTCCAGGGAGGGTTAAGGAACTGTGGGAATGCAGCACCGGGGGCACATTAGGGGGCTGAGGAAAGCACTCGGGAGCGGTATGGACGATGCTTGCGGCACTTCGGCCGTGCTGTGTTTTGCATCGAAACAGCAGCCATTTTGCAAGGAAAGGGGGGATAAGTGGGTAAAGAGCACCCAGGCCTTTGCTTTACAGCTCTTTCTGAGCAGGCCAGCTGTCCACACTGGTTCAGGCTTAATTCGTGCTCTGGGTTCATTACAACAATCCTTTAAAGCTGGAGCCTTACCCTGTACATCCTCAGCCACAGCAGTACCCCTGTGCTGCTCAGTGGGGCCAATGAGCCTTGGGCCAAGAGCCCAAGCTCTTACTTTCCTGAAGGGCTAAGGAAAGGAATTTAGCATTTTTTCAGCCTCTAACCCAAATAAACGAAAAATAACTTTGTAAATATTTCAAAAATACCCTGAGGCCTTAGGCAGCCTGAGAAGAAGGGGTGCAAGGTGCTGTTATGCCCGGGGGTGTTGCAAACCTCTCTGACTGGCTCATGGTGCTGCAGGATGGGTGTTGGGTGGTGGCTGCTCTCTTGCAGCTGCCACACGTGCTCGTGCATGTGTGTGAAATGGGCTAACTTGGCTTTTCCTTCTTCTGAATGTTCAGCATAAGCAGGGAATAATAAAATGCAATTTTTCCTCAGGGACCAGAGGAAACAAATTACTGCCCGGGTGTAGCTGAGGGCAGAGTCTGGCGCATTATTTTCTGTGTAATAATTCTCACGAGGCCTTGTGGAAACCCAGCTTTTTTTTTTTCCCCTTCTCATTTTTCTACTTCCTTAAACTTTCCAAAATACTCTGCTGTAACATATTTTCCTCAGTCACATGTGTTAGTGAGGAGAGAAAAGGTTAAATTCTCCTTTCATACTATAATGTAATTCATTTCCTGTTTTTCACAACTGTCTAGACACAGATCTAACGAGCATTAACCCTGAATCCCACCATTGGGTTAAAAATAGAGGCTTTAAATATAAAAGTGTGCGGTAAGAGTAAGATTGTAGGTTTCTACCTACCTCCAGGAGACAGCACTTTTAAATGAGAACCATTTAATTAGCCATAAGTAACAAAAAAAATTACTTCAGTTTCAGAGGTTTAAAAAGGCTCCTGGTTGCTTTATATATACCAGCAGCAACACAGGCCCTGCTGAGTTGTGGCACGGACAGGTTGATTCCCCCTCAGGAGTTATATTTGTCTGGATTTACACCTCCAGCTATATTAAAAAAAGAAAGAATAAATTCCACTTCAGTTGGAGAGCTATAAAAAGATTGGGCGAAAGTAATTTAAGAGAGAACCAATGTTGAAATCCATGGTCAGCTTCTGATGGGAGACCCATGGACAAAATGTCCAAGGGCCCCAGGCCCAGCTGAGGAGGGTGCCCTAAACCCCAAGGGGAAAAGGGATGGCAGAGGTGCCAAGAGGGAAGGCAAGGCCACAAGCACCACAGAGGGTGCCAGCCTAGCACAGCGCTGGAGCGCTTTGCAGTCACGACCAGACCCAGAGGGGCTCTCATCAGCTTAGGCTGGATCATGGTTGGGCTGGAGGCTGGCCCCAGGTTAAACCAGGCAATTGCCCCCCGTGGGTGTGCAGCCTCCTCTGACACTTCCCACCAGCTGGGCTGCCACACTGGAGTGGGAGGAAGGAGAGAAAGAGATTTCTGGCTTGGAACACGAGCTGAACCCCTCACAAAAGTGAGAGTTTTGCCTGTGGAGGCAAAGCAAGAAAAAGCAAAACCGTAGCCCACCCCAGCTTGGCACAGGGCACAGACAGGGAGTGAGGCAGCTTCTTGGCTGACAGTTTGTTACACACATGTTCACATCAAAGATTACCCACTGAGACATCGTATTTTATGTACTTCAAGAATAAAAATAAATGCTGGTAAGAATTATTTTAACCCAATGCTTAAAAGCCCCGTTAAAATAAGTCAAAATTCCTGGTGTGCTGTGACGAGGAGGAACTCGCATTTCCTGCGCTGACTGCGTTTCTCTGTCTACGAACACAAATCCCATGGGGTGGTTTGTTTATTTATCCCGTGAAGCTGGGAGTGGGTGTCTTTCCTGTCCCACCACCCACTTCCAGCCACTGCATGAAAGCAGCAGCACCTTTAGGAGCTCTGGGATGGACCTGGCACCTCAGCTGCAAACCTGCGGGTGCTGGTGTCTGCACTCAAGGTCTGTTCTGACCAGGACTGAAATTATCCAAGGAAAACATATTAAAAAGACATTTGTTTGTTTTCAACTAAAAAGTGCAGTATACTATGCATCAGGAATGGTGAAGAGTGAACTGGTGACCTTCCAGCTTAGGGAAGGCCTTTGAACCCACATGAGTTATTTATAGAGCCTTTTGGAAAACAACTCTTTCCAATTTCTGCAATTTTGATCAAAAGACCAGCTCAGGTTTTGTCAAAAATAAAACAATCCCCTGCATGGTTCACTGGGGTTCACCCCTGTAAAGCAGAGAAGCAGAAATGAGGATTAGGGAAAGATGGGGCAAAGCAGAGTCATAATTGTAATATTCATTGTATAAGAGGCTTTCAAAATGCTTTTTGGCCAAACTGTACTTCTTTTATTAGGCTCTAAGACAGACACTCCAAGGAAGTATACAGGGTGACTCATTATCATTGATAATGATAAGGCAGACCCTCATCCATGTTTCAGGATGCCTCTCCCTCTACCCTTGAGTGCTAGCAGCAATAACATGAATATGGGGCCCAACATACTCCTAAAAATCCAGCATTCCCCTTAAAGGATTTAGTTTTTGCACATTTAGTCTATTAAAATAAGTAGAACTTACTATTTCAAAAAAGTTTTAATAAGAAATGTGTCTAAACTACAGCTTTCTCTTGTTTAAAAGGCTCTGTGATCTTGTCCCGTCCTATGTTTCCAGAGACTTGTGTCTGGGTGGTGCAACCCTCTAACTGCAGAGCCGAGTCACAGCATAACTACAGAGACTTAGGAAACCACTCAAACATACCTCATGTGACAGTGCAAATGAGACTGAAAACAAAACATCTGCTTTTTGTACTTGTTCCCGTAGCTGGCATAGCTTTCATGAGACAAGTAATCCTGTTTTACCATGATAACTTCTCCTGTTCCAGCCAGAGGCACATTTCATTCGCCTTCTCAACTGCATTTCCCCAATTTATTAGGAGTCCTTCCAGTGGGCTCCTACTCCCGTTCCCTCTGAGCAGGAGCCTGGGTCAGGCTGTTCTCAGTCCTGACAGTAACAAGATGCAATTGTTCCCCACTCCCAAAAAAAGATTAAAAATCACTCAGGTAATAGGTCAAGAAAAACCCCAATATTTTGTAAGCCATAAGCTGGAGTTGAAGGTCTCAGATCAGTGTGAGCACTGGTGATCTCTTTCGGGGCAGCAATCACTCCTGAGCTGTGGGCAAGTACAGAGCCATGAGCGCAAGCTCCATGTGAGCACTGTTTCTGTTAGAAGCGAGGGCTCATTTCCCTTTGAGAGGTGATGAAGCAATAACTCTATATGGGATCTTCTACTGCGACAGCAAGCCAAGTTCTGGATGTTCCTGCAGAAGAGTCTTTGCTTACAGTCAGCCGAAGCTCAAGGCTGATGAGGTCGCCACCTTGGAAGCAATGAGACAACCAACTCTGTGGTTCACATTGTTTGAACATTTATTGCAATTCAGTGTCAAAAATGTTTTACAAAAATACTGTCTGCACAGAACAGCTGTAAAAATCAGTTGAACATGCAAGGGAAGAGGAAAAAAGTGTGCAAATTTATAATGGAAGGATTTTAACCACACAATAATATTAAACAGAAGTCTTATATAAGGGATGCCTTTCACTTCATATCATCTCTAGTTACAACTTCAAGGAAAAATAAAACAGAACACACACTCTCTTCCATATATAAGTAGGTATTTATAATTACTGTAGATTAGTTCCTAAAGATGAGCATATTTGCTATTTCAAATTAAAATGTTCTCTTGGTAACTGACACGTTAGCATTCTGTGCAGCACAGGATGGCTAAAGAAAGGCAAATTCCACCCTCAGTTGCCCTCCCAGGAGGAGAAGCAGCAACACTTGGTCAATAGAGAGGGAATTTCTCTGGTGTTAAGAGTATTTATATACTAGAGACTGCATGTGTCAAGGACAAGATGGATTTGGTCTCCCTAGGGCCAGATCCTGCAAAGCTGATTTGCTACCAACGAAATCACTGGAGGAAGACACTGGATGGAAATTAGGTGCTGGTAAAGACTGAGAGCCCGGCAGCCACACGCTGACAGCTCTGTGAATGGCTGACCACGGCTTCAGAGCCCGTAACCAGCATCATACAACCAAGGAGCTGAGAAAGCAGCCCAAGCAGAACACCAGAGTCCCAAACCTTGAGGGAGGGAGGGAGTGAGAGTCTATACCAGCCTGATCAGCCATCAGCTCCACAGGGCCCGTGCTTGTGCAAACAGGCCAGCTACAAAGAGGGGCATTTTAATTTAAAGCTATGTCTTTTTGGCAAGGTGCTGATCTACAAGGAAGCTGTGCAACATGTTTGTAAGGACAACTGCAGAGGGCAATGCTGGTTTGCTGTACCAAGCAGGAGATCAGTGTGAAAAGCACATCTGATTTGTTTGCTACACAATAGGATTTGAAATGTTCCTGCTCTAAATGAAATTTTAGCAACAAAGGGCCAAGGAATTTTCTGGGCAGGAAAAGCTGGTTTAGTACCTGTGTATGTTCTAGAAGGTGACAGCTTCACAAAAGTAATTGGAGTCAAACAGAAATGAGAATACAAACAGTTCAAAACCTAGGGCAAAGAAAAATAATATAAAATATATTCCCATATACAGAAAGTGGCAGGGTGCAATTAAATGTTTACATACAAAGCAAGGTCTTCAGAGCAATACACATTTTCCTAATCACTTTACATAATAAAGGACCTAGAAACTCCCACAGTAAAAAAAAAAGAAACCCAAAACACGTAAGAGGAGGTACACACGCTTTATGATCAAACTTCAGCATACCATAGTTAGTATAAATGGCTTAAGGTATGTACAGCTGAAATCGTGCCTCTTGAAATGGCCACCACATCAAAAACTGGCCTCTTCTAGAAAGCTGAAACAGAGATCTCTGGGATCTGTCCCTTCCTAAGGCTCCTCCCTTGCATGGATCTATTTCTCCTCTTCACAGCACCATGTTCTATGCTGCTGCACTAGTTAATACATCCTCTAAAGACAATGGGATTTCCCTGGATATGCTGGCAAGAGAAAACCTCAAAGAGAGGAAAAACTCTCCTTTTCTAATATAACAACTGATGCATATCTGATGGAAATGCATCAACTGACTGGAAGGTGAAATGTCATTTGAAAAGAACATTCTATTTCTAAAATACAAGCAAAAGTCTGTTCTCCCCTTCA
Organism: Mohoua ochrocephala; assembly: GCA_013398855.1. Taxonomy (NCBI): domain Eukaryota; kingdom Metazoa; phylum Chordata; class Aves; order Passeriformes; family Acanthizidae; genus Mohoua; species Mohoua ochrocephala. The sequence continues at coordinate 135,459 of VZTA01022726.1, read as the reverse complement.
CAACAGCTTTGCCACAATTGTCTTAAAATAAAGAGAGCCTTTTTGCCTGAGAGCAGCCTTAAACCATCCCGCCTGGAAGCCCCTGATATCACTGTCAGTTTTGTTACTCTGCCATCTTCAGCCAAGCAGATGCCTTTGCACAGTTAAAATACTGATTGCTTTGTTTATAAATGGTTAGAGTAAGGTATTTGGATTCAACAGCATTTTGTTTCAAATACAAATCAAGAGTACTGAATTCACTGCAACATCTCCCAGTACCAGCCACTTGAGAAACAATGAGTCTCCAAAGAGACCAAGGCCATCTTTGACAATTGCTGCAGCAGGAGGGTAATGACTGAGGCAGTAACTGAATAAGGCTTATTCTGTTTCTTTTTGTTTAGTCTGTTTTGTCCTGTACAGTAGTTGCTCGGTTTGCTGCTAGTTTGGACGCCGACGGCAACATCCCAAGACCTCGCACAAGCAACAGACAAGTGTCTATGTATAACAAATCATCTTCAGCACTTCGACCCTTACGGTGCTAAGAAATAAAAACCACAGTAATTGAAGTAAGTTTTATAAATAGGAGCCTCGGCTGCACGTTAAATCCGTTGTCAGTATGACCCATGCTCTCTGGGCAGAAGAGGCCAGTGAAGGGTTGATAGAGGCGATGGCTGGAGCCAAGACGTTCCCAAATCGCAGCTCAACGTTGAGAATTTCCAAGGAATGCAAGGAATGCGGTAGGCCAGATTCAAACCTGAGCTTAAAATTCACTCAGTGTCACCATCTCACAGAGGGTAAGTGCTAAGCACAGATGCAGAGTAGGCAGAATGCTGCAGCATTTCATACCAAAATACTGTTGCATCCCCATCATAACAGGTTGGCTCGCCGTGGGTGGCAGAGGCAAAACTACAAAACAAACCAACCCCAAGTCAGAGCTGGAAACAGGAGATGCCAAGGGGCACAGGTCTTCTCACTGCTGGAAAAAGGAGCTACAGGACTCTCCAAATTCAGTGGCAATGCTTCACTCACTTCACTTGCAAGTTTCTGTCCTTAATGCCCTCACTCATGAAGCCAGATTTCAGCCTTGTCTACCCGCTGCCATCGATGCGGGAAGGAAAACAGAAACTGGCCTCCTTTACTCACAAACATCCCCCAAACAAGCACAAGCGTATTTTTCCAAGGTAGCAGTTTTTAAATCACTTTCAGTTGACATGAGTAAGATCAGCAGGCTTATGCCTTCCACCAGCAGTCAAACTGATGAACGGGGCATCAGCACCAAGATAAAGCTTGTTATCTTGCACGTGTTTTCCCCTCATCTCTGGAGAGTGACAAGCTCTGAGCCATGGCTAAGGGTGGCACAGGCTCACAGAGCTCTCTGGAAGAGCAAAAACTCCGGGTTTGCTGTTAGGCGGCTGGAGAAGGGAAGTTCTTGTCAGCATTTTTCTTGTTTTCCTCCCTTCTTCCCACTGCTCCGTCTAGAGGCAGCTTTTTTCCCTTTTCACATCTCTACCAAGAGTATGCAAAGTGATTTAATTTGCAAAAACGCAAATACTGTCATTTTTAAATATAAACAGCTGCAGAAAAGTGTTCAAAGTCAGTTATAAAAATGTAAAAAAAGGAACAGCATATTTAACAATAATTAACTCAAGTAGTTCTTCCTGAATTGTCCTGAGTACTCCTCTTCCTCACAATTTTTGTACATAGTCACACACAACCCACCAAATATTTACCCTTCCGAGGTATCCTGCTTACATCATGCACAGAGAAAGTGCTATACAGGAACTCTACTGGTAAACAGCAAAAACTTTCCCCTGCAGGTCTTCAGATTGCTCTGTACGAGCTGGAATCTTCAAGCTCCACTGTAGAGAAAAGTGAAGCATTGCATGCAACAGAGGAGACATTGAGCCAGATCACAGCCACAGTGAAGCAACCACTTACTCTGTGGGACTGGAAATTTAGCTCTAGGTTAGGGTCAGAAGATCCTATAAAGCAGCTCAGCACTGGAAGCAGAAGGGACTAAGGTCCTTGGGTCTTTGCCCCTGGCATGGAGAAAGAACCCAAGATGTCAAGTGCCGTGTTGGAAATCCCTTGCTTACCCCAGTCCTGACTGCTAAGTACTAATCGCTCCCTAAGCTCCAGGGCTCTGAAACCAAACATTTGCTGCCAGTCTTCCAGTGAATAAAAACCGCATCATTTCACGAGATTCAGTGGCCCAGTTCTCCCTATGTTTTACCAGCTCCAAGATGACTGAATTCACTTGACAGCAGTGGGAATACAGGGCACCTGTATATGTTGGACAACGTGGGCTTGAATAAACAGATTCTAACCTCACTTAGGATTTCAACTAGTGCAATTAACCTAGTGAAGCAGGTAAGAATTTACCTTGTGAGATTAAATCCAGTCCTTTGTTTCCCTATCATAGAACTTCCTCCCCTATAGATAATGCTCATCCTTGTGTCTTCTCTTTTCCCATTTGCTTAGTCTTTCATAAAACCAACAAATTAAAAGAGGATGGAGTAAAGTCTTAGGTATTTATGTGGTGCCTATCATCTAGGCATTCAAGCACTGAGTAGAGCAAGAAAACTAATGTAAAGAGGTAAGCATTAATACAAGAAAAGATGCTTACTATCACAAACATTTCCCTTTAAATCATTGTACAAAATACAAAAGTTCACATTGTACACTGGATTTTTGTTTGAAAGGTACTCAATCTATTAGAGGTAGAAAGTGGTATGTTGCGATTCTGTCTCGCAAGTAGGCTAGAGTTCTATCCTAAGCATTTCAGAATGTGTCCTTTTAAAAAGCACAAAAGTATTATTAAACTTGTCACAGGGATATTTTTCATAAATATTTCTAAAATGTCATATTTATAAATATGTATGCTAAATAAAACCAGATGGAGGAACAGTTCAACAGTCCTAGCCTCATATTGCTTTCTCTCTATTAGAAACAAACCAAAAGAGTTCTCAAATGGATGCGGGGCAAATTCATTTTTAACTTCTAAAAACAAAAAATGAAGGGTTTTTTGCCCTGTATCTTGTACTGTGATGATAAAAAAGGGACTCTGTACAACATGCTGTATTTATACACCAGTCCTATGGAAATCTGTATTCCTTAAGTGCTGCGTGTCAGTGAGCAACTTCACCTTTCATCTCCGAGATCCTCTTGTTCCTTGACTCAGGAGCTTCGAACAAACATGAATATTTACACTATTTACAAATGGAGTGTCCAAGCTCTGTGACAAAGTGTCCTGTAGGAATCTCATAAGCTGCGGTGATCCAAGTTCAGAACCTGAACAAGTTGATAAACTCCTGCGGTGAAAGAGAGGTGGAGCAAGTCTCTGGGTTGTTGGCTGTGCAGGGATGATCAGTACCCTGGGAAAGGAGAAAACAATTCTATTTAGAGAGGCTGCAGAAGGGGTGCCAAAGTATCAGCCAACTTAGCACTGCCCTCTGCCAGACATCCCATGTGCAAATAGCAGAGCCCAGAACAACAGACAGCTCAGAACTGGGCTTAACATCTTAGGGGCAAGTCATCGAAAAAAGAAGCAGCAAAGATCCAATTAATTCGTTTCCCCTCTTCTGAGGGACGAGAGGCTAGAGCCTACCATCAGCTACAGGAGTTTAACTCCCACGACGTGCCTTGCGCATCACCACAGCGGTAAGCAGGTTTTTGTCCTGGGCCGTTTTGCAGCCATCAGCTTTCATTCCAGCTAATCCTGTTGCCAAGACCTCCCCTTCCATGTAATGGGTAGAGGAAGCTGCTGCCAGTGCTGCCAGCAGCCCTAAAATGTGCCCATCTTCCAACCCTCTGGCCCCAATGGACACTACTCGTGTTCAAGATAAAGATGGGATCCCCGAAACACAGAGGAGGAAGGGTCTTATAGCTGAGGGAGAATTAAGATGTAGGAATTCACTACGCTATGCAGGCAAAGGAACTGCAGCATCCTAAGCCAGCTGCAATCAGAGGAAGCACTGGATGCCCCATGGCTCCTGCCCCAATCAAGTCTGTCCCACCAGCACCTCATACCTTCCAGGAAAGGATGTGGCAGTGCCTGCACAGCTGCAGTGTGTCACCATACTGCTCCTTCCGTGGGTAACACCTTATGAGCTTGAAGTACATCTTTTTCCAATCCAGCTGTCCTTTGTCAGATAAGATCAGACGTTTGCGAATCTTAAAGAAAAGATACACACAATTATAGCAGGTCAAAAAAATGATTTGTTCTGTTCAGCTCATGACATTTTCTCTCTCACATGTCAGCCTTGCTAGTCCCATAACAGTTCCCTTGCAACAGCAGGAAAGCTCTTACTTTGAATATCCAGCTATGAGCATTTCCCTGATGGGAACAGCCTCACCAGATACCATTATGAGGGTCTATTCCCAATTCATGAACTTCACTGTAGGAAGCCTGAAACCCTGGGAGCTATTTCCTATTACTTGGGCCACTCTTTCTGGCTGGCAGCATGGCAAGTAGAGTTGCATTTAACAGTTTTAAAAGTGAAGGTATTTTTCTCTAAGAGTCAGCGATTTATCCCATTAGCTTGGGAGACACCTGTCCCACTTTTAGGGTTCATTAGTTGCAGAGGCTGGGTTTGAATTTACTTAATAATAGAAATAACTCCTCCAGAGTCACTTCCAAAGTCAGATTCAGAGTGAGTAAATAAAGCCAAGTCAGCAGAGAAATCTGGCACATGGTTCCTGAAGTGCAGAGGTCTAGTATAAATACCCCAGACATTCGCCCATAAACAGAGAGGGATTTCTGTTTGTTTGCTTTTAAGTTTAGATGATCCCCAGCCTGCCAGAGATGTTTACACAGGTACAAAGTGGGTAGCAGCAGGGCTGCTTTCCACATACCATCCTGTCACTCACAGAACAGCTCAGCGGGGATTTCTTGCTCTAAAGGGCAAGAGAGTACAGCTCATGGACCACATCCACAAAGATTCTCTGCGAGGGTGTCAGTCCCTGGGACATCAGGGTGATTGCTGGAGCTTGCCTGCACGTTTTCCCTGCACACGTGGGGCAAGGAGCAACTGCAAGTCATGCAGTTGTTCCCACCTGGATTAGGATTGAAGTTTCAGTGTATGATTAATTCCTCAAGCTCCTATTTCATTGCCGTGGCATGTAAAACCCTCTATATAAATCATCTTCACAGCCATTCTCATGCCAGCCTAAGTTATCAGCTTGCGGCACAGTCCTCAGATCCAAGAGACAGCCAAGTAAGAGAACACGCAGGGCAGGCACTTTTTCTAGGGGGGTACACCAAGGATCCGATGGCAGTTTGCCCCTCCTTGTACCTGTCTGTCTGTGAAGTGGTACTGGCACAGTTTCTTCCACAGCAGCCGGTCTTCGCTGAGCACTTGGAGGTCGGGAGCCACCTGACCCAGGCTAACCAGGTCCCTCCCATCGCTCAGTCGCTGCATGATGTTCAATTGTAAACACAACGGCAGGTCGGTGAAAGTGGTTCCTTTAAAGGCAGGCTGGAAGAGACAGACAAAACTGAGCTCCCAGGAAGCGGAAAACCTAAGAAATCCTAGCTTGCAGCAGAGCTACTGCTTTTTAAAAACCTCTTCATACAGAGAACAAAGCAGCAGTTCTCTCTTCTTAAATAAAGGAGTCATTTTACATAGAAATATTTGACCACCTGCCCCAGAACAGTTTGAGATAACCTCAAGGAAGAGGACATGTATCTGTAGTACAATAATTAGAGTTGGAGTCCAAGCCTCCTCCTCTCTCCTTTTTGTCCACCCCACATCCATACTCGTGAGACTCTGCTCCGTGAAGCATCACCATCAGCTTTCACTACAGCAGGACATCGGCTGTATCATGGTATCAGCTATTGACCATCCAGGTCTCTCCACCACGAGGCAGATGGGCATTACTTCTCAAGTTCAGCTCTGGTTAGACACATTGCTGGGAATCTCATGCTCTTCTGACATGTGTTTTAGCTTATGTCATCACAGGATCTTGCTGCAACCACAGCAGTGGCTGGTGAGTACCCACAGCAGGATTTTTCCCCGCATGGCTTCCCAGCTCACTGCTGGCCGGGCTAACTTTTCCTCTGGGAACACTCGAAGGACCTGCCCCGTTCCCACAGGCTGCAGCCCTAGTTTTCCAGGCTGTTCAGCCACAGAGACAAAAGGCACCCCCATCTACCTTTGCTTAGCCTCCACAGCGTCCAGGATTGTTTTGCAAGTCCACATGGGGCACAGCTCCCGGACAAATTGACCACAGTAGATCTGCATGTCCTGCACTCAGGAGAAATCCAAGGTATACACCTTGGATTATACACAGGAACAAGGCATCAGCAGGGACCACAACCTGGGCTCCAGCTGCTTCAAAACCAGCCCCAGCCTTATTAAGGCAAACAGCAGCTTCTAGGATTGGGCCCCAACGAAGAAACAATGTTAGACAGATGTGCCAAGTTCATCCTTTACCCTGCACAGAGATGCTGCTATTTTAAGTTGCAGAGTCACAGCACCCGCCTCGGCTTTGGCAGAGCTATTAACTGTTTCAAACAAGCAGCACACAGCCCACCAGCAGCAGGGGAACACTGCATGAGGCTGCTTTTAATCATGTGGTCCCATCTCCAGCCATCCCACGGCATGGGAGACTCCAGAGGAACAATAAGTACGTCTGCACAGCGGCAGCTCCTGCCTTCTCTCCAGCGTCTCAGTGCCGGCCTGCCCAGCCCAGCGACACTGCCCGGTACCTGCAAGGACCGGAGCTTCTCCACCAAAACATCCCCTCTGCATCGCCGCCCACCAGGCAGACCTGACACAATCGCTCCCCAAGGAGGGAACTGTCTCCACCGGCTCCAGAGGACATTCCTTCCCATGACAGCCTGGGGCATTTTTTGGGGTAGGACGAATGCACTGGATCCCTGGATCATGTCCCACTGCTCTTCCTTGCCAGGCTGTATTTTGCATTCTTCTGCACTCTGTCTATATATAAGCTTTGCTAGGGCACAGCAGGCAAGAGTAAGCTCAGAGACTTGGGTCAAAAAAAAAAACAACCCCAAAGCTCACACTTGTATCTCTTTTTCTGAAAAAACCCCTGTGTGACCCAAGCAAATCCTTACAGGTTTTCTGGATCAGGCTAAAAACTTATCTGCTACTACTTTTCCCTCAATGCTCTTTTCCAGGACTTCTCAAGCATTACTTTTTTTGGAGAAAGAACACAGATTAGACCAGAACAGATCAGTGTGCTGTCATTTTCTGGACAGAAGTTTGTCTTTTTAAAAAAGAAGCTGTAGCACATACAACACTATGCAAGGTTGGTTTTTGTTTTTTTTGTTGTTTGTTTTTTTTTTTTCAATGATTTAGGTCTTGGGTGTTGCAAGACATTTCCCCCTCCAGAAACACCACAAGCTCACTGCACCGTAAGTAACTGGCTGCACAGAGCTGAGCATCTTCCTTTCTCTGAATTCAGCTCATTTTGTTCCAGCTTGAACTGAAGTTATCTTCAGTGGTGTGAACTTTTTTTGCAAGCTCTACATTTATTTTATTAGCTTTAGAAAAAGTGTCTGAAACCTACACATAAGTATGCATAAAAGGAAGTTCCATTCACAAAGCAATGTTTTGATGCACTTTTGTCTGAATAGTCAGAGTTCTTCAAAATTACAAGGGAAACACCAACACAGATATCAGCACTGGGGGAAAGCTTTAGCATTTCAGTGGAGTAAGTATCCATTTGAGGTAGGAAAAACAAAGTGTATATATAAGTCCTGGGCAACTTATTGTTCGCATTCCTGCTTGAGCAGAGAGGTTGGACCAAATGACCTCCAGGGGTCTGTTCCAACATCAAACCTTCTGTGAATGTGTGAAATGGAACAAGTTCAGATTTGATTCCCACGTAAAGCCAGGTTAGGAATTTATCATCTAACACATCCTTCCCATTCCCACAGATGCTGTTAAAAAAACCAGATGTTGTGAAAGCAGGACTTGTCCAGCTGGAACAGGTAGCTCCAGACTACTGGAAGAATCACTGGTATTTTCAGCCAGAAAGCATGAACTTATGCAGCTATTGCAAAATTTGCATTTAATTTACAGATTAAACAAATCTAAAAACCTCAACTATCTGATAAATAAGTTTTGAAGGCAGTTGCTCAATTTGAGAAAGTCTGAGTTGAGTTTTCACACTGAGGCCTGGCCTCTGAGGCCTGAAGAGGGGGAGATGGTTTTCTGCCCAGCTCCGTTCACACAGCACTTCACAGCCATTATGGAGTCAAGCCACAGTCTGTGACCAGTAACCTCGAGCATGATCCTGGGTTATGTACATTGAGTTTGAATTAAGGGAGTCAAGTAATGCCAGGAATGCATCCAGTTATTCTGGCAACTCCAGGTCCTTCCACTCTGTGCTTGCACTGGGAGTACAGTGGGAAACAGTGACCCAAACGAGAGCCATTAAAAAACAAGCCAAGAAACAAAAAAGTTTCTTGAAGGAGACAATATTTTTAGCTTTCAGGATTTGTGCTTACCCTGGTGATCTGAATGTTGTTCAGTTGCTGCTGCCAGTGGAGAATGCTCTCCATCCTGTGCACCCACATGTTGATGTTTCCAACCAGGACAGACTTGCCAACCCGTTGAACTAATGTGCAGAGGGATGTGTAGAGGGTCTGCAGCAATTCCCGTATTAGCCTGATGTTCTGCTGATCTTCAAGGACTTTGGAAGAACAGGAAAGGTTAAAAATGGGAATTGTCAAAATCCTTCTCTGAATCGACATGTTTCTCAGGCAAGTCAAGTTATTTGCTATAACTTCACCGGCCAAGAGAGCCAGCCTGTGCTTTTCTTTTTAGAGGAAAGCACTCAAACATTAGCCAGTCACAGCAGGTTAGACAGCAGATGGAAAGAGAGCCTCCCAGGATAAGCAGCAGATGAGATCTGCCATTTCTGCAGCACTTCCCATTTCCAGCCACTGGCAACCAGCCAGTTTTCCCCTCTGATACTGTACAAGAGGTTATCTATGTGCACCTCTTCCCCATCTACCCCAGCTAATGTGCATTTCTCATTATGTTTAATAACAGGGTGCTCTCAAGGCCCAGGCTTCAGTCACAGCTAAACATCCATGAGGGAAGTGCCACATCTCAGCCACAATTCATTCCCCTGAACAGGTGAAGACACCTCTCCAGAGCAGTGGGAGTACTAGGCACAGCACACTGCCAACAAGGCAGCAGCAGAGACTGCAGATATGCCCGGCTGAGGGCAGAGGCAGCCAGATCTTCTGCAGTCAGAAATAGGACTCAGTAGGATGCAGAAGGGGTGGTAGTGAGGAAAGCTGGAAAAGGAGGAGTCACCTCTCAGATACCTACCAGACTACAGACATTTCTTCCCCTCCCCCCAAGTCCTTCATTGAGGGAAAAGAAAGCAGAACTGCACTACAGAAACAAGCAGTGGTGCCCCTCTTCACCCATTCTGCATTGCCTGACTCTTCTCAAGGATGTGGTTCACCAAAGTGCATCACATTAAATCAGACTCCCCCTCACTGTTTCCGTTTCTTACCTTTCTGAACCACTTTTTCCAAAATGTTCATGTAGTTTTTCTGGGCAATGCCACTCAGTGACGTCAGCTGAGACTTTGCTATCAGCTCCAACAGCTGTGGATAAAAATAGAAGTTGCAAGCCTTAGAGCACAGAGATACCTTTCTAATCTTGACTCCTAGTCACATGACACAGCAAAACAGTCCAGAGACTTGTTTGCTGCTTGAAAATAAAAAGGAGACAGGACAACAGAGCAAAGTAACGCAAAGGGGAAGGAGAGCCAGGCCAAATAATTAAACTCGCATCAAAAGAGGTGGGGGGGGAAAAAAGGCATTTTAATTATCTTCGGGGCAGGGGGGGAGAGGGAACTTGATTTCATGGTTCAGAGATGCAGAGAAACCACAGAGTGGTGCTTGGACTGACAGCCGCTATTCACACCAAGGGAACAGCGAACGGCCAACGTCACCATCCTTCACTGGGGCATAAACAAGCAGTGTCATAAGGGAACACGAGCAAATGCCTGTTTGGATGGGGATATTATTGATGGAGCATTAATGAGAATCAGACTCCACAATTTACGTCAACTCCTGGGTTGCATGGGTTTTGTCAGAATGCTGTCGCCGCAACAGAAAGGTTAAGTACGGGAGGAAGAACAAAAATCCTCCCCACGACAAACCCCTAATCCCCCAGGGTTTCCTCCCTTGTTCGGCTCTAACAACAAACCACCTTTCCCTGCCTGCCCTGTTTACTTGTTAACCTCCCCTAATGAAAATCTTGCTTTTACTTTCGATTAGAATTTACTTCCCATCACTGACCTCTTGAGTCTTGAGCAAGCTGAACACTGCATTTGGGCTGCAGTTGCTAAAGGAAGCATTTCCCACAGGGAAGGATGCACTCTCCTCCCCATCTCTGCGCCACAAGAACAGCTGTGGAAGTTTCCTATGGATCATGCTCTGCAGAACATGTGGCCTGTGATCTTACAAGCCTTTCTCCCTTCCCCCAACATTATATAAATGCACAGACTGTCCACGTGTCAGTCCATTTGTTTTGGATGTACATAGCCTTCTGTTTTAATTTAGAAAGGAAAGGAAAAACCTTTTATGCTACAAATCAATCAACACATTGCCGCATGACCAGCTTATTAATCCTTTATCATCTGCAGCTCCGGTATCCCATTGCTGGCACCACAGAGAGTCCAGAGAAGGCGCAACTACTTGTGTCAAGTAACTAAGATGGCTTTTGACTAGACTTGATAAGTCATGAGCTGAACTGTTTGCCCTGCTATAAGAATGACAGGAATGTATCGAAAAAGTCACCGGCAGCTTGCCATGAAGTGGGAGCTGAGGGAGAGGTATTACTGCAGCCTGCTCTGCTCATCTGGGGCACTGGCATGTGACTGCCACTTAGGAGCAGTGAAGTCGCCTAGAGTGACCAGTCTCTTCTTCTGTTTAATATCCAGGCCAACACCACCATCAGATGGCTTTGAGTTTACATTCTATTAATATCGCGCACCTCACATGACCAAAAAAAACTCCAAGATGAAAAAAGACCTGCAGTAACTCCTGTGAAGGGCAGGCTGCTTGTTTTCTTGGCTTGTTTGGAGGAAACAGGAGATGCGGGAGAGCTGGGTAATATTCGGTGCACAAGCATCAGTGGATTTTCTGGCTATATCAGCTAAACGAGACCACAATAACTAAATACTCCTAAAAATAAGGCAGCTTGCAAGATGTTTGAAAAGCTTATGAAAGGTCTTTTCTTCATTCTTTGATATACAGAATGAATAAGTGGGAAAAAAACTCCAACCAGTGTCCCATAGTAGTCTGTAATACTCTGCTTACCCTAAACTGTTTAGCCTTCAGACCTTTGATTATAGTGATCAATTTGCCAGACTCCATCTGTACACTAGCCACACATGCACCCAGATCAGCTCATCTGTGCACAAACAACTGCTGTCTCCAGATTGCACTGTTCTGGAACTGGCACAGAGACAGCTTCCTCCAGGCTGGGTGTTAGCAATATTGTGCCCATTACTAAAAACACCAAAATGCATGCAGTGATAAGCATCGTGTAATGTAATACCAGAGGAGTTAGACGCCAGGGCCATTCTTTTAGAAGAACAAGGATAAAAATCTCAGTTCCTTGAAGAATGCTAAATTGGTACAAAATTAATTTAGCCAAAGGAACAGATTCAAATTTGCCCTGTCTGTGTTTATCAAGGTTCAATTTATGTTCAGTGAACCAGCTCGGATATCATGTGTCACCTCCCTCCTCCTACAGCAATAAACACAGGATGAAATTCCATATGAAAACTATGTTGTGAATACTTCTGGGGCTACTCCACTCCCCAGAGACCGCTGACTGAAGCAACTAGCTAGTCCTCCAAATCAAAAGGCGTATTTTATTCTTCTGTGCTCAAATAATACCCAGAAAACCAGGTGAAGCAGTACAGTTCGTCTGTGCCCCACATGCTCCAGTGCATTGGAGGTCTTTTAGTGTTGGCACAGGCCCCCAGTATGGTCTCAGTTAATGATTAACAAATTGGGGTCTACAGCAGTATAAAAAAATAAATCAGTGTTGCCACTTGCATAATACAGACTAAAGCAGAGCGATGAATTCAGATTAATGCTGAGTAGGGTAAAAAGACTGGAGAGCTGCAAGCGTGTGTTACAATGTGGCTGTATTAAGTCCAGCCCACGCTCAACTGAGAGGGACAGATGGTAGGAGAGAGTGCACAGGGAAAGGTTAAGAGCAATTTTAAAAGGTCTGCTTTTCAAATACGCTAAGTAATTGCATTTCAGCTGATTTTAACTGGAGCTGGGAAGTCTGCAACACCTCTAGAAAGCAGGGCATTAGATCCAAATTCACTCTCTTCCAGCTCCTCAGAAGCCGAGAAAGGTGACTTGGTAGCTCTAGTAAAAAAATCCTTCCCACACTCTTGCTCCTATTTTGTTTGCGAATCAGAGGACTGCCAGAACTACAGAGAAAAGGCAAGAGATGCAGTGGGCTATCCCAGAGCCTCTGCAAAGCTGGCAGAAAGCAGCATCTTCCACAGCAGGGCAGTAACCTGCTCACTTCCCGAGCACAGTGGGGCTCCTGCTCAAATCACCAGCCATCAGTCTGAGCAGGCAGTGCAACGAAGCCTCTCAGCTTCAGCAGCAGAGCAGATCCTTCTCCTCTCATAAGCACAAGATAAAAAATAGCAAACAGAACAGTGCCACGTGGCAGGGAACTAGGGCCCCCGTTTCAGGGCCATGAAAGCACTGCTGGGCACCCATGACTACTGTGTGCAGCATTGCTTAGACCTGCTACAGCCAGATGGCACTTTGGCCACAGTCTTGGTTCAACACAGGGGTGTGCAGGCAATCCATCTCCCAAATAACCACTGCTGGGGCTTACAGCACACAGAGCCAAAAAATCCTCAGCAGTCCTGCTGTGCTGAGCAGGAGAGTACAACCTTGACTCAAAAAGGGAAATGCTCTGTAGTGATTAAAATCACAAGTCTTAAACTACTGAAGTATAAATTCCCAGCTGAATACCTCAAGCCAGCTATATGAAAGCTGGACTGCACTGTGTGGGGATCTGTAAGTTCCTGATGGCTGAGGATGTGATTCCTCACATCTGGACTATTTAGAAAAAAGTATCCCAATGAAAAATTCCTCCTCCAGCCCCACCTTGCTCTCACAGCCCTTCACTTTCTGTGGCTGAAATGTCACGCTGGCTGTCAGCTGACAGGTGGAGCGAGAGCAAGGCGAGTTATAATGATTTACAGTGCAGGTGCTGACAGATCTCCATGAGACAGCATCCAGCTGATATTCTTTCAGGACAGCATAAATCCAGGACTCCTGGAGCTAACTGCTATTAAAACGTAAGAAGCAAATTTAAGAGACTACTTTAGAAGGCTGCACACAACCTAGATCATGTTATTCCAGAAGAGCTGTGCCCAGGCAGCTTAACCTGACCTAAGCTTTTATGATCAGAAACAGCACCTTCCCTTGAGACTACACAACCATCATATGAGAAATCTCTTTCTGAAGAAGCAGCCTGCAAAACCTGTCATCTGAACACAGCGTTCCTGAAGGAGAACAAATAACTCCTGGGTTGCAGGCACCTTTGTCTCTGCTCCCATTAATTATGCTTACAGAATGCTTCCAGTCTTTTTATTAAATCTCTAAGATCAGAGAAACCAGGGCTGCTTCAGACCAGCAACAGTTTGGGTCCTCTGGGTCAATCACACACTTCCTTATTCGCCCTAAAAAGGGAACACTGATTGTTCTGTAACATGTAAGCAGATGCACTAATTTGAAGGATCAGCAAGGACATGGCACCAGAATCTATAACCTGGCACTTCCAGAGCTGTACCAGCAGACCATCAAGGCAAGATTGATGTTGGAGGAAAATTTCTTCTGCTCCAGTTACATGGACTCACTGGCTCCAGCTGATGGCATTTGCCCATAAACAATACCAGCCAAGCTTCTTGCAGCTCATACCTCCACCACACTTGAAGGAGGTGCCCATTTTATCTGTGCACCATTAGAAACTCCAAGAACTCAGTTTAGGTGTATCTAAAGCAGAAACGTCTGAGACAAGAAAGCAAGCGCTGAAGACACTTAAGCACTGTCCACTTAAGTTCAGAGAAATTCAGAAAGGTTAAGTTCATGTTAAGCCTGAAAGCCCATTTTGCTACCAGCAAGTGATGCAGCTTATTTCTCTATAGGGCAAGCTTGGGTGTAGCCAGCAGAACCTCACACCTGCAGCTGTTTCTCTCCTTTCTTCCCCTACAGACATCAGCATATTCTTTCCCAGCCTCCAATTCCAAACTCCCCTCCTTGGAAAGCATTTGCTTGATGAATTAAGTAGTGTGACATTAATATCAGATACCCTGAGCAATGAGTGGAACTAGAGAGAACAAGGAGAGGGAAGGAAGGGAAAAATGCTTTGCCTGCCAACATTCAAGGCATTTTCCATGTGACAGATTGCCCATCTGTGTGGCTCTAGGATGCTTGAGCCTTGCAAAGGACCATAAACACGATCCACATCTAGGTAGAGCTTTTCATGAGTAAATCTGGCATATAAGGCATTTTATGAACTACTATCCACTGAACAGTTGGCCGATACAAGCCTTTCATTTTAAGAAGTCAATTTTACAATTTGATCCATGGTACCAGGTTTAATATCTTCTTTAAACTGCCAAACCACAAGTCAACCTCATTTAGAAAGCTTCGTACTTCTCAGTAGTGCTGTATCTGTAAAACTACTGGGGGAAGATTACTCTTAAAAGCTCAGAAGAGAAGTAATTTGTAGAAATGAGGATACATGCCAGCTTCCATTGCTTTCAAACCTGCTGTTTTGATAAAAGCTTCCCAAATCTGCTGTGTATGAAGTCCTCATGAGAAAAAGAGAGAAGAAGGTCAGCCTGAGCTCCCCCACCAGACCACACTGACTTCACTGAAACTGAAGTTTGCTCTTCAAAAAATTTAGTGGGACTTCTGCTCAACCACTGCAGTCCCACATGAGACACCCAGCACATTGGGCCAAGCAGCAGAAGCCCATCATGTGGCACAGCATGACCCACGGCCATGCTTAGCAGAGGCCTTTGGAGTTCTTCACTATCATAGGAAAGTCTGCCAAAGGGATATCTGCAGCACTAAACAAGTTTTATTTTACATTCCTTCTTTAGATTGGACTAAAGGGTTATGGCCTTGGCATGAACTGTTCCTTCCCCAGTAATCCCCCTGAAGATGACACGGCTCTGTGTGTGTGTATATATATATTTATATATATGTGTATATATTATGTATATATCTCCAGTATCAGGAAACACCAACTACCTCAGCACTGGTGATCACCACTGCACAATCAGGAAAACAAGTTTTCCCAAAATCAGCAGAGCTAGGACAGCCCGAGTCTACATGGACTTAGATCCTGCTTTGCCTCCCCCAGAATCTCCACTCCCTGCCACCACTCCTGCAGTGAGACATCCAAGTGATTGCCCTTCCTACACAGCCAGTGGGTCATCACCCCCAATGCCTGTACCCTTCCCAGGGTGACAGAGGTTTTCAGAGGTGTTCACCTAGGTGAACAAGCTCAGATAATTTCGTCCTTAAACACTTTTCATGACATTTGACTCAAAGGGAAAGCAATACCACTGCTGCTTGCTCCAGAACCTAAAACCTGAACAGCTGTTGCCTCACCAGTGATCAGCTGCTCACAAGACATGAAAAGGAGCTGTTCATAAACAGCCTCAAGTTAATAACAGGGTTTTTAAAAAGCTTATTGAATTCCAAACCTTGCTAAGCATTCTGAAATTCAAGATCAATTTGCAGATCACATGCAGATAAACATACAAGCATCCACAGCCCTCAGGACAGTAGGTCCCCCAACGACCTCCTTGGCCACCCTGAGCCAAAGAGAAGCCCTGACCTATTATGCAAAGCCAGAGCATGGGGAACTTCAGGCTGATGACTCCTTCCTACCACCTAATGGTGTCAGGACTAAACACATGTTTCACCCACTGAAACCACTGCCAGTCACAAAGGATTAAGAGCAATCGTGATCCTTAACAGAGAAGTTAAGATCAGTGCCACCAAGAGGCTCAGCCCATCCCATCATTCCCAAAATGCTCAGCTCTCCCGAGTCTCTCCCGTATCACCTCAACGGAGACAAAGCTCCACAGACCTCAGACTGTGCAAAGATGTCTCCACTGCCCTATGGCCTCTGCAGAAAGCCCATGTTCCTTTTCAGAAGCTGAACTGAAAACTCAGGAATTAGAAGCCAAGCTTTCTGGGTGTCGAAAGTGAATGACACAATTGATAAGTAGTAGGAATGCTAGGCTAAGGACAGCTCGTCATCTACACTATCACCACTTTCCTCCCTTTCCATTTTAACAGACTAAAGGTTTTGGGCATCTATCCACACACACAACTTCCATGAATTACTTCATCCAGCAAAGCCCAACACACCCACTTGCATGCTCAGACATCTCTTCTTTGCCAGTGCTTCCTGTTATCCAACTGGTGCTCAGTTCAGAACCTCCACTAGCATCACACAGCAAAATAAACCCTGGACTTTGACTCACCCTCACGACATAGTTGAATCGCCTGGAATCCAGGATAGCACTGGAGAAGTCGAGCCGGTTGAAGGCTTCTCCCAAGGTGCAGTAACCATGGCGCTGAGAAGAAAAAAACACTCTGGGTCATGTTTTGGCAGACTTGAGTCCAGACAGCACCAGGTAGACGCGACCCAGGGCAACTCAATTTAGCAAGCTGATGGGTACAAACCATGGGAGCAGCTCACGGTCGGAGGAGGCAGGCCTGGCTCCCGCTGAGCCGCACTCACTGACATCAAGAGTGGGCATGGCCCAATGCAGATTATGGGAGTTTCCCAAGAGAGACCCAAGCTCTGCTCGTGACCCATGAATTTACGTGTGAGAATGAGCCACACATTCCTGGGGTTCAATATATAGCGTGAGCTCAGAGCCGTCTCGTACGGCCGCTTCTCTCCATGAGCGCAAGCGAGCCGTTGTGATGAATTCCAATGATTTTCCATGTTAGGACTGTACTGGGTGAAAGCCAAGAACAGTATTATGGCTTGGCCTGCAAATGGCTGTTTTTTTTAAATGAGGGAAGCAAACAAGTCATATTTTAAACACATGTACAAAGCCTTGTACATCAAGCCCTGGATCCCTGATAGGGGCTTAAAATCATTACTGAAATTCCAACCACAGGCCAGATCTTCCACTTATCTCTTAAGAGCTTCTGCTGATTTATATCAGCACAGGATCTTCCACTGCTTGTAAAAATCAGTAGAAAAGAGAACAAAGAACCTATAGAGGCACTCACCTCTTTTGTGCTTCCCTTGTGAACATAGATCCACTTCTCCTGGTGGAAATCTGTTTGGACAAAGACATTTTGCTCCATTAATCTTCCACCTCAGAGAGCTGCATCTCTGCTCTGCTCATAACATTTGCCGTCTTTCAGTACAAATTAAGTTATTTTGTTTACACCACCACACTTGAAACTAAATCTAGTGACTTGCTGAGCTGCTTTGTTTCAATACAGCTTCATTTGAGACTGTAGCCCTAAGCCTTAGAAAGGGCTTCTGTTTCATTGACACAGCTCAAGACTGTAAATGTTTAATCTGCCAGCCACAGATATACCATGGCACCTCCTCTTCTTTGGTCCCAGACAGTAAGTGTGGCTGACAGCCAGGTTTTGTTGTTATTGATTTTATTAACTATTTATTACCTTGGTTACAGGCTTGGGATTGTATGTCAAATTTGAAGTCGAGCAAAAATGTCATGAGACACCAGGCATGTAAGAGAGAGCTTTTAGCAGTGAGGTCAGGCTCAGAGGAGCATGCTTATGCTTGCAGCTAACTTGCTAAAAAAGAAAAAACTATGTGGGACCAAAATTTTCCTATTTCTAATTGCCCCTCCCTTCCCTAAGAATGGGAGTTGTCCCATCCATTCCCCAAAATAACTTCTCAACACCCAGCATACATTAACTCTGTTTGCAGAAGAGCCTATACTATAAGCAGTTATGCTGCTCAATCCTTCTCCCACTCCATTTTCACGTGGGCTTTTGACCCTACTTCCACCACACACTGGCAATTTAACAGCTAGTATAAAACAAAAAATTCTCCTCCCCATCCTGCTGGACTCCTTTCCATAAAGGAAATATTGAGCTCCTAGAGTGACCTGTAAATTAATGAACTGAGGCTATGGAATGTACTCCTGCCTGGTACTGTAAGTCCAAGGACAGACCCAGTCTCAGTTACAGGCATGCTGACCCTGCATCGAGCCCTTTTTAATGGTAGGTCACAGCAGAATCCAGACGAAAACTGTCATGGTAACATCTGTTTGTTCAGAGAACTGAATACACTGAGGGGCCAACTTTTGGCAACAGTTTCCCAAGTCCTGGGGGATGCACAACGAGTTAAAAGCAGTGTGGGAATCGTAACTCATTTCCTCTGGGTATGTTTACATTTGTAGCCTTCACATGTAGCCAGTACCTATCTTGCAATCAGCCCAACGCAGACTTTGCTGTCCCTGCAGGCTCTCCCGGGTCCTCCCCCAGTGCCCCATCTGAGACCCCGGCTGCTCGCTGTGTGTGCAGAAAGATTTCAAGCCTTCCATTGTTTTGAGCGAGCTGAAATCGTATTTCATTTTTCATGCACTCCGCACACAGAGATAGGATCAAAGCTTACATTCAGGCTTGTAGCCTCCAGTAATGTAGATTAGTGCTCAACATGCATATGGAAGGAAGAATAAATTTAGCCTGTTGTGCACGAGGAAGTCTACAGGGGGAAAAAAACTGGAACTGGTTCATTTGAATGTACCATAGGAAAAAATTACCCTCCTGACAAACAAATGACAAAAATCTGAACACAACAAGCACAACTCCTCAGAACAGGGATTACTAAGAGGGGCATAAATCTTCATGTTAAACTGTATCCAAGTTTTCTACTTAGGTCAAACATGGGCGCAAAGCCCTTCAAGAGTCTAGAAGGCTCTTCATGCACTGTGTAAAAATAATAGATGTGAAGCATTTTCCATTCTTCTGCAGCAACTTTTGTTTAAAAAGAAGTCCAAAAAGATGTCTTACATTGAGTCTTGGCTTTGTTATTCAGCAGGTCTTTTTTTCTCTTCTTGGCAGCAACATCATAGTTTATGGTGTTGAAGAGATTCTCTTTGTTGTGATCATCTTTTTTACAAAAGCTGTGAATGACACAAAGCAAGGATTCTGTTTATTTCTGCAGTCTGTTGAACACTATGTTTCCTTTCCTGCAAGGAGAGAAAATACACAGGTTTTTATTGTGGCCTCCAAAGCTGCCTCCTTGCAGGCTGCCCTTGAGAAGGAGTCTGCACACAGTTTTAGCAATCCAATAATGGTATTTGTAAAGGAACCTCTGGTGCCTCAACTCTGCGCTAGCCAAGATACCCATGACAGGAGCAGGTAACACGGATTGCACAGTTAGTGCTGGGACACTGCTGAGCAATGTTCTTTCCCACTCTTTAACCTGTTTCTATCCTTAAGTAACACCATATCCTCCTAGTGTAGGTAGCAGATTGCTCTGAGCCAGTCAGACTGCTATGGAAGGACATATTTAGACATCCCTGAGGATATATATATGCACTCAAAATATTTATTAACAAAAGAGTTCCTACAAAATACTATTTCAAGCTTACAGGAAAAGCTTAGCTGGGGTTCAGACTTATTTAATGGTTTTCCAGATCCCACATAGTAGTGACTACACAAGTTAACAGCTAGGATCTCATGTCCAAGACTGGCCATTGTCTGCTTTTGCTGGAGCTCTGCTGTAACTGTATTATTAATGAAGGGAGCTATAACCCCTTATTTCCTTCAAGGGCAATGAAAGGCTATCCATAAAGAGGCTGTACATCAACATCCCCACATTCTGCAGACCTGCAAATCAGCAGATCCAAGCCACAACGTGAAACTGAGAAGCCCTTGGGCAGCCACGGAGCTGCTGCAGAGATCCCTGGGGGTGGCAGGGGAGGGCAGCACCCACCAGGGGTTCTCAGCAGAGGCCCCAGCACATAGCCTGCTGCCCAGAGCTGTGGGATGCCTCACAGGTGCCAGGGAGAAGACAGGCCATGCATCCAGGAGAACAAAACAGACCTGCCCCCACTGTTCTAGCAGCTCACAAGGGACGAAGTGTGGCTGTCTGCAGGCCTAAACTCAAAGAAGGGTCCCAGACACCTCACTGCACCTCTCAGCTGCTGTGGCTCAGACAGCCCTGGAGCTCTGACAGGTGCCAAAATATGCTGCTGCTGCTGCTTGCACCCCTGGGCAAGCTTCTTCCGCGGCAGCCACAAGGACCCTTACGCAGCCAGGAGGCTTCCTGTACAGGCCGTGTGTTTACACTGCTTAGTCTCAAACAAAACCCAAACGTGAGCGCCACACCAAACACACCTCTGGCAGCTATTCGGCACAGTCTCCTGCAGAGGAATGTAACCTGTAGGACAAGGCTTCTTGTTTCCCCTGTCCACTGGCTGTCTGCATGGCCACACCACCAGCATATGCAAAAGTCAAGAGACTAAGTCAGAGTTTCGGCCCCAGGAGGAACCCAGATCCCCTCTGGCATGATCCAGATGCACGTTCTGGTTTGGCACCTGCACGTGGCCCCAGACGCGGAAGAAACCTCTCCCGGTTTCGGAACACCTTGACCCTCGGCTCCCCCTTCCTACTCCACATCCCCCTTGCAGGGCATCCGAGCTGTGGAGAAGGCACCATCACAACACTGTGGAAGGGGAAGAGCAGCAGCACTGCAGGTGGACAGTATTCACAGAAACAACAATTTGGGGAACCCGACGCTTCTGCCAGCTGCAGCTTGCTTAGAACCACCTAAACTTGAAAGTAGAACGTCTCAGCTGCTCGTGTATCCCACTCACGCTGCTTTCTGCTGCGGGGACCAAAACCTGAGAACGGAATATGGCAGTAAGGAAGAAGCTGTTTGGGGATATCCAAGCTCATGTTTTATCACGGTTGCTCAAAATCAATAGGGGGTCAGGTTAACACGCCCCATGCAGTGGCAGGATCTGAGCCCAAGAGCACAAGATGGATCTGCTTTAAATCTCACATGTCAACAGCACACCCTTGCCTGTTGACTTCCTACTGAATGACTCTGTAATCTGAAACCACCATAACAGCAGCAGTAGACGAACTCCAGCATGGGAGGCAGATTATTTCCCTGTTTATGTACTGCCAGGTTTCCACACACTTCTCCAGGGCATCTTGACAGGTTGAACAGTTGGGCACCTGGACCTGGCACTGCCAGGACCACAGCCCGGGGCCAATATGTCACCTCCTTGCTTTTAAATGGGAAAAGGGATGTAGAAACCATGCTAAACTCAGTATTCCCAACACACTACCATCAGCCAGACATTTTTCTACCTATTTACAAATTACCTCAACTTGATTTTTACTTACAGCTTGCATGAAAGAGAGCAGGAGATACCTGCTACATAAACCTCCTTGCACAATAACACCTCAGCAGTGGCTCACAGCAAATCCCTGCTTACTCCAAGTCCCTTTGTCATGGGCATTCCTGACCCATCCCTAGGCCCGGTGGCAGCAACCCCAACCCTGGTAGCACACAGCTGAGGAGAAGATGCAGGTCTGTGAGAAAAGTTTGGTTTTGACAGGAGCGATCTGGCCCGAGCCCATGACACCCACGCGCTGCAAAAGCTTCCTGCCCGCACCATCTTGGGGGTTTGTTGATGTTTTGCAGCCAGATTAGTCAAGCAGCACGTAAGGTACATTACTCATGGCCTGAGGAGGATTTATGGCTTCAGACACATCATCCTTCCCAGCCCGAGACCGGGAAGCCCCAAGCAAGGTTGTTTTGGGGGGGGGGGGGGGGGGGGCGCCCCCCCCCAGGCCC
>VZTA01022726.1:40658-112842 GCA_013398855.1 Mohoua ochrocephala | reverse complement strand
GCCCACGTGGCAGAGGGGGCGGGGCGGGAGGGGGCGGGGCCAGCGGCGCTGCGCGTGCCCGGCTGAGTGCGCGCCCGGCTGAGCGCTCCCCACGCGTGTGCGGAGTTTCTGGGCCGTGCGTAACAGCTTTCGTGTAGAAAGCATTGAGTGTGGAATACAAACGTAAAAATAGTGTTTTATGCATATCTCAATGCCATCTGTAGCCCCCATATTCGAGTTATTGGAACAAATGATATAAATATTTATGCGGGCTTGTTTTCATAGGCTTGTCAATATGTTTTAGGTATTTATGTGTTGCAATATTGTATCATATAAAAGTACATAACGGTGTAATATGTAAAATATGAACTGCAAAGTTATCTTTATAGAAACACATGGAATCAAAATCCTGCCATGCAAAGTGGGTTAAGCCAGGCAGATCCATGTCACTGGAAATACCGTCATGCTTTTAATGAGGATCACTCGGCAGCTCTGAAGCGCAGTTGGGTTCGATCTGCAGAAGCGGATGAAGGGAGAAAGAAGGGCTAGGGAAGGCAGACAGAGGATTTCTCCTGTCTCTTTTAAAAGCCATCAATTTAGAACCTTGTGAAAACATTCAGAATAAATATAATGTTACATATTGGTTCTGTACAGAGAACACTATATATAAAATATGGAATGTTTTCTAAATGTATGCTTTATATGTATGTATTTTATACTTGTCTAATGTTTCATGTATATATAACATTTTATGTATCTATGTTTTATATGTTCATGTGGGCTTATATGCACTACGGTTTTACATCCAGTGTTATTTATTTTCATATTTTATAAATAAATATGTATGACTGAAAGCTATATAAATATCTGTAAGACAGTATTATATATGAACTATAAATGCTGTTTACACATAGTTTATTTGGTGCATGCACCAGCACTTTTTAGTAAAACTGTTATTTACTGAACATTAAAAACACAGATTCTTTGGCATCCGAGCCCAGGCTGAGGGAGTACCTTCCCAGCTAAGAATGTGCTATGGCACATTTCGTAAATATAGGACATTTTGTATTAGGATTATGACGTATTCGCCCTGTGCTATGGTATATGTATCCCAATACATGTGCTTTGGTTTCGCCAAGTCAGTGTTGCTTGGGGACACTGTGCGTGGGGTGTTCCCGGTGTCTGGGAGCAGCTCCAGTCCCGCGGGAAGGGGTGGGTGGCTGTCAGGACTGGCAGCCACCGGCATCGCCTGGCCTGTGCTTGGGGCTGAGGCTGCAGGGACGTGGCGAGCGGGGCCGGCGGGATAAACCGTCCTAATCCCGTCATCCTGCAGCCGTTCCGTCTGTGCCGCCGCCGCGGGGCTTTCGGCAACATCTGCTGCTCGCAAGTGACAGTGTTACGTATTTACCCTCAAAAAACCAAAAAAACTCTTAATAAAAACAAGCCCTGGCGGTGTGGGGTAGGCTGCAGGTGCAGATGCAGCGCTGTTGGGGCTGAAGGCAGCGAGTGGAAGCTCTGCAGGCAGGAGAGCTCCCTGGGGCATCTACTGATGCTGGAAGCTTCACTCCAGGAGTGTTGGCTGCCCCTGGCCATCTCCACCTCCTGCTGTGGCTCACCTGTGTGGGTGGAAGAGTGAAAACCCGGCAGCTAAAAGCAGCCATATCTGAAGGGTTCCTGCAGCCCCATGGTACAGAAAGTGCCTGCGAGCAGTGGTGAGGCACAGTGCATGTGGAAGTTAAAATCCAGATATGAGAGCCCTGGGGCTGAGGTCTCTTCCTTCTGCCCACCTAACCCACCCCTACAGAGAAGTGGTGTCACCTTCCCTTTCAGGCAGTGCCAGCTGTTTCTTGAGTATCGGGAAATACTATTTGAGCTGCAAAATCGTCTTTGGCATTTTTCTTCTGCAATTTAAATGCCCCAAGCATCTTCTGACAGCATCACTGCAGGTAACACCACCCTCCACAGGAGACTCCAGAGGGGACCAGGTCTGCAGCAGTGGAGCTGCTTGGGATGAGACCACCCCGTGTGTCCCTGAATGTGTGACAAGTGTGGTCACTTGTCACCACATCCTGCCCTGCAGAGTGGGTGTGCTGGTTTTGGCTGGGGTAATTTCCTTCACAGTGGCTGGTCTGGGGCTGTGTTTTGGGTTTGTGCTGAGCACAGGGTTGATAATGCAGTGATGTTTTTGTTATTGCTGAGCGGGGCTTACACAGAGCTAAGGCCGTTTCTGCTTTTCGACGGCCACGCTGGTGAGGAAGTTGTGGGTACATGGGAAGCTGGGAGGAGACACAGCCAGGACAGGTGACCCAAACTGACCTGAGGAATATTCCAGACCATGTGACATCATGCTCATAAATAAAGTGGGGGGAAGAAGGAGGAAGGGGGGGATGTTTGGAGTGATGGTGTTTGTTTTCCCAAGTAACTGTTCTGCATGATGGAAACATGTTCCTGGCTCTCCTGGAGATGGCTGAACACCTGGGTGCCTATTGGAAACAGTGAATTAATTCTTTGTTTTACTTTGCTTGTGTGAATGGCTTTTGCTTTCCTTATTAAATTGTCTCTATCTCAACCCACAAGTTTTCCTCTCCCTGATCCTGCTGGTGGGGGAGTGACTGAGCAGCTGCCTGGGGCTTGATCGCTGGACGGGGTGAAATCAAGACAGTGGGTTCAGCCAGGCAGATCCATGTCACTGAAAATACCATCACATGTCACTGTCACTGAAAATACACATCATTAAAAACGTGGATCGCTTGGCAACTCTGAAGCACAGTTGGGTCTGGTCTGCAGAAGGGGATGAAGAGAGAAATGAGTGCTAGGGAAGGCAGATGCAGGGTTTCATTTCTCCCATCTCTTTTAAAAGCCATTGTGATCTGTCATGATAACCCACAAACACCATCAGCCCTTGTGAGCAGCCAGGGAGCTGCCAGTGGGCTGCAACAGGAGGTTGACTGCTGACTAAAAGCACCGTGTCAGACCATGAACCAGTGAGAGCTAAGGGTTCAACAGAGCAGGCGGTGTGTTAAAACCTTTGGAGATTTTAACACGCTGTGGCAGGAGAGCTGTCACCACTGGCACTGTAGTGCAGCCTGAGTCAACGGTAAAAAATTTTATGACTGAAAAAAACCCAACAAAAAACGCCAAAGTGTGCAGACATGCAGGTGCAGAGCCAGGGTTGGCCAGGCTGGACCCACTGCATGTACTGACATTGTAGAAATGGTGGCACAGAGAGAAATTGGAGATACTGCTCCAGAGCACAGACCCTTTCCCTGCAGGCCAAAATAGATCCTCTCATGGCTGAGCTGCTCTGCTCCTCCTCCTCCTGCTGAGCACAGTAGCAATGGTCTGCAAGGAGCAGGTCACGGCAGGGCGGCTTTCTTGAGGGCCTTTCCGACAGCCTGCTTCCACACTGGTATATTGCAGGGCAGCAACTTCCTTTATTTACTTAGGCCTTTACTTAGCAGGTACCACAGGTGCTCAAACTCTGCCCTCAGTCCTCCGCAGACCATTGGTATGCAGGGTTTAACGAGCAGGGACAAACCCATGTGCGTGGCTGGGAAGGTGCAGGGATTTGTAAAGGAACTGGGGGAGGCATCGGCATCAGTTTTGCCCGAAGCTGGTACACCTGTAACCGATCATGGCTCTGTGTTCACAGACCTGGGAGTCGGCAGCAGAGGGATTAAAAGAGGCATGTTTAGCTGTAAGAGAAGAACATCCCTGCCCTACACAAGTGCGGTGACTCGTGAGGGTCCCTTGCTGCAGCATGTCCATCGCAGCTGGCAACTGTGGAAGCTAACTGCATGAGCTGCCTGCTGTGCATGTGTGCGTGCAGACATCAAGTGTTGCACAGACATCAAAGCAGTCTCTTACACACCCTCCTGGAGTCCAGCACACACCCCACCTCCCCCACACTGAACCCCTTCAGGGCTGGGCTCCTCATGCCAAGGAATGAGTTTTATCTCAGGGCACATAGAATGGCTCAGGGTGACTATGCCATTGCCCAGTGCTGGTTGGAGCCAGGGGGAATTCACCACACCACAGTTTAAAAAAAACCATCCCAAAACCCTGTTATTTTTGGGACAAGCTGGTACAGGATGACATTGCAAAGTGGCCGTAGATTGCAGCTGGGAGTGGACACAGTCCTGGTTCTGCCACTCTGCATGCAGGGGTGGTGAGGACTTTTTTCCATCAGTATCTCAACTTCAACTTTTGTAGACTCATGGTCAGCACATACAGGTGCCACAGTTCAAAGCCAACCATGGAAATCAGCTCTGGTTGTGAAAATGGGCACTGAGGCTGGGGGTGAAGGCTGCTGCACTGGGCAGTGCAGAACAAAAACTGGCAGCATTGGTTTGCAGAAGGGCCACGGGTGATGTTGTGACCCATGTGGGTTCCCACAGGTAAGTGGACATCAGGAGAATTATTGACGTGGTCATTGCATTATCAATGTACGCATTAAAGGATGCGTTTCCCATATGAGAATAAAGACAGAAACACTCTTTCAGAGCAAACTCTGGACAGCAAACCCTAATTTTCCACATCTTAAAGGATCCTGCCCATGCAGGACTCAGGCCATCCCAGATGTGCTCCCACCATCTGATGCAGAGAGGTAGGGAACCCATGTTTGGCTGTGGCAGCCTGTGCTCTCAAACCTCGGAAGCAAACACGTTCCTCTTACCTAAAAAATGATCCAGCTGACAGATACTTCCTTAGAGAGACAGATCTGGTAGCCTCCATGCCCTTGTCATTCCCAGCTAGGCATGCCAGCAGCTGAGTTAGTGTGCTGTGGCTCACGCTGCTGCAGGAGGTTTTGCCATCTGGGAGAGCCATGCAGTGACGATGAACAGCATCTAACCTTGAGGACAGTGAGTCATGGTACGGCCCAAGCTTTATTTTACGACACCTCTGTTCCCTGAAAGTAGCAACTCACCGACTGAGAGCAAATGCCAGAAATAAGCTTGGCTCACTGGCCTGTGTGCTCCAGGGATGCTTTATGGGGGCTGGTTTTACCCTGGGACTCTCTGGATGCTCAGAGGTGTCCTATGGAGCCTTATTTTTCAAAAAATTCAGTTGCTCTACCCTGAATCAGGCCTTCCTTTGTCCTTGGGCATGGCAGGGGACCCTCATGCCCCTGCCCAGTAGCCTCCTGGGGACTACCTGGTAGATCTGGGTCTCTTGAGGCACCCAACAGTGAGTCCCTTTGGGATCCTTCCAGGAGAGGGATGTCACACAGACACCAATGGCATAAATGCCTCTCACCACGGAATCCTGATCTAAGCATTACCCAAGCCTGGGCTGAGCACAGGCCTAACAGCAACAGCGGCACCCGGCGATGTCTGCTGTTCTTCTCATCTTCAAAGCATTAGCTGGTGGGAATTAATCCTCATACCAGGCAGGCAAGTCTCATGACTCTCGCTCCACAGAGAGGCGGAGTAAATGATGTGATGAAGGGTGAATCAGGTCACAGCTGCGATGAAATCACAGCAGTTCCTGCCTGCCCGTCCCGTGACCATTAGACCTTCTGTACTCATCAAGGAGGTAGCTGGCATGCAAGGATATGCAGAAGCCAGCTTCTTCTCTCCAGGCAAGTTGTGCAGGGTGGTGCTGGGCCATGACTCACCTTTGAAAGCAGGTTCCAGTGTCAGATGAGGTCGAGGAGTCGCTGGGTGCATCCTCCAGTGACTAACTCCCAGGGTCTGGCAGTACAAGGACACCCAGTAAAGGATGCTGAAAGGCTGAGGGAGGCAGCTCTGGGCAAGGTCAGAATGCCAAACTTTTTCTTTGTTGCCTTTGAAAGTCCGAGCTTAAAATTTTAACCATCTGGATGAGATCTTGGCTGCTGATGTTGGGGTGAGAGGACCATTTGTGTTAATCGCTAGTGGAGACTCAAGCCAGGACACTGGCCCCAAGGGCAGCCAGCTGCTGCTGTACCTTGTGTGAGTTACCTGATCTCAGGGGGGAGAAGCCTTTCACACTGAAATGGGAGCAGTGCTGAGCAGCAGCTCCTTGGGAACCAGAGGGAGAGGAATAGTCTCCCGGGCAAATACCTGCAAGTGGGTTTGGTGTGAAAATATAAAGTATTTAGGAGAAGTAAAAACCTCGGTTCACAGAAACGTACCCCTAAACACGAGGTGATGTGCTTAGGTCAGACAATAGAGAGGAGAAAGCCACAATAGTACTGGCAGTTCCCCATGCACAAAAGACAAACAGTGGGGTGTTGTCTGTGAGCCAACTTCCATGTTCGTCACGTGCAACAGGCCAGCCCATCCTCCCTCTTCCCTGTGCCATAGGTACATCTAAAGGAGGCAGGAGGCAGGAGGCAGGAGGCTGGCAGCAAATGCATGTCAGCAAACCAGCTGAGAAGAGGAGCAGCCGGAGGGACTTGTATCTTGTCAAATTGGAAGTGTATCTGGGAATTATTCTTGCTTATGGTAAACTGTGCACAATGTAGCTGACAACAGGCTTTGGGATATGATTTCACAGAAAATATTTATTTTCCATGTGAAAGGGTGTCTCCGCCCCCTCCCCACTCATTAAGCCCAGGATTTTGCAGTCAGGAGCTGTTAGTACTGGACATTCAGTTCCACAATGCAGAAGATATGGAGTACAGAGCTACAGTGGGCAAGAGGCCAGCAGCGTCTGAACCGGCTGTGGCAGCAGTCCTGCAGGATGCAGGTTTCTCTGTGGGACAGCAACAAACCAAGCCAAGAGCTGGATCAGCATCAGGGCCTCCCCAAGGTCCACAGCAGTGTGTGTGCTGCACTGCCAGTGCTGGGGAAGGTAGAAGGCACTGAAAGGCACTAAGCTTGAGGGTATCGCACCTACAAAGATCAAGTCAGCAGGGGGGTTGGCTTGGTCTGGCTTTGTAGTGCAGGTGATGGCTGATCTCCTAGAATAATCACTGACCTCCTGTAATTATCCTGGGGACATCAAACAGTGGACGTGGTTTTCATCTCTTCTGTCCTCTCTGTGGCAGATCACGGCTGTGGCTTTTACAATAAGTCTGAAGTTTGTTCTTGGTGCTGCAGTGTTATCTGTGGCTTTTGTGGCCCCTGTGTAACAAGCATCGCTGTCTGGTTGCCCACAGCCTCAGGGCACTGAATTTGGTGACCTAAATTCTCCATTTTTCCCCCCGACTGCTTGTATTGTCTGGATGCCTGTTGCAGGGAGGTGGTTAATGTCAAGCGTTCCCTCTTGCAGCCTTGTTGCATCTTCATTTTCCGGTCTCTTAAAGGGATTCGGAGCCTTCTGAGGTGGAAAGATGGTGCAATCCAAGGGCAAGCCTGCTACAGAGGACAGATGTCCCTGGAAGGGAAGGCAGGAACACAGATGGAGGGAATGGAGTGTGAAATTTCCACCCTTCTGTCCCTCCAGCAGCCTGCAGAAAGCAGCTGTTTCCATCGTGTGAAGAGTCATCCCTGGGCAGGGCAGTTTCTGAAGGTGAGAGGTGGCCCCAGGCGAGGTCTGGGAAGGTGCCAGGGCATTACAGCCCTGCCCATCAGGCATGCTGCCCGCTCCAGGCCTCCATTCAACATGATGAGGGAGAAAATCTGAAGGTAACCCCTTGCTGTTGGACCACGCAGCACATTTACCCTCCCTCATGGGCTCTGAAAAGAGCTGTTTCTCTCACTGTGCAAGTGCACATTTCATGGTCACGCTGCAGAAAACATTGTGGGAGAAGCAGCCTGAGAAGTTGTTCCTGGCTGGCTTTGAAGGTATCCCTTAGATGGCCTTCTTGTCCCTTACATGTTTCTAACCCAGAACTACCTGTTTTACAGAACAGCTCATTTTTCCATGTGTGGGAAAGCCCTCTCCTGCACCAGCAGGGGCTTTCCATGAAAGCCAGAGCTTAACTGCTCAATCTCAATGAAGACCCCACAGGAGTTTCTCTGGATGCTCACCTCCATTTCTGCAGAAAGTTCCAGCCTGGGTTGCTCTTCATTTTGCTCGTCTCAACACCACCCTGGCAGTGTCAGTGGGACACAGTGAGCATCCCTGCCTGACGGGGGAGTTCTGTATAAAGCTGCTCTGGGGTAGCTGCGCCTCGTGGGTGGCCAGTGCCCAGCGCAGCCACGGGAGCTCGTTGCAAGGGGCAGCAGGGTGATTTGCTGTGTAAAAACCCCTGTGGGGAGAGGAGCGTGGTTATTAGAGAGTTCCGATTCTCCACCCTGTTGGTAGGATACACAACTTTTCCTAAACACAGCCTGTCCAGCTGCATTCCTGAAGCACACATTCCTTGCCAGTGTATCTCACCCAGAGCGTGTCCAGGAATAGCACTGCAGCTTCGTGTGGGACCTCTCTCAAATGCATCTTTAATTGAACAGGGCCACTTGGCCCATGTGCTTGAACTCAGACCAGGACCAGTATTGTAATCACTGGTCTCCTTGCCATTTTCTACCCAAGGCTATCTATTCTCTATCCCTCACATCTATGACTTAGAAGCACCACCACTCTTTCAGCTTTGTTTGCTGTATCGCTGCCCTCGACTGGGGCAGCATGGGTGCCAGTGACCAGGGACACTGGCGGAGTCACCTTCTTGAGTTATTATGGTCAAGGCTTGTTGTCGTGCAGCTGGAGGTACTAATTCCTGTCTCTAAAGCCACATAGCTGAGATTCAGCTGGCTACTCATAGCCACAAAGAATGCTTTGCTGGAAGGAGAGTTGCTGGCTTTCTGATTTTTATCATAAGCCTTGTGATAGCTGGCTTTCTCTTGACAACACCAATATCTGGAGCATAGTTTTGGGGTGAGAAGCTCAGCTTTCAGTTTAAATCCAGAATGAACATTTGGAGCCCTGACAATTTCAGAGAAGATACAAAGTAACTTCCAAGCATGCTCCCATGACTCAGAAAATGCAAATTACCCTGTGTTTTGGTTAAGAAGACAATCAAGAAGGAATATTATGTTTTTTAAGGCTACATAGTGGCCCTTGAGTACTTGGCACTGGCAATCTCAGGGAAAGATGCCAGTGTATCAGGCCTTTTTGTTATGGAGAAGCTTGTGCAAAATTTTGAGAACCAGGACTGCAGGGATTTAGGTGTCCTGGGACAGGTGACAAACTCCTCCCTTCACTACTAGGCCGTGCTTAGAAGGGCACAGCTGCTCAGTGGGCCACCTCTCAGGCCCAGGACCTTTTAGAGGAGCAGGTAGGAGACATCATACTAGGCTGGCTCCTTTCCCTTGCTCTGCCTATCACTGCCCACAGGCAGCCTTAATGCCAGCACTCTTAATCTGAATACATACAAGTAAGATATTTTTATAACACCTTTCTTTTTTTATGAACAATTGCATGAAAACAGAACTTTTCTTATCAGACCTCCTGCTGAAGGCCCACTGCACATCTGAGTTTTCCCCTTCCAGCAGGCACTGAAGACGTAACTTACGGTCTTTGGCTTCCTCTCTCTCAGACTTGGTATTACTCCAGTAGAGGCAAAGACTTTATGGCTCAGCAGCAACAGTTTTAAATACTTATTTTGTGCTTCTCTATGCTGTGTACAGACATAACCACAGTGGTCAACCCTTGCTTTTAACTTCCCCTTCAGTGCCTTGTGATGTTTACATGGTGTGTAGTGTTCTGCAAGCATCAGACAAACAGAAATAAAAATCAGTGTTGGTTTGCTTTGTAAGAGTAACCCCTGGAGTCAACAGCCATTCACTCCTCGTAACCTTTAGCCCTCGCAACAAGAAGTGACTTTACAGAAGAAATAAATAGAGTATCAACTTAGGGTTCCCATGTGTTTTCACATGAAAGCATTAAAAATCTAAACGCAGCATGAGAATGAAGCAATAAAGCATCTGGACTTTCTTGGCCAGGCATTGAGTCGAGCCTGCCTGATTTTTCCAGGAAGCAAGTGGATTTGCAGAGAAAAGTGCCAAGTAGTCACAGCAGCATCACTGTTATTACAAGGATGGATTTTTCAGCACACACTGTGCTGAAATGATGATGGGTGGCTACCGCATTTTTGAGAGCTCTTTGTTTTTCTGCACGCAGTGGGAACCCAACTCCTAGAAGACGCTGGAAAAGGGGAGGCAGCCCAGAGATAGCTCAAGAGAGATACTCTGCAAGATGTTTTTTAATCAGTCCAGAGCTGGTAGCTGCAAAGAAAGGGCACAACACTGATACCTGCAACAGGAGGAATGAATTCAGAGTAAGTATTGATTTGGCTGCAAAATCTTTTCCAAGACTTAACTGAGAAAGAGGCAGTCTTCTCCCTGTAAAATAGAAGGAAGATCTAAGTAGTACCAGATCTATCTTTATAAATACATATCTAGTGGCTTGGTTTTTAAATTTGAAAATATCATTAAAAGTGCAGGAAATAAAAAGGCCTGCTACTTTGAGAGTCTTCCCATTCAGAAGACAACTTCTGTCTCTTACCAGAATTATACAGCCTCGTGCTGAGTTGCTTATCTCAACACTTGAGTGATGGGAAGAAGCATTTTTTAGAGAGTGTGACACATTCCTTTCGCAAAGGTTGAGGAACAAGCCATGATAATACTTCAAGGTCACAAAAGGCCCCTTTATATTCTGCAGGGGTTCACATGGTTGGGGATGATGGAAAAAATTATTAATCCTAGCCATAATAAAATTGTGATACAGGACGGCAGGACTCTGAACAACTCAGCAAACTCAGCGAGTTCATAATTCAGAAATCCAAACAGGCCACCTGCATAGCTGGAACATTGATTTTGGTTTTTTATTGGCAAGAGCTGCTGCACACTAAGAGCCTCTGGGCTCTGCAGAAGCAGCTAGGTGCTCTACCCAGCCACTGCAAATCAATTCTAAAGGGAAAAAAGTCACCTGTCATTCTTCCTTGGCTCATGGTAAGATATGTGAGCTGCCACATTACAATTAAAAGCCAGTTGAGAAGAAAATTTTGTTCCTCTGATCCAAAATGCATCACCTGGCCCAGGAGAGGACTTTTCTTCTGTTTAATGATAGCCAAGATGCAAAATTGCACGGCTTTAACAAGTCCCTGGGCACAAGGAGATCTAGAGGAACACTGTGGCTCCATGCTTCTCATGTGCACCAGCTGCAGAGCGCTGGAACAGGCCTCCCACTTGGTCAGATTACCTTGGTTCAACTGGAGTCAGAAGTCTGCTCTTAGGACAGTTATCCTGACTCAGCTCACAGGCAGGAAATTCTTAAATTTCAGTAATTAACTTCAAGAACAAATTTATAAACTGACTGTCCCAGCCTGTTCTTTAGGTTACAGGTTCCTGGGAGCAGGAGTTGCTTTTTTTCAGACTTATATTCTCTAATGTGATTTCCCACTCACATTGCAACAAAAAAAGGTGAGTCCTTGTAAGTTTGCTTTTAATTTTAAGGTTCTCCTGCTCTAACTCACCAGGCATTTCCCCAGGCTAGGTGGGACACAGTATCTGTATCCATCTGAGAGTGCAAAACAGTCTCCCCTTCTGCTGCCAGAACAGCTAATTTGGCATCTACAGCTGCTGTTGGCATCTTTCCCACTGATATCACTGCAGCAGGTTTTGATCTGAAATTTGCAGTGTGTGTCCCTAAAGAGTACTCTAGCTTGAAGCTCTGTGGTGGTTCAAATGAGGCTTTTTGCTGATGGCTGCAGTCCTCTTCCTCCAACCCAGCTGCCTGGAGGCAGAGTTGGTGGTCAAGACAAAAAGATTTCCCAGAAGATATTGTGCTATGTATTGGAGGGTGCTGAGCACTGTGCAGTGTATGCTGGCTTTTAAAGCGTGACCACTGTAAGTTCACCAGCTGGAGCACAGGGAAGGGAAGCACTTCTGGATCCAAGTTTAGTGATCAGCTATTCCATTGAACAGGAAACTCATGTAATTGCTTATAGCATTCATCTTTTGGTTGAAGATCTGGCAAGAACTGCAGCAAAATTACTTTCAGATAAGACAGCTGAGGTTAACTTAATGGAGAAAAAGCCTGGAAAACTTTTCTGGAAGGGGATGTGTTGCATGTATCTATAGATCTATATCCATTACGGGAAGGACATTAGCTCTGGTGTGGGAGGGTAATGACAGACACATGGGCCCTGACGGAGCTCTGGTCATGTGTCTGTGGAAAATACATATCATCCAAGGCAGCGTGTGTAGCGCAGGAGAATTAGGAAACCTTGAAGAGGTGACAGCTGATTAAACAGCTGAAGTTTTCGATCTCTCTGAGCTATTTGATATGCAAAGATACATCATAAGACAGCTACCTTAAGCTGCCTGAACCCAGTTTTTAACCCCTGTTCCCGGGCACTGCCGCTTACCTTGCACAAAGCTGTGACTGTTTAGCCTGTGCAGAAACAGCCTTTGTCATCATATTGGAGTCTAACTCCTCCGGCTAAATTAGATCATTGTAACAGCGTAGACAATGTACAACCCTGCAAGCCAGAATGTAAATTTATTACTTTTCCCATAAAACTAATTTCACAATGTCTTTGGAGCAAACCTCCTTGCTGTCTTTGGAACAGAGCATTTAAGTTGAAAGAAAGGGAAGGTAAATTCAACTTAAAATCTTCAGACCCAAGATCAGCCCCCAAAGCATTCATGTCATCAGAGTAGGAAGCCACCTTATCTTCTGGTGTGGTTTCACTGTAGCTGAAAGCTTAAAGAATGACTGATACCATGAGAACAGTTGATCCCTTTTCACCCTTCCCCAGTGCTGAGATTTGTGCAAGATTACAGTCAAATGTATTTCTCAAGAAAAGTCAACTGGGGATACCACTCAACTCCCTTATCTTGATGGACCTTCAAAGCCATTCTCCATCCCAATACCCAGCCTTATCTGGATATAAACAGATATGCTCAGTGCATCTCTGGGCCATCTTCCCCACATGGTCACACTGTACGATCATCAGCTGTTTCAGCAGAAGTCGGTGTAACACCAAAATGGCTGAAAGATTTGTAGGCTGTAAAGAAGGGACAA
Source organism: Mohoua ochrocephala (assembly GCA_013398855.1). Classification (NCBI taxonomy): domain Eukaryota; kingdom Metazoa; phylum Chordata; class Aves; order Passeriformes; family Acanthizidae; genus Mohoua; species Mohoua ochrocephala. The sequence continues at coordinate 99,969 of VZTA01022726.1, read as the reverse complement.
AATGCAAAGCACAGATGGATGCTATTCCCAGAGAGGAGGGGAATGCGTGGGGGGTAATTTGTGCTCTGTGTTGATCCTTCTTTACTGAGGTGTGTGGGGTCTGGATGGATCTTCCTGAGGGAGCCTTGGGTAAAGACCTGAGGATTTAGATGATGTCACTTGTGCCATGAATTTGCGTGCCATCACACACTGATAGAAAAACCCTCTAGAAAGTCCCTCTAGAAAGGGGAACCCATTTTCTGTCCCGGGGGGGCTGAGGTATGGAGAGCAGAGCATTCCTGCACTGATCTGTCTGACTAAGCCGACATAATAGGCTTCACATCGGTAAGTCTGGGGCAGACAGTAATTGCAGTAACCTGGGCTTAGCGGTGAAAGCACAGATTGCCACAGGTACACCCCAGCTGCGAAGAAGGGCATTGTCTCTTTTTTTTGCTCCTCACCACACAGGACTTCATTTTGTAATTTAAAATTATAGCATGATTGGCACCACAGATCAGAACCAACAGATGAAACGAAACCTGATAGTCCCTCCCTGCTTTTTAAAATAATATTCCAAAAATATCCCCCTGTTCCCCAGGCACGGGTATCACAAAGGGCAGAAGAGGACATCATCTCCCAGATTTTCTCTTTCCTCCATCTGTAGCCTATGTGTTGTCTATACAATGTGCCTAAATATTTGTATCATTAACAATAGAAAGGAAAAAGGAAAAGGGGCATTCTCTCAGCAGGCAAAATGTCTGGCTGCAATATTTCCACCAGGAAAAGGTTAAATTCAACGGTATGACATTTTTCATGAAGTCCCTGCTTTCCAGGGAACCTCTGGGGTTAGAAACATTGAGGTTGCTACTATTGTGATGTTACCTCAGTGTGCCCCAGGAGGCAGGATTTTTGTTTCTCTGCTTTTCTGTCTTCTTCTATGGGCTGTCCCTCTGAGCCACTGAAAGTCTTCTGTGGTGCAGCAGCACCAACAACTCTCATAACATACCATTTTCCTTCTCTGGGAGGACAACTCCAGTGCTTCCTGGGGACTTTGGTCCTAACCAGTGAAATGGCTCATACAGTTGGCAGCATAAAATGCATTAACAACAGGCTCCATAATGTTTAACGGGGATACTAAAAGGTAGCACTGGAATTATGCCTCTTCACACGTAAACCTAATTTTCTGGCCAACCACATTCATGGTTTTAATTTACTTTATCCTGTACAGGCTATCAGCACCAGTCAGTCTGGTAGCAAGCTGTAGGTTCTTTGCCCAAAAAAGCCACACAGAGATAGCATACAGGGCTGGGACAATCTAACCTGATGTAAAGGACATTCAAAACAACAAAAAAACGAGCCTGCACATAAAAGTTTTAAGGGGTGCAACTGATTCCTGCAAATAAAGTGTATCAGTCAGACCATTGTTCTGGTTTGCTGGACTAACAGAGTAGGATAAAAACTCAAGTGGCAGATACCAGATTTTTGGCCTAGAATGTAGTTCTTGGACTAAATTCCAAGACTCAAGTGCAGTTCTGAAGGCAGGAGCTTACCCAGTAACTGCTTGATTTGTTCTTCTGGAAAGACATTGCTTTTACCAGTGAACCAGAAGGACATCTTTTCTCAGAAAACACTGCTGTGAATTTCAGAGGCATTGTGTTATATAGAGTGTTCATCTCCCCGACATGTTGGACAAAAATACTCTATCCAGAATAATAAGGTAATTGTCTGTAATTTAGCATATTAAGCAATCTGGTCTTAAAAGCCATCAGACAGTTCATGGGAGGACTTAGCCCCTATTACAGGCAAACATGGTGTGTGTTTTATGGGTGCAGGTAGCGCTAGAACTTTCCCCTCTCAAAGAAGATATAGCATCATGCCCAGTACAAAACTGGCACGGATCTACTGAGACCAGTATTCGGAGTGCAGAAGAATCCTGCTGGTCCTCCATTATATGTTCCAGACATTTTTCATTCCCTCCCAGATAAAGTGCCCTGCTGATCTAATGGTAGAATTTGGCTCTCAAAGCTAGAAAGCTCCTACTGTAGCCAAAGTAATATCCTAAAATAGAAAGAAAAATGAGAAACCAGAAATGTTGTTTTCCTCTTTCAAAAGTTTCAGCAGGAAGCTAGCAGTGAGAAACCACTGAAGTGGCTCTCTCCCAGCTACCTCTCCCAGTCTGGTCATTCCTGAAATACTCAAAAGATCCCTCATCCTAAAGTCCAAAGACACCCTGGTTTCATGCCTGTGTCTCCGGTATCACTGGAAACCACCTTAAGTTAATTGAGCTCAGGATTTGGTCTTTCTGTATGAATCAGTTTTAGGGAAGCTGACAGCTACAAATCCCCGTGTTTTTGTTCTGATGAAAACAGCCTGAAGATCTAAATTTAACAGTTGGTTTCACAATGCTCATTTTTGACTGTAAGTAAAATCATCCTGGAAAAATAGCTTAGAATAGGAAGAGATATGTTCTCCGGATGCTGGAAAAGCAAATAAAAAAAAAACAAGCACGACAAAATTATCCTCATTCACAATTTAGACTGCTTTTTACTCTCTGCTTGGGATCTTTGGATAAATACTCTGAATAAAAATTACGTTAGTTACAGAAGAGATTCGTAATTTCTGACCCCATTTCAGAGGAAGATGTAGCACATATCTGTGGTGTTCGGGTCACGGGAAACAACGCCTGCAGATCAAATCTGTGTTGTGAATGGTTTTTTTCACATGAGGAAACCGGACAGAATATTTTCCAGGATGAAAAAGATGCTTTTTCATGCACACATTTATTCTGATGAATTTCTTCTTGTAGACAAATTAGCCCTATCACTTACCCTACAGTCACATTACTACACTTTAGCAATATAAAGAGACCATAGAGTGGATGTAAATATAATTTATAGCTGAAGGATGGCATAAATCACCTGCACATTATGAGGCAATCTAGTGCAAATAAGACTGGGGCCTCTACAGCGAAAATCTGCTCCCAAGAGTGACAAATGGCGTCTTCTACTCAGCATTTTGTATTTGAAACAACATCTGCTTTCAAATAAGCCAGGATGGATTCCAGAGGATGACCCAATCCTGCTCCTCCTAGTGCCTTGTCAGCAGTTCACCAGGTTCTAGCCATGCAAATTCATGGAAGAGAGGAAGATGTTCATATGCCCTTGGAAACATGATTTTTATTTGGGAACATCCTGAACCTGCCAGCAGCATTTTTTCAGTCCAGCGATTAGGAGATCCGGCATTGCACTTATAAACTGAGTGCAGCAGAGACTAGCTACTTGAGAAATTACACACAGGCTTTCCTAACACAGTGCCACAGCCCCCACAAAACAGGAGACATGGAGAGTGGACCCTCTGTGGCTCAGGGCCTGCCTTTGGCCATGTCCTACTGATCCAGGGGGTGACAAGTGTCCCCTCTGCCTGTGCAGGTGCACATCTGCATGGACACCTGTGAGGAACTGGTTGGGAAGTGGGTGCCAAGGGCACAGGTATGGTCCAGGCTGCTGTCCTGGGCTGAGTCCTGGGCCTCCCCTCTTCTGGGTTTCTCAGGGTGTCTCCCAGGCTTGAGCATAAGTCATCCTCATATTGCAATTCCTTGGAAGCAATTGTCCCAAAACCATCTGCCCACAGATGGGGAGTGACACCACCTGTCCAGCACCTCTGCGAGCACCTTCTCTCCTGGAAGACAGGAGAGCTGCTGCTGGGAGGGCTGGCGCTGGGACACCGGTGACTCGGCAGGCAGCTGGGTGCGGCCGGACGAGCCGCGCTCACGGCAGAAGAATGCGAGGTGCCTCCCGGGGCTGCGAGGTTGCCTGTGGGCAGGCTCGGCACTGCTGTTGCACAGCCACTGCATTGCTCTGCCTGCATGTGACAGGTGAGCAGGCGGTGTGGCACGAGGCTGCTCTCTGGCCATTGGTGTGGCCCGGAGGAGAAGCCACGGGCTGGTGTCAAGCAGGATGTCTGGATGGATGGCCCAGTCGTCAGGCCTACGCAGCAGTCCCACCAGCTGTCCCACCCACTGTTGCTCTGCTCTGACCTGCCCTCTTACATCATGTTTCTGCTTTAGTTAATTGTTTGGTCCTCAAGAGATACACAGCAATAAAAATAACTATTTTTACATCACTTCTTCACCTCAGTTGTGCCAGTCCCTTGGACCTTTAGCTCAGAGCAGACTGCAGCTTGTCTAGTCTGTCTCATGGCTGCCTTGAGCGTCAACCTCCTAATCTTGCCTGGGCTCAATCCTGGCCCTGCTCTTTGGGCTTCACTCTGCTTTGCCCTGTTCACATTTACCTAAAAGGAGAAGGTCTTCCCCTGCTGGGCCTTGGATCTTTCCTTGGGGGACAGATTCTTCCCACTCTGATGGACTTGCTACCTGCCTTGGAGAACCCACAGGCTCAGGTCGGAGCTCCAGCCACTGGCAGCGCCAGTCTGCCATGGACTGTGGATTTATAGGGCCAGGGAGTCTGGAGACACTCAACGGTGGACCTGTTGTTTTGGGTATTTCTCAGCCCATGTTGCCTGCTCCTCGGGCTAGAGCTATGGTTTGATTCCTCTGAACAATCTAAAGTGAGGCTGTTAATGAAAATTTTAAAATATCCCATGAGGGACCCCTTACAGTACAAGAACTGGTTTTGATGATGAAGGCCAGCTCATCGGCAGAATTAACCAGTTCAGCATCAGTTTAACATCAGTGAGGCTTTGTTGATTTGCAGATGCAGAGGGTTTGGCCTCAGTGCCTGGTCTATATTGTTTTATAGCAGATAATGAATGCAGCATGTCATGCTTGCTTTTCTTACCCTTCTCTGAAATTGCAGTTTTACTGACCTGAAAATATTTTCCCACTATTAAACTTTCAGTCAGGACATAAGTCCTTTTTAAGATGCTGAACACCACAGGATGCCTTCTCCTTGTGTGGGAACAGCTCTGCTGTACCAAGAGGAGGTGTGATCTTGACTTATGGGAGAGAGATTCCTTGTGGCACTGACTCATACACTGTAAATTTGTGCTCATTTTCACATCTTCCTCCTGATCCTGTTTTAGGCTGCGTTTCCATTACTCCTCCACCCTGGGGGAGGAATCCTCAGCCAACACAGCTCTAACCCGGAAACCACAGGGGATGAAAAGACCTTTCATAGCAATAATGATGCCATGTTCCTCTCCTCTGCAGCTGCATTTTGAAAACAAAAGATCAGGAGGCAAAGTCACCACCCACAAGCAGAATTTGCAGCTCCGCAGCCATCGGGGACTGGTGCAAACGGGCCTGATGCAGATGCCAGAGAACATACTTCCTATTGACACCAGGGAACAACAAGAACTGAAAGTATAACCTAATCTAGGGTGAGAACAATGTCTACTTTTCCAAAATTAGCAAGGATAGCCTTGGGTCAGGAGCTGAGACTTAGCTTTGCCCACATCATAATGTATCTTCATATTTTTGTATTCAGCTGTTTGGGCCAATTTATTGTAAAGACTTTGTAATGTCTGCAAAATAAGGTGGTGGATGCACTTCCAGTTTCATGCCCCTCAGTAGACACCCATGCCTGCAGTAGATACCCATGCCTGTGCACATTCCAGCTCCAGTGTCCACGAAAGATTTCCCATAAAACAGATAGGAAGACACTTGGAAGTACCTCCAGTAGTTTGGTGAGTCTGTAGTTTGACCCAAAATGTAGAAGAACAGGTCGAAGGCTGTGGACTGTGACTTCTTTTTACTACAGCATACTGCTAGGCCAGGCTTAGCTGCATGCTCTGGGCTAAAGCGCTCATTGGGACTTGCCTTTCCAGCCTGGATAGCACTTTTGAACCGGCAAAGGGTAGGTGATTGACATCAGACAGAAGGCCTGATTTCATCAAGGCTTTGGCATGCCACTTGCTGGAAAATGTATTCCAATAAGTGCCACCCAGAGTTATTAAATGTGGCACCGAAAGATGAACAAAGTTCCTGCCAAGGAACTGCCACTCTGGACTAGTTTGGTCCCTGCTCGTATAGGCAGGCCTGATGTTAGTCATCAATGGGAAAAGGTCAGTGGGACTAGGGAGGGTCTGGCTGCACCTTTTGAATGCCCTGGGCACATGGCAGCAGTGTAATCTTGTAAGCTTAGTATGTTAAAAATACAGCTCTTCCTTCTCTGGGTCAGGCTTAAGAACATGAATTGGAGGTAAACGATGACTATAATATTTCATGTTTACTTTACATGCCAGTGCTCACAGGAGGCGTAGGATGGTGGAGAACCCAGCTCAGTGTCCATAGGAGACACTGAAATGCTTATGGGAAGTCTTTCTGAGCTTCCCCAGAGACTGTGTTTCAAACCTAAGTGCTAATTGTTTTCTTCTTGACTGCTCTGAGTTCACTCCCCTAGCTGCCGGGGCTTGATAATCTCCGGATCACAGTTCTCTGCTTGGATTTCTGTCACTGTCTCTGTGTGACCTGTCCTCTGCTGGGCAGAAACTTGCAGGGTCACGTGAGGTGCCTCTGCTGGGCTGGAAATGGGAATGGGTTATTTCTTCTGAGTGGAGTGGGCCTCTAAAACACAAACCTCAGTTCAAATAGCATTTGACACAGCAGAGTGCGTTTGCCTTCTCCAACATGCGAAGCAGAGACCAGCTATTTTCTGCTCAGCATGGAAAGGAAACAGGAGAACTGAGACAGCAACACCCACGTCTGTGAAGGTATTTAAGCACTCGCTGGGATCCATGCATCGTGGCCAAGCTGTTTGTTGATAGTCAGACATAGTCTGGGCAGCAGGTGCCTAAGTCCCATTTTTCCAAAGTCCTAAGGTACAGACTTTGTCACAGGGTCGGGTTTCTCCAAAGCTCCTTGCAGGACCAATTATAGGAAAGGGCTGATGCTACATGTGCCGGTTCCTCCGTTTATTTTCCATGGTGCCCCACCCCTTGCAGACACTTTTCCACCCTGCGTTGTGCAGGCCTCTCGGCAGAGGTTGCTCTCAGCACCCAGCACCACTCGTTCCTTGTGGATGCCACAGAGGAACCACCTGTTGCTCTAAATCTGGCAGCGTTTCCTCATCTTCCCTGCATCCCCATTTCAACTTCTGTAACTACATCTGTGTGACCTGTTTTCTCCCGCTATGTAGAAACTTGGGCAGTCACATGGGGATATGCGGGGTCACTCGTACTCCCCTGACCCTGTAAATGTAGAAGGGTTAGTTTATTTCCAGAAAGTATGGTTTACATATGGTTTTCCTTTCATTATTTTAGATGTCAACTAGAAGGGCTCTGCTTGTTCCCTTCAGTAACAGCAAGTAAATAGCCGACCTGTTTAGAAAAACTTAACACTAGAGACCTGGAGAAATCTTTGGATGGAAGATGCATGCTGAACTGTGTGTGACCCTCCGTAGAGAAACATTAGCTTAATATATTAGTAAATGTTTTTTGGTGAAGATAAAAGAATATTAGAGAAAATATACAAGGCTTGAGGTCCAAGTTCCCTGTGCAGTCCATTTCCCATTGAAATCAAATGGCCAAAATGAAGAGGTCAGCAAAAGTTTGCTTGAATTCTGAGTGAGGAAAACAAGGAAAGCTCTTTGCTCGCTCCAGGCAGTGCCGCTATCAAGAGGCTCTGGTCACAAAGACCAAGGCTAGAGTTTTCAAAGGCAGTTGATTGATTTGCTAGCCTCACCTGAAGCACACTGAGTGGAGCTGCCTTTGGGAAGGTGTGACAAACTGGAAGATCCAGGGAGACCCGTGCTAGTCCTGGGAGACTTAACCAATGCCACAAGGCTGCTTTGAAGCATTTGACCCATCTACCGTCAGATCAAGCTCCAGGGCATAAAGTAGGAACTCTGACTTGCACAAGTGCTGATGAAGTTTATGCTGTTGAGTCTCCTGGGTTGCCAGCTTGGGCATCTTCACACCGTGTCCCCTTTTGTACTGAGACACGCATGCAGAGGCCAAAGAATGAAGATGTCTCATGTTAACTGTAAGATTTCAGGATGAGCTGAGCTTACCAAGACAGGTGGTGAGTGCAGGCACCCAAGGAATCATACTTGGAAGGCAAGACTGAAGGACTCCTGCAGTTCACAAATGCTACTTGGGAACCGGATAGTCAAGTACTGCCAGTTCCTAGGATCAGCTTAAAGTTAATAGAGTGATGGCAGGTGCCCAAACATCCTTGCAATCCTACATTTGCAGAGATGTTTTCATCACAGAGCAGACAAAATAAAATGGTTTTAAAAGCAACACACCCTGCAGGTCTCTGTCCTTACCACTGAGTATATGAAATATAAACTAAAAAAAAAAAATCCTAACAAAAAAAGGGAATGGATTCATATAAATAACGTAATTGGAGAACCTTGAGAGCAGCAAGAATGTGTGAGACTTTGATGCATTTTTATCCTTTTAAAATAAAACAGATGCTGAGGGGATGTTACAAGAAGATGTCTCAGAAATGCTGGTGTAAAAACATTGAAAGAACAGAGAAACTTGCTTTTCCCAGGAAGACAAGCAAGGACCTGGTTCCACAGACCTGGGATGCGGAAATGCATGTTATGGAAATGCTATGTTTTGGCATGATCTGAAACTGCAGACTTGGGAATTAATTGAGTGCATGGAATGCTCCATACATCCATACATCACTATCCTGAACTTAGTAAAAATTGTCAGATGACTTCAAAGGGATGATTTGCAAATCTTCAAGCTTGCTTGGGAGATTGCCTCCAAGCAAGAGAGCCTTTGCTGATGTGAAAGCATCACCAGTCAATGGGCCCAATCCACCTGCAAATCCTGCTAGTGTTTGTGTCCTCTTCATAAAGTCCTGCTTTCCTCATGGGTCTATAGGTCCATAGTCAATATAGCCTTGATTTCTGTGGAAAGCAGTGTTAAAACCCCTCTATTTTAGGAAAAGGAGGTGGGGGCTAACTTCAGTACTTCAGCCCTATTATCTTTCCTTTTTTTTTTTTAAGGGGAGTGGGTAGCCTCAGTCAAAATCAGTCCCATATTCTTTTCATAAGTCTTTGTGCTTATCCAGATGATTGCCCATTCATTTAAGATCATAATTATATTAATATAAAAGCAGTGTTTCTATAGATGTGGTTACTTCCTAAAGAGCAAGTAGCTGCAGAAGGATTGTACCAAAGCAATCTTTGGCAATTCACAAAAGGCAGTGTTTTTTTAGGCTTTAGCAGACTCATTTGAAATGAATGATACCCTTATGGGGTTGGTATCATTGTTATTTTAATGACGTGGCATTGGAGACATGAAAGAATAAATGTTTTACCCACAATCACTCAGCAAGTCCCATCCTTTCTCACTTACTGGTGATGCCACGTAACTGCTGACACTCACTAGCAAACTCTCATTTTCACCATTACTGATAACCAAGAGGGTTTCCTGGAGTTAGAACTTAGGCAAAATTCAAAGTAGGCTTTGAGCTGATTCTGCTGTGAGACATAATCCCCAGGTAAATGACATGACCAGAATGAGAGGGGGTGTGATCTGCCACAGGACTGTAAGGCTAGTAGTTTACAATTTGTCAGTTCAAGAATGTTTACTTAATTTCATGTCACTACAAGAACAAAATGCTGTCCCCTTTTAATAACAGACATTATATTTGACTAAAGAAGAAGTAAGACAAAAAGTGATAACAGAAATTCCTCTGAAAATAAGCTATTTGTTTCCCGGTGGATGCAAATCCGTTCTGTCTCTCCCAGTTTCCCCCTTCAAATGCACTTGGGTGGGTCCCACCTATGCACCAGGCAGGGAGACCAAGATCTGGCTCCACAGGGATGCTTTGTACTGTCCTGAAAGCAGAACTTGATCTGGGGAGAGGATAAAGCACTCTTGAGTTACTGGCTCCTTCGACTCCATCCTCGTCTTGGACAAACTTCCTCTCATCTCCAAAGAGTTATCTGAGTACAGATCTCAGTATTCTCCTCCCAAGAGTTTATGATGAATTTATTGAAAAAAAAAATACAATCCCTTCAGCTATGAAAATTACCCTCATTTGTCTATAAATAGGCTTAACCTCTTAAACTGTGTCAGATGCTGCAGATTCACCAATTTGATCTAGATCTTCAGATCTTCTCTGCTCCTACAGCTCCCGGGCAAATGACTCATGCTGTTTGCAAGTGCCATATCCCACTGAGCCTGGCAATATCAGTGTGTCTGAAGGTTTCTACTAAAACCTGGGCAGGGATTTTCTCCTGATCAAGCTGAGCTCACCAGCATCCTGCAGCCACAAATCAGTATGTTGCACTTACATGAAAATCCATGTATTTGCAGCAGACCAGCCACAAATCAGCACAGGGAAATGTGTTCTAGAGTCAAACAAATATGATAAAGGCAAAATCCTACTGATCCATGTAATCATTTCCCCAGCTGCATTTCCCTTCACTGGTGGCAGTCCTAGGAAGACTGGTCTGCACTGCCTATTGCCTTACCTTTGAAATTGCTTTGGAAATATGAAAGGGAAATGTCAAAGTATTTTCAGACAATCTAAATGGCTTTTATAGCTTGTTCCTGGAAATCAGAGTTCCCTGAGCTGTCTGAATGTTCTGTCCTTACTCTATCAATCACTTGTTTTTAAAAGCAGAAGAGATCCAATTTCCCAGGTGTGTGCCCATTCCTAGAGTTGTCCCAACCCTTCTGCTACTTTTCCTGGGGAAGGGAAAAATCCTGACGTGGAAAATCAGAGGAAAAAACTCTTCTCCTAGGTGAAGGGTAATGGCTCCCTTCTGGCTTTGAGGCACCTGGGGATAGAAGAGGTTGGTGCAGCCAGTTTTGCCCAAGTTTCCAGAAAGTCTTGGGACTTGGCACTTGTTTGATCATATTTGTGTGCTGATCCATGGACCAGGGAGCCATAGGAAAAAGCTGAATTTTATTTTATTTTATTTTATTTTGTTTTATTTTATTTTATTTTACTTGTATTTCAGTTATCCAGGTTATGGCATAAGGTGTTGGTCTTGCCTAATGAATGAGCTGGATGCTTTGAAACTCCAGCTGATGATGCTCTGAGGGCCATCTGTGTCCTCAGCTCCCAGTTTCTCATAAGCTCTTTGGAGTGAGGGCCTGTGTATTTTATGCTGCCATCACAAACAACAGACTCTCAGCTTGATATCCGTGATCAACTGTGCATGTCACATTTCATGCCATAAAAAACATATGCTCAAGGTTAGAAGGGTGAACACGCTTTTGGCTTCCCGGCCATTTGTAGTTCAGTTTACCTGCACCACTTCTGTCACTGCGTGTTGCTGCTTTTCTCCTGAGAAAATTTCCAGAGCCCCCTGGAAGAAGAAACAGGCTCTATTTACTGACATTTGTTCCAAGTTATTATGAGCAGGCAACTCTTGTAGGCTCTAAACAGGATCTTTCAGCCAGAAGCCTTCAGTCAGAACCCACCAAGCCCAAAGACTTCCTTCTTTTAAAAAGGTCTGAATTCTCCATTAAATATCACAGCATTCTGAAGAACACCCATAGGACCTCTCCGCTTTCCTCCTTGGTCAAGGTTTGAGCTGGCACTCAGTTAAGCTGCTGGGAGTCTTCTCCGTTGGATGCCATGGCTCTATGTGCACACACGTGGGTTAGTCCACGCCGTGAATTAATGGGTAATTCAGCTAAAAGTTCCACTGCCAGGGAGTGCCAGGGCTGAAATGTGGCCTGAAGCACATTGAGGCACTGTTGACACAGCCTGGGTGACGAGGAGCCTTTCCACGTTTCTGCACAGGATGAACCCAGGGTCAATACGATGGGGCGGAACCATCCTACGCCATCTGCTTCCTCTCTGGCAAAGCTCAGTGCGTGGCAGGGGAGTGTCCTCCTGTGGCTCATCCCTTTGTGTGTCTCCAAGGGATGCAGCCCTGCCAGGTGGCTGTGGGCAACAGTCGTGTATGCCCTGACACCCTGGCTTCCCATTTCACATTTGCTGATGGTCCTCATGCCAGAGGCAACGTTTACTTGACAGAAGCCATATTCTGCAGTGCTCAGGCTGTCTCTAAGATCCTACCCAGGGAATAGATAAACAGAACAATGTTTGAGACTCTGGTACACTTTAATGTCATTTTCAGGGAAATATACGTGTCATAACAACACAAAGCAGGCATAGTTCCCTTGCTTTTGATCTGCCTGGTGCCAAGGTCCACGTCATTTCAGCACTGAAATAGATCCAGCAAGCTCATGGTAACTTTGCTCTCTGAAGAAGTGCCTCTTTTGCCCCTTGGTCTGTACTTGTCTCTTGTCTTCCAGCAGTGTTCCTTACCCCTGTCAGGGAACGTCACGTACTGTTATGATAACATCTAATTTTCACTGGAAACCCTAGGGAATTGGGCCCTTATCTCCACATACCATGCACATCAAAATGGTTTAATCAAGCCTATTAATTCCAGGGCTTGCTGCTGATCTGGATAAAACACTGCCCTTTCCCAGCACTGAAGCTTTGTAGCCAAGTATCACATTGCAGCACTCTCCATGAAGTTTGTTCTCTGCTCCTTGGGGCTGAATACACTCCCCTACAGTCACCCAGGTCTTACAGAGAGGTGCTAGTGTTCTGCTCTGAGGCTCAGATTGATTTGGGCTGATTTTCCAGACCAGAAGCATCCCATCAGTTTGAAAATTTGGACTTGAGAGTCCTTGGTGTCACATCCTGGTGCTCTGGGTGGTCATCGCCACTTCCAAACATCATTTCAGGGCAACTGCAGAGCCTAGGAAGGTATTGGAGAGCAGAGAGAAAACTTAGCAATGTGCCAAGACCGGGGCAAAACTCAGGGGATGTCATTACAGATGTGGCACTGGGGGATCTGCCTTGTCCTTGTCCTTGTCCCAGCATGCCTGCTTTAGGGAGGGGTGGTGGGACATGGCTTATTCACCAGAAGGTACAGCCTGGTCAAGAAACAAACTTCAGAAAACTAGACATGGGAAGATTAGATACAGGAGGATGGCTACAGGCATCTTCCTCACCAGATGAAGAGGTGGACCAGATTCTTCCACCTCTTCCCACCTCCAGCAGTGTTTTACCTCATGGCTCACCCCTGACTCTTAAGCCAAAAGTCTCTAACAGCTGTGGGGCTGCCTTGTGTTTAAAGCAGCCATGAGACACGCGCCTATTGGCCCAGGGCTGCTCGAGATGTGTTGCTGCTTGCTTTTCTGGGAAAGGGTTCTTGCAACATGAAAGAAGTGCAGGCAAACAAAGAGCCCCGGGGAGAGAAGTGACAGGCAGCAGCTGGAGCCAGTGGGTGACCTGCCGAGTGACAGAGCAGTTGGGCTCCTCACTACGCTGCTACTATTTTGGAAACATCAATAAACAGAAGAGGCCAGATCGGTCTCTCAGGGCTCCAACACAAACCCTGAGGAGCCCTGTGGACATAGGTGGCACCAGCAGCCTGAGACACCAATTTGTTCATATGAACTCTGCTTCATTTGCACTGTGGGCAAACTCATTGGATTTAGCCACTGAAAACATTATTAGCAGTTCACTAATTAGCAGATCTCGGCTCCTCTGCTGGTGCAACCTTGCACTGAGGAATTCACGCTCATTGTGCCATGGAGAATATGACTTCAACTTCTGCGGGGGAGCTTTCAAGCAGCTGGAAAAAAGTATGGATGTTTATATTTTTAAAAAGGGATTGTTTTTGCTGCTGTCAATTATTAATGGCTCTCAGGTCAGGCTAAGGAACAATGCCAGGGATAAATTACCCTGTACGCTATTCATATATGCTCTACCCAATTGTTTCCTTCTCAACTAGAGGATTCACCTCGCAATGAACTCCTTGGCATTTGGAAAAAGAGGACTGACAAAGCAATGAACTCGGTGTGCCCATTTATTTATGCATTGACATCTTTCCTACTTTGTCAGGTGTGTTTAATCAAAAAGAAGCAGGAAATGCATTATAATTATAAACATATTACTGCAGAAGAAAAAGGCTGCCCTTGGAAAGGACTGCATTGTTTGATAAACGGTTACAGTGAAAAAACACAGGCTTAACCTACGACTCTTTGCTGAGATCAAAGCAAAGCTGCTGCCACAGGCTGCCTGTGCAGTAGGACTCAGCTCTGGGTTTGCAGCAAGGCAAGGGGAAGAAAGTTGAAAAGAAAATGCAATCTCCTCCCTTCCTTTTCTTTTTTTGCCTGAAACTTTTCCCCTAGTGTATATATATATATATATATATATAAGACTCAAACATTAAATATTTGCTGTTAAAATTAACAGAATTAGTGACGACCTCAGCTGAGAACACAATAATTAGGGCCAGGTCCCAAGCCCCTTGTTGAAGCCATGGAGAGACATTGTTTTCAACAGGTTCTGACTCGGGATTCTGACGAGCCAAAGCAAAGATGCAGTTAGGGAATAACCCTTGGAGATTCTGGATGGCCTGCAATCTTTCCATGTGACCTTGCCCAAACTTGCAAGCATTCCTTAACTGCGAGGACAGCTGAACCCCAGTCAGTAATGTGCTGCTGCTGTGAAAAGCAAAATCCTTCTGGGCTCTGAGACCAGGAATGCTGTAGGTAAGATGCAGAAAGGGTTTATTGCCCTTCTCAGCACTGCAAGGCTGAGCCATGGCCCTGCACTTAAATAAATAAAAAACCACCAACGGAGAAACTGAAAATTGTCCAGAGGAGAGCAACAAAAATGATCAGAGGTCTAGAAAACATGACTTATGAGGAAAGATTGAAAGGGCTGGGTTTGTTTAGTCTACAGACTTTGAAACATCCTAATAAACTTTAAAGATGTAAAAAATATATGGCATCTAAAAAGGTAATCGACTGCCCTTTATCTCTGTGGCAGAAGGTACAGCAAAGAAGATAGATAGTATTAAAAGCTCTGAGGCCAATAACACCTCAAGTATGTAACTTGGGGGAGGACGAGAGCATCTCTCATGGGAGATTTTCAGTGTTTTGGACAAGTACCACGAGGGACTGGGTAACTCACTGTCCCATGGAACAGGCTGCTTTCAGCCACGTGGCCCTACAGTTTCCACGATCTAGTGACTGTGTCAGGACACCTGAGAATAAGGCCTTGGAGGTGAAGAGCTTTTAGAGCCCTCCCTGATTTGAAAAAATGCAGCAGGTGCTCAACCCTTCTAGAAGTTGATTGTCAATCAACAAATCTTTTTTAAAAGCGTCTTTTCTGTGGCTTCCATGGTTATTAAATGAAAAGCAACAAATTCCCACCTTTTCATGGGGCCGTCATTGTATTTGTGAAGCAACTTGCTGCTCTCCCATGGGGGATTCCCATCTAAATGAGTAATCAAATACTTGAATACTTAGATGATGAGACCTCTGAAAAAGCATGTAAAAGTGATTCAGGTAGTGACAATCTTGCAGATCCTGCTCCGAAAAGTCCCCTACTGACACTGGAGAAAGAGGTACCTTGGCCAACCTTTGCTAGGAGTGCTTTTACAACTGTAAAGCAGTGAGGATGGTATTAGGTACTGGTCTAGGTGGGCCAGGTGGTGGTCAGCACCTGATTAGAAAAGCAACATCCTTTCTCCCCACAGCGCCCACCCAGAGCTGCGTATCCCATCCTGTAGCTGCGTGTGCTGCTCCCTACCCGTGACTGAGTAACTTTGCTATCCCTCCTCTGTCTTGGAAAGGCTCAACACTGTTTTCTGATTTCAACTCTTCTTCTTCAAGGGGCCACCCCAAAAGCTTTGTCAGAGTTTGTATCAAAACTGACCACAAGACAGAAGCCTATTAGAAACCAGGTTTTTACTGCCCAGCAATCCCAAATTCCTTGAATTATGGGCATGAGGTAAGAAGTTTGTGAAGGGAAGGAGCACAGGGTTGCAGCCAGAGCAGAGCTGGCCACAGCCCTTGGCATCTCCAAGGATTTGGGGGTGAAGTGAGGGCTCCCCAAGAGATGGCGGAAAGATGCTGTGCTCAATCCTGCCGCAACCCTGCCTCTTTTTTGCACTCCCCATTTCCTGCCCAGCTACAGCTGTGCAAGGTACTGCTTGGTCCCACATGAACACAGAGAAAATCACTGGTTATATGATATGGGAATTAAAAAAAAAAAAAAGTTTGCTTCCAAGCATAAACCAATGACTGTGGTCATGGTTTGCAAACATGGGATTATGGCCTCAAGTCAACTTTTTTTTCCCTCAGTTTTGGGTACAGTCACGAGCCTGGCAGGAATCCGTGTCAGCTAAAATGCATGGCAGCAACTGGCCTCTCCTGGAGTTTGGAGCTGAGTGGGGTCACAACGGGAAGGAGTTTGGGAAGGCAGCACTGCAGGGTTAGGAATAAACATCTCCCTGGGGCAGACTTTCCATAATTGGCCATCAGAAGGCTTCTTTCTCCAGAGAGCTGGAGCTGGTCTGTGAGGAAGCAGGATGAATCACTGCTCCAGCTCAATTTGGCAAGTGCCATGATTTAGTTCTGCTTTGCACAGGGAGGAGATGATGATATAGACTGAAAGACAGAAAAGAAGTCTAGCCAAGGGCTTCTGAGCTGGGAGAGGAGTTTGAGTTCCCACTCATTTTTTGCAGGTTTACTCAGATCCTTAGAAGGAAACCCTGGCAATACCCACTGGTGCAAAAACAATTACCTTTATCAACAAAGGGAGGGAACAATGGGGACTCCTGAACACAAAGCTCATGCAAACAATAATAGCCCTTTTATTTTGCATTGTTAAACCAGCAGTTGATAACAAATACTTCCTTCCAGCCCTCCACTTTAACTATTTCTGTCACACTCCTGCTCCATTTATGGGAAGGGATCTTAGTGTCTGGAGCTGGTTTTCTGCAACGTGATGGTGACCTGTGACCACATGGCTGTGCAGCCTTTTGTGAAGAGGAAGGTTGAGTGTGGTTTCCTCGTGCCATCCTGTACCCTTTGAAAAGTCCCACTTTCTTTCAAATATGGAGAAAAGGGGGTGTTGTTTCTGCCATCCTTTCTCCGGATGGTGGTCATCAGTGCTATCTGTAAAGCTCCTTGCTATCTCAGCAATCTTACCAAGCCCGGTGACCTAACAGCAGTTCACAGCCTGTTCAGTGTCTGATGATTAATCCCCTCCCTTTAAAAGTATGCACTTAGTGGCAGAACCCCACGAAAATATTGGTGGAGCCAGAGCTGTTTTGCCAAGTGGCAGATTTAGACTTGCTCTTCTTGGAAAGCTGGCTTCCTGTCACTGGCTTTGTCTCATGGGCTTTTTTCCAGTGGTTTGGAGAGAGGAGAAAGGGAAAAAGAAATTGCTCCTCCCAAATACCTCTTCTCTTTTACATCCCCTTTCCTCCATGTGTCCTCTCTGCTATGCCAGATTTCAGGAACTCCATCAGCCAAAGTCATCCTAACTAACCCCACTGCTATTTCTCATGCAAAAGGAGAGGGAAGAACTCTGCAAAACAAGATCCCTTAAAAAAGAAGATGCAGACAATCTTAATTTCCATCCCGTCTTCTCTTGCTTCTTCAGAAGGTAGGCAGATGGAACAAAAATCTTCCCTGCACTGTGGAAGAGTGTTAGCTCAGAAAAGTCAAATCTGCATCTTGTTGCAATATGAGGGTTTCAGATCAAAGCATCAGTCTTTTGCCAATCTCTAATTTGCTGTTAGGAACATTAAATTTTTATTTCTTATGAGCTGACTACCACAGTGAACTCAGGCAGCTGCTTCTGG
The DNA here is from genome assembly GCA_013398855.1 of Mohoua ochrocephala. Lineage (NCBI taxonomy): Eukaryota > Metazoa > Chordata > Aves > Passeriformes > Acanthizidae > Mohoua > Mohoua ochrocephala. The sequence continues at coordinate 82,426 of VZTA01022726.1, read as the reverse complement.
GCTGGCTACAAGACTGGAGCTTGGGGCTTCCTATTGCAAGCACTCCCACCACTGGAAATGGAAAGCTCGGTCAGCAATGAGCAGCAAAGGGCTGTGGCAGGCAGCTGAGTTTGCATGACAACAAAGATCTTACTTTCCCTGGAGATACCAGCATCCCTGCTCACTCTTCATTTTAAAGTCTGTACACGGACAAATCCCACACTGGGTTCTTACCCAGTATTTTTTTCTTGTTTCCTCTTGAGATGCTGGGTAAGGCCTCCAGACTGGACTCAGCAGCACCACATGCAGTATCAGCCAGGTGAATGCAGCGTGAGCACAGAGCTCATGACCTTTCTGGCACAGGGTCCGGGAAGGACCAATGCTGTTGGTGCCTTCAAGGTCAGGAGTTTGCGTGACCCCATGAAGACTCCCCATGTGCTCTCTGCGGAGTGAGGTGGGTCCTTTCTGGGAAGAAAAGCACAAAATATCAAGGAAGTACCAAAAGGCGTTTAGAGAAGGTTAGAACAGGGGACACACTGGAGTGTAAGGCACCCATGGTCAAAGAGTTTGTGTGGCAGTTTTCCCTTTGGTGTCCATGTGTCTGTCTCTGGATCATAGCAGTCCAAGCAATCCAGGTCCTTGATGACATTGTCTGAGGTGAGACATCGTCCTCCTGTGACATACAGCTTGTTCTTGATGACAGTGGCCCCATGGTGCATTCGTCTGTCCTTCATGTCTGCACATTTAACAAACTTGTTGCCTTTTGTATCATAAGCAATTATTCTCCGGGTGTACCCTGAATGCAAAGCCAGAAGTGGAAGAGACAGATGGGAATTAATCACTTATGACCAGCAGAAGGAATAATAATAATATATTTCCTGCTGGTCTTCAATAAAACCTATTATACTAGTACATAATTTGGCAGAATTAAGATATCTAAACTAGGAAGTGATGATGTGTCACAAGAATGCCTGTCTGTCTATCTTCCTTTCCTGTTTGTCCTCACCCTGTCTCATAGCACCTTGGCAGCCAAGGCTCGATGAGCACCATAAAACCAACTGGATCAGGCAACCAACCTGTCAAACACAGCCGGAGCTTGCAGTTACCTGCATGTGCCTTCAAACATCTGAAAATATTTCTTTTTAGCAAACAGACTCCTAGATCTTCACTTGGAAATACAGAAACCAATGGCACATGGGATGGGCCTTGTTGGGTTGGAGTTGTACCTGTCTGCTGACTGGAGCTGGGTGTGCAACAGCATGGTGCCACCAGTGCTCACTCCACTCCTAAAGTCCTCAGCAAGACACCTGTGCTGGCCACCACGCCAGTGGCCCGGTGGACAGCTCCTTCTCTGAGGGGTGATGTGACCTCGTATCGGCTGAGAGGTAAGGGCTGGTAAAAGGGCCATTGCCCTGGAGCAGTGAGGTGTGGAAGCTTGGTACCCAGCAGTACCTTGCCCATGTAGAAAAACATGAGTGTGGTCTGAGGTCAGGGCAATCTGCCACATAGGAGCCTGACACTCTTGGACCTTTGGGCTCAGCTCTCCCCTGTTCTCACTGCAAAGGGTAGCAGTGGCCTCTCCCTGAGGGGTGACACCACGTTGAAGTCCTGTGCAGTTTGGGTTCAATCCTCTGCTTTGCTACAGACACTGCGTGTCTCATCTTCCCTTAAATAATTCAACACGTGCTTCCTCCTGCCAGTCTGTTGTCAGGGGAGTGGCATTAAGGACTGTAGAGTGCCAAATTACCAATGACATGATACACCCAACTGCCATGGGCAGAGGCTGGTCCTCAGGTTGAAAAAGACACTGAGAAGTTTCCTCTTTCCAAGTGTTTCACACTCCTTTTGGGACACTTCATAATTACCCCCTGGAGGCAGCTAAAAGACCAACCAACACCTCATAGACCTGTAGCCCACCCATCCTGACAAGCCATCCATGGCCTTGTGGTAACTCTGCTTTCCGTTCTTCCAAGAAGCGCAGACAGGGAGGACCAGGCTGTGAGTCAGCAGGGGATATGCAGGACCCCCACGCTCTTGGCTTCCTCCCTTCTGCAGGGCGGTAACTTGCCCCGGCTTTTCCTGTTTCCTCCACCCAGGTCCTGCTACTTGGAGTCAGAAAGTGCCTCACGGAGAACTTATCTCTACTTCAATCGCCATGAGACTCCACGAGAGAAGTGTATGGAGGGTGGGCACACTCCTCCTTTCCTTCCCGAGCTCCAGGTGCTTCTTGAGGGAGCAACCCAAACAGGAAGGCTGTGAAAACCCACAGGATCTGGGCAGGGGGAGGGAGAGGGAAGGTGAAACAGAGCCCTTACCACCTACGATGATAATCTGGTCTCCAATGACGACAGCTGGTGCACAGACATTCTTCACTACTCTGGTCTCCATACGAAACCACGTATTCCTGGAGACATGGTAAACCTGACAAAAAAAATAAAGATACTCACACAGCTGTTTATGTTGCATTTTAACTGACATCTGTAATTACAGAGGAACTTCTGGGTTTTATTTTGCCCTAATAAATACAATCCTCTGGATCAAACTGCTGGAAATCTGAGAATGTACCCACTTTTTTTCCTAATATGTCCCCTTGGAAAGCATTCTGGCTCCCCAAGCTCGTCTGCTCAGGAGATGCTAGCACAAGCACTAAAGCAGTGCATCTGCCATATGCAAACTTCTTGGCTGTAAATTTTGCATGGCCATTAAATCTCTGTAACTTCTCCCAAACGCCAAGCTGGTTCATTTCATTTTCCAGTTATTCTGTGTATTCCTTATTAGCCTTAGCGATTTCCTGGCCAAACAAACCTCAACTTCACCTAGCTCTGCTGGCAGCCACCGTGTTTGCCCAACTGCTATATTTATGCTGGTGACTGGTATGCACTCAGACTGGCAAAGGGACTTAGAGTGGTATCTAAGTCATCGATTTATGTGAGAAAAAGAGCTGTTGCCAGATGATGATCATTCAGTCATCTGCATCTGGGTGACACAAGCTTTTATGTCATGTTATCCACTTCTTAATATACCAAATATCACCAGGGCATCTCTCCACTAACTGACAAATACATTTCCTTCCCCCTGATAATGAAGTACCGTTATAACCATCAAGCATTGCTCATGTCTTGGTTGCCATCTCAGCCTTAATGATCCTTCTTAGTTAAAGCACCTTGAACAGTGAAAAACACTCATGGGAAAAGAAACATTACAATGTTGCTAAAGCATCAAATCAGATAAGAAAAAAATTAATGTATTTTTTCCTCCTAATAGAGTGTAACGGCTGAAAGCAGGCGGAGAGCCAGCAACATGTGGCAGGAGCCGCATTTTTAACACAACTGTTTATACAAAATGACTGTCAGTTTAAGTTCTGGCCCTTTGATGAGTGAGTATCTAATCGCTCTAATGATCACGAGTGTTTGTGTTTGCTGCGAGCGAGCAGGTGCGCGGCTGAGACCCCAGCTCGGCGCCAAGTGGAGAGCACTGATTTTGGTGAGATTGGCTACAGGCATGAAGCCAGGCAGGGGGAGCTGCTGCTGCCTGCCATGGCATCACCTGCAGCAGCCCTGGCCCCAGTGCCCACCAGTGGCACAGCTGACTGACACCCAAAGCAGTGCCTCGGGGCTGCTGCCTGAAAAACATTCAGAAGGGGAAAATGGAAGAGCTGCGATGCTCCTTGAGGCCATGGATCAACTCATCCTGCCTCTTGCTGCAACACACAATGAAGTTTTTTGAGAGGTTTGATTTCCTGGTGGAGGTGATGGACTGCTGAATACCTTGGAAGAAATTGCCTACGACAAGCAGGACTGGCCATTACCTGGAAAAGCCGAACAGGGTTTTGCATAATATCTTCTCCCCCAAAGAGGTAAACCCTCTGATCTTTGGCAGCAACAGCAGGGTGAAGGACAGCAACAGGCATGTTTGCCATGCTCTCACAGGTGTTGTAGACGCTATCGTATCTTTCCACAGAATTCAGGATTTCCTGGTTTTCGCCAATTCCACCGAATGATAAAATATAATTTTTATACGCCAGGCTTCTGTGGGAGTAACGTGGAACTAACATGTGCTCAATCAACCTCCACTGATTGAGTTTGAGGGAGTAAATGTAAATATTACCACTGACCAGGCTTTTCTTATTGCTAACAGGCATCCCTCCAAGCACAAAAATATTGCTGTGTAAACTCACTGCAGAGGCTTTGTACAGGCGCATGGGAAGTTTGGCCAGGCTCAGCCACTGGTTTGTCTTGTCATCGTACAGCAGGACATCCCTTGTCGTCTGCTGGCTGTCCTTCCTGCCACCAATGATGATGAGGAACTCTTGGTTGGAGTACCTGCGAGGAACGTGCATCATGGGTTTGATGTCAGGCGTGTTGGTGCTGTACAAGGAAAACATGTGTCTCCGGGCTGACTCCAGGATGCTCCTGCAAGTGGGTGAGGACTGAACGAGTGAGTCATTAGCAATGAAATGGAAGAGGAAAGTTGGATGGACGTACTGAAGTCGGACCTTCTGGAACAACTCTTGGATGTAGCCTCGTCGTGCCTGGAGGTCATGCCGGATCCAGACCATCAGTGCCTCAAAGACCTGTTCCTCCTCCCCACAGAGTTCATCATCCCCAAGGTAATCGATGAGCTCCGTGGGACCGAGGTCCTTCAGGTCCTCAGAAGAGGCCACCGCAGGAAAGCATTTCAAAGCCATAGCCTTGGCTTTCTTATTCAGGCTTTGGCAGTTCAAGACTTTGGCCAGTCTGATCATGCTCAGACAGTTGTCAGGAGTCAGTTTGTCTTGGAGGTAGGCGGAGCAGGCCTCAAACAGCTTAGTGTACTGCAGCATGGATGCAGTCTCCAAGAGGCACAAGACATTCTCAGTGGATATAAGAATCTCCCCCGTGTAAACATAAAGGATAATCTGATCCAAAATATCGGCGTCGATGCCCTTCAGAATGACTTTAGGCTGGTGACTCTCCCTGAAGTTGTTACAGAACATTGCCTTGAAGTATGGACTGCTGGAAGCCAGCACATTTCGGTGGCAGGGGATTTCAAAGCCCCCCGAGCAGAGGGTAACATCAGTCAGCATCCTGCTCTGCCGCAGAGCATTCAGCTGCCTCAGCAGTTCAGAGGAGAAGTCCTGGTCTTTGAAGAGAAACTCTTCAGTGGATCCCTCCTCCATAGCAAAATAGGAGAGAGATGAATTCTGGACTTGGCAGAAAAAAACCCCAAATTCTTAGCAGCTTTTATTGAAAGATCCAGCTCCAAGGGAACAAATCGGGACTTTGATGTTGCTGTAAATATCCGTTCACTATTACACATAAAAATGGAACATGGGTTAAGCACAGTGGGAAAATAATAAATAAGCCAAAAGGTCGCTAAGACCCTTTAAAATTTTCATAAAGTTATCAGATAGGTTGCAACTCTGAGGTCAGCACTGCCTGTGTCCTTGGCAAGAAGCAAAAGCACTGAAGTTATCTCACTGATTTTGGATTAAAGCTGGACGGCTGAAGCAATTGGTTTGTCCATTTTAATCATGTTGAATAAACGCATTTAGACATTTATTCACTATTTTAAAGTATTAGCAGTTTAGTAGCTTGTGCCTCTTTCCTCTAGAGTTAGTCACTCTCAAAGAATGCAAATCTGGCAGAGCTGAACTCTGCAGCAGGGCGAACGGAACCCTAGAGACTGGGAATCTGCATTAAAAGTTATTTATTAACTCTGCTTAGCTGTGGTTTTTTTATGTTAATCAGACACACAATGACTAAATTAAGTGCCAGGCAGAACAATATGATGAGTATCTGCGGTCATGGCTTAACTGCTCAACCTGCAGTGGAACCGACGGGCAGAAACGTTTACCTTCTGTTGTCCTTCACTGCATGCACTTACTCTCTGTCGTTTATTCTCTGCTGAGTTTTTCCATAGCTAGAGCCTGGACAAAACCCCTACAAACCCACGGGAGGTTTCTTTCAGTAGGTAGGTGATTCATAGAGGGTGATTTCTGGCCGTGTTTGTGCCGCAGCCAGTGTTGCGCTGCCGGGCGCTGTGCGCAGGAGCGGCGGGCGCGGGGCATTGTGTACATTCCAGAGCTAAGAATAGGCGCACGCGGGCTCCGCGCTCTTATCACATGTGACGCCGCCGCTGCCTTTTGCAATGACCTGGCTGGTTCTGAGCATGCCCGAGTGGTGTTTTTCTGGCAAATGTTTACATATAATAAATAGACGCGGAGAGGAAAGTTCACTTATAAAAGTCCTGGCTGTCCATTTGGAAACAGCGGCAGGACCCTGTCCTAAAGTGCCTGGGAACTCTAGAAGCCTGTAAACAGTCTGCAATGCCTCGCACTACGCTGTCACCGTCGTTTCATGGAGAAAGGCGGAGAGAGAAGGGCTTCCAGGGACTCCGGTGGGATGGACCGTGTCTCCACCTTATGGAGAGATCTGGGGAGCATGAGCCTGTTCCACTGTGGTGGGAGATGCTGGGACACTGGGACCCCTGCATCCAGCACTGCTCCAAGGTGGGCAGGGAAAGCCCAACTACCTTCACCAAGCAGAAAGCGAAGCTCACTCTTGGAGCAGTTTATGATGCTGCTTGATATTTCATATAGAAAACACCAGGTTGCAGCCTTTTGTCAGAGGACCTCAGCTCTCTGAAATCCCTGTAGCAAAGAACTTCTCAATCAGATGGCTTGAGGAAGCTCAGTGTTACAGGTGGGAGGACTGGAGCAGGTTGCTGCAGTGAGCACAGCATGCTGGAAACCAAGGTTCCAGAGTGGCAATTCCCAGGGTAGCACAGAGCTCCCCAGGCCACACACCTCGATGGGGTGGCTGACTGCAGATGCCTGCACACGAACAAGATGTCCGAGCTCCTTTTGCAGCCAGTGAGGTCTGGTCAATACAACTAAGTCTGCCAAGTAATTCAGGTCACCAGTCAGTGCAACCTGTATTTGGGCAGCTGAACAGTCCTCCAGGCACTGCTGGGTGTCCACAGGTGCTCAGCTGCCTCAGTCACATGTAGGCGCCCACATTTAACACTCCCGTGGTAGGCATCTATGATGATGGGTCTAAATCCATCCTCGGGGCTGGGATCAGTCAAACGCCTTGTGCCAGTGGAGGATCCTCCAGAAGCCCAGCTGGTTCCCTGCCGGGGTCTCCAGCAGGTCCAGTGTGATGTGTCCCAGCTCTGTGCCAAGTTCCAGGGTGTTTCAAGAGAAATAGAATTGGCTGCCCTTGCCTGCGCAACTGGATTGGGCTCCTCATCTCTGCTGAGATTTCTCCCTTTGTTCTAGGGTGGAGTTGAATCCAAAATGTAGTTTCTAAGCATCAGTACGACAGGGAAACACAAGGTTAAAGCAAAAGTCCTTCTCATATTTTCAAAGCCAAAGCTCACGGATGAGTCATGTCTGCATTTAGTCACAGCGAGGCAGATGAGCAAAACTCCTTGGGAGCCACAGTGCCCTTATGTCAACTTCCATGCCATGCTGGTGTTTGCAGTCCTCCATATGTTCCTGCTCCTGCATCCATGCTGCAGAAGATCACAGGGATGCGGGCAGCCCGTTCCTCTAAAAATGGCAGCTTTGCATCACGGGCATGCTGTACATGGCCTTTCCGAGAGGCTTTTCAGTGCAGCATAACAACACGGTGAAATGCCTGAAGGCCGGTCAAAACCCTGAAGGCCCAGACCCATGTTAAAGACAGGGTGGAGTCAGGCTGGCATAGCTTTTTGGAAGCTGCCCACACAATCTGCGTGTGTGTGCGCACACACGGGTATGAGGCGAGGTGAGGGAGGGGAAGAGCAGGAGCCACTGGACTTGGCTCTCGCAGATGAGTCACTCTGAGGGTAAACATGGCAATCTACAGCGTCCTCCCTCTTCTCAAGTAAAGAAATGACCCAGAGAATGATGTTGGGGTGCTGGGGAAAATGTACTCTCCCTCCCTACTCCCTGCCGCCGCTGCCTCACCAGCTGGACACGATCTTGCTATAAATATTTAGAGTGGCATTAAAAACCCAAAGGAGAATTTCTCTCTCTCCTTGTCCAGGGAACATTAGCTACCCAAACAAAATGCCCTCTCTCTTTCTTGCTCTGTATGTATATGCTCTTGTTGCAGACCATTCTGATGATTGATTAAGCTTTACGGCTCTCTTCTGGCTCTAACTCTTTGTTGCCTGTTTAGTTCTGCCTCTTCCTGGCAGCAGCTGTGGATTATTCTTTTAACCCTTAAAGAAACAAATGATGCTGTCTGACTTCACTAATGACACTGCTTTATGGGGTTGGGGAAGGCTAGGTGGGATGTTCTTGTGCTTCAGATACTGATAGTTGTGGCGTTTATTTAGAAGATCCCAGGCTCGATGGCTTTGCAGAGTTACGCAAATTCCTGCTAGCCCAGAGTACAGAGTGTGCTGTTTAAATAGCTTCTTGCTCTGAGGGAGGGTGGTGTTGCTCCTTGCTGAATCCCCACACAGGTCTCTGCCAATCTGGGGCCTGGGCTTCTGAGCAATGAAGCTCCTGCTGCCTGCTTTACAACTCTCTTCATATTTTTCCCAGAGATTATGGCTTCAGACACATCTACAACCAAGTGGGCACATCAGCACTGCTTAGTTAGGATTTTCTTTATAAATAGACTAGAAATCACTTTTCATGCCAAAGACAATATCTCCTATATGGCCCCCACTGTATGGGGGGAGGGGGAAGAGGGGGTATGAGCCTTGCTGAGAGAGTAGAGCTGTTTCTGCTGTGGGACAGTCTAAATTGTCAGATAAAATCTGTTTCTAAATGAGTTCTTGAGGCAGGTTTTCTAGGGAGGTATGCTATTGACTGAACCAGACCTGAGTGGTCTTTTATTTGGGAAGACAAAATACTGTATTGCCATGGGAGTGAGATCTTGCACAGATAATGGCCTTGTCTGAATACCATGTACAAATGGGAAAGCGGGCTCATTCACAGGCTATGTGATCCAGCAGCACCGTGGAATGTGGTGCTGCAGGTGCTCCATAGCCTCTGATGGGCTGGAGCCATTGGGGGCTGTTAAAAACTCTGACCCGCTACAATTGCTGCTGTAAAACTCCATCGTGGCAACTTCTAGAAAATAGAAGCATCTACCAAAGAATAAACACGTTGTTGCATTGCTATATGCTCACCCTGCTCCTTCTGCTCTTTCTCCTTAACTGTTTGGGATCGTTCAGTGTTGGAATTATGGTGATTGAACTTTTGATCTGACCCAGAGCAGCTCTTCTTATGTTTTAATGCAATGGGATGATGAAATGTCTATTATCACGCACTAAGCAACAGAGCGGAAAAAGCCTGTAATCTGACCAGCCAGCAAGCAGGTGCACAGAGATTGGTGATGTCAGACAACTTCTAAAACTCATACACTGATCCTATTACAATTCAGGTGAAAATGAACAAATATGGATAAAGAAAAAGGACTGTTCAAGGCAGAGACTTCAGTGAGCTTATTCAGTGTTACGTGTGCTGTCTTAATGACTACCAGCCCCCACAGTAATCAAGAGACAGATCATCCCTTTACCCAAATTTTCAGTCTAAATTGACAGGGGACAAGAAAAATATCCCTTATTATGGTCTTAATAAAACCGGGAGAGAGAACAAAACCCAGGATTAACATTCCTCATTGTATAAAGAGACAGTTACAGGGATCATAATTAATCAGATGCCGTGGAGAGGATGGGAAGATGCCCCAAGCACCAGCTGGGGTGACAGCCCAGCCCAGGCTGGGAGAACATTAGGTTGCTCAGGGACTTGTCCAGTTGAACTTTTGAAGTCTTGAAGGATGCAGATTTCACAACCTCTCTGGACAACCTGCTTCCATCGATCTGATAGGAATTTCCTTTGTTGCAATTTGTGAATGCTGTCTCCTGCCCACAGAAAAGTCTTTCTTTCTGCTGCTGCTAGTTGCCAGCTATCTGATCTTCTTCCTATTCTTTTAAGTCCAGATATCCTTATGATCCTTCTGTCTCATTCCTCTGTAACTATTACATTATTAATTTTCTATTTAGCTGCTCAGCAAACATGATTTCCCTGAGTGCTATTGCCACAGCTGCCATTCACGTTGGTATGACACTTACCTGGATTTGGTTCTGATTTTGTAGGCAAGGGTAACATGCTACATCTGTAGATACTGGTCTTGAACCCCTGACCTAAACTTACAGAGGCATGGGGACAAGTTTTACAGAATCGGAGTCACAGAGCAACTTCCCAAGAGTCACTGTTTGCATTGTGTACAGATAGAGAGATACAGCATGTAATTCAATAATGACTTTGGCCCAGTATACGTGGGTGTGAAGATGTGTGGGCTCCTGGCTTGGTTTCAGGCCGATCTCTAATTAAAGAGTGAAAGATTAAGATGAAAGCAATTGCACTCTTCTTCAGTCAGAATGACCTACTAGCGTTAATTAAAACAGTCTTCAGGCAAAAATAAATTTGGCTGCCAAAGTTATGTGCTTCACATTAAATAAGGACGTAGCTAGTGTAAGGAGTGCTGAGCTTCTAGAGGTTTCACAGAAACCACTCATACAGCTTTGGGCACTCTTGTTGGAATATTTTAAAACAAATCCTTTGCCTAAACCAGCTACTTCATGTGTATTTCAGACACCCGCTGGCTTTTTCTTCAAACTACATCATTTGAGAATGGGTACCTGCCAGCTTATCTTGGTCTGAGCATACAGCGTGCTGGGGGATAAAATATCACCCTATCACTGAACACCAAAGTAGATTCTTCATCTATCCTTCCTGTAGTCTCTGGTTACAAGAGACCCATGGCAACAGCAACAAGAAGATACTTGGATCCTACATTGCTCTGTTCTTGCTGGGTCTGAACATTAAAATGTCTGCGATAAAGGCATTCAGGCATTCAGGATCTGCCCTTAATATTTTTTAGGTGGCTAGAAATGTTTCCAAAGAAGGATCAGGCCTTTAAAATGTCAGAACATCCTATTACACCTGTGTGAGACACCAGTCATTGTTCTTAAAAGCCACACATCTTCCCCATCTCCCATTTATATTGCCCCATCTTATAACTAGATGGCCAGGTGCTACTGCTGTGACATTGATCCAGGAGGGGAGACACAGGTCCAGTGCTTCAGAAATACTGTTTTCAATGGGAATTTGATGCCATCAGTCATCACACCTCAGAGGGCCTGAAAGACCCTTCATCATGCACAGTGGTGGCACGCTCAGAAGGGGGAAGGGGCCAGACAAAGAGAAACACTCATGAGCTCATCTTCTTGAGATAAATTCTTCACTCTCCTTGTCTTACTTGTCAGGTTCTGTTCTATTATTTTTCATCTACATCTTCTCTCATATGATGATAAGATCTTAGGGTAATTCAGGGAGGAAGTGACCTCCAGTGGTCTCTAATTCAAGCTCCTGCTCAAAGCAGGGTGAGCCATGAGATCAGACCAGGTTGCTGAGAGTTTTATTCAGTCAGATCTTGGAAATATCCCAGGATGAAGACCACGCAGCTGTCCCGAGGCCCATGTCTTCCTCTTTGGGAACAGCATTTCCCTGCCTCACAAAAGACTCACCTCTTCCCCTGCTATGCTCCTGCACCATATCCCAGGAGGTGGTGCTGGTGGGGACTGCAAGTCCTTATCTCCTTCATGGGATAACTTAGGAGGTGACTGTGCTGAGAGGGTAACTCACAGACAGGGAAATCACTCTGGCCTTCCCTGTTGACAGCAGGATTTTAATCAGGGCCTGACTTAAATCATTAATTCACAGCCCTCAGGTTGTTTAAAGAGCTGTGATAATGAGCTGAGAAGAAATTACTATCCATTTTCTCTTGGCAGGACTGTAACAGCATGACATGACATTCATTGAATTGAGGAAAGAACAGGGATAATCTTCAGAATGAGAGAAAGACAGAAAATCTACCCAGAAGAAACAATGCCAGAAGATTCCTCCACATATGCAAACACAAAGAGGTCAATTTAGATCTAGTTTTTTCAACATGTCTTTATTGCTTAAGGGCATTTGGCAAGATCGCCATAACATAAACCTCACGTCCAACATTACTTGGCAACATATTTCCCAGCTGGAAAGAAAATAAATTGGATTTTTTTTCTTTGTGCTAATGCCACATTTTTTTGATGCTTTTTTGGAAGCTAATCAAGAGATGGCTGCTCAGCATGCCTCTTCATTCTTGATGGGCTTTTAGTGCAAAATTGCCAGCAGCAACTTTCTGAAGTCCCCAGAGGTGTCAGATCGGACAGCTTCAGCTAACGGCTTCTTGTACATTTGCTGGAACTTCTCCTTTATTGCTGGCAGGTCGCTCTGAGGAGACACCAAGAGCCTCTTTAGAAGAGTGGTGAATGTTCTGAGTAATATGCCCTGCTCCTACCAGCATCCCTGGGGTCTGATTCAAGGCCCAATTGGATGAGTGGGAGTAGGAGAAGAGAACGCAGGAGGTCTAAAAATCTTGGAGGACTTTTAGCTTAACACTTGGATTTGAGGTAAGCCCATGTCAGATGGTGGTGAGGGGATGCTAACTGTGAAGAGGACCTGCATGGAAAGCCCGGTGGCTGGGAGAATTTCTGCCCAGGGGTGCTGTGCCAGCACAGCCTTGGTACTGGAAAAACTCACACAGGTCGCTGTGAACTCCTGAGGTCATCCCATGGTGGCAAACAGGGAAAGAGGCACCTCCCAGGGGTATGGCTAAAAGTGTTTTGTTCCACCCATAGAAGTAATTTTCTGGTTACTAGGCAGGGGGAGGAATAAACTCCTTGTCTTGAGCTTTCTTGTGAAAAGGCACCTAAAGCACAGGTCTTATATTTATGGGTTTTAAATGTTATAACGATTGGACTGTGTCTTAATAGAGAGAATACTCTGGAGCCTAATTTTTTAAGCTGTGGATCATTGAGAAATATGCTTTCCTCATCCCTCTCAAAGGCTCCTCCTCTGTGTCGACTGAAACAGCCCTGGGGTTACAACCTACACAGCTTAGAAGGAAGACTTAAAGACTGTGCTTAAATATCTCAAATGTCTCGTGAAGTTTTGTGCGTCTTAAAATGACAATTAACTCCTTTGGCTTTTTATTTTTCTTCTCTGCTCCCCATCTGTTTTTCCCAGCTGGAATCAGAGAAAATTTGTAACATATGTTTATAAGCAATTCCCAAATTGGGAACTGCTGCTTTATCATTAATTAACTAGGAATTACTTTTACACATCCTACTGGGGCCAGACCTCCCCATGGGTTGGCTTTAACCAGGTACAGTTGACTCCACTTGAAATTGCCTGCATGCTTCCTAGTTTAGTTCCTTTGAAAACAGAAATAGATGCAATATCAAAATTAGAGTTGCCTGGGTACAGAAGCAGAGTGTGACCACTGATGTCACTGGGCTGAAAAGGGTTTGCTGAGCACATGATCTATCAGGACTCACTCCATACCCTCTACCTTTGTATTTCTCCCAGAGCTGATGTGAGGCATTACAGGACACAGGGTACCCTACCTCAGCCCTGGTCACAAGGATGCGAATCAAGGTCTCTTCATCAGTCCCAGCTCCTTTCATTGACTTGTGCAGAAGTGTGGCAAAGTAACCTGGGCAGTCTTTGGCACAGCTGACTAAAGAAAACAGTAAGAGGCCTCATTATACTTGTACATTTATAGTTTGTGATACAACTTCAAGCAGAATTAAATAAGTAAGAAAGAAAAGGAAACTCTAGTGCTTATGCTTAGACATATGAGGTGGCAGGGCTTTTATTCCGAGACTGATCTGCTATCAGTATGCAAGGAGAAATCCTGGAGTCTGAATGGGGGTGTGCATTTTTCCACAAGGAAAGTGTGTTACACAGTGAGATTACCAGCACTGAGTACTCTGCCATTCCACAGAGAAAATGACATGAATGAGAATGAGCATTTGCCCCTATGGGGTTCCTCTTGCCCATCTATTCTTGGGGTAGCTGCTCACTCTGCAGATCACAGGAGGGAGATCTGGGGGAGCCTAGATCCAGATGGATAACAGCAATACCGGTAAGCTAACCAGAGACAGGGCACAGGCTTAAATAACAGTCAAAGTCAACCCTAGTGCTAAATTGCTGTCAAGGACCCTGTACATTTTTGTGGTGGCTGGCTAGCACACTTCTCACGATGCCCAAGCATCTGCTGGAAGTTATCACCAGCTACGGTCCCAGGGCCAGCTTGGAGGCGGCCGCCCTGTGGTAGAGGGCAAATAATTTAGCTGTGTGGAAAGGAGCCGTAATAAAAAAGAGCCATGTCTAGCAAGTTTCATTTTTAAAACCAAGGAGTCCTAATCACTACTGAAAACTGTCCCTTTTTTTCCCGGCAGATATGTCAGCTTGGTTTAGGGGTATCTCGATGGCTGTTGCCAGGCTGTACGCAGACCCCCAACAACCAATGTCCAGTGATGGCAAGAACTAGAAAAGAAAGATCTTGAAACTATTGCTTTTTACCTAGAGTCAGATAAGCCTTCTCCAGATCTCCAGATGTTTCACTTTTAATGGATTCTTCTATGTCCTTCCCACACACCTATGAGAACAAAAAGGAGCTGTAAGAGCTTCTGTCTATGCATGTCTTCCCACTGTCCAAACCAGAATCAGGTTCGGGATCCAATGGCAAAAGGTCAATGCAGATCCTTTAGAGCCTTTCCAAAGGAGCAATTCGAGGGCAAATGAAGTTCTCCTCTGGTGTAAGTGCACACAGATCCACTGGCACCAAGAGAAGGTCTATGCAGCCAGGTAAGGCACAATGGTTAAGAGATGGATAACCTACATCATGCAGTCCCAGGTATCTGACGAAGCTGCAGCTTCTTCTTGAGTGACCCCTGGCTGGGAGAAACTGTTCAAGCTTTCTCTATCCCCTCTGTCAAAGGCTCTGGATGGCTCCCACACAAATAAGATAATTTTTGGAGCTTTACCAACTCTATGAAGTTCTGTTACTTATTGTCTTTGGCTTCCCAGGCAAAGTTTACAAGCACCGCAGTTGTCCCAAAGTTTTTGTATTATTCTGTAGGGAAGGGGAGAAGCAGACTGTCTCTTCAAAACAGAGTTTATCCTGACTTTTGTGAACTTCAGGAATCTCAAAGGCTTTTACTTTGCTCTGCTTTGCCTGTCAGGATGTCCCTGCATGATTCAAGACTCTGACTTTTAGGTCAGAGCTGGGAGACTGTGTGTACAAGGCAGCAAGGGCACCGTGTGAGGCTTTAGGGCTAAAGTTCTGCAAACCACCAACCTGGTTTAGATCTTATCCTGTATATCTCTCCAGCTGAAGAGAAGGGCATGTTTGCAAGATTTGGGCTCTAATCTTGGCCTACTTCTACTTCGAGTGCAGCCAGGCAGGATGTGGTGGATTGGTTTGGGCAACCTGATCTGCTTGGCTTGAGGAATCAAAAAGCCAAGGTAGCTTGGCTATTGGAGCATTTAACTGAACCCCCAGGGTTTGGGCCACTGCAAGGGAGAGAGTATCAGTTTGTGATTGGGTTTGTTCTCCTGCCAGCAACAACCCAAAACTTGGATTAAGCTGCAAACATTTTTCTAACTATTGGTTCCTTGTTATGCTGACACTGAAATATGGCTTTGACTGGAGCTCTTTTCATCTTCAGTGCCTAAGGCTATAGTTTTCTGATGAACTCAAGGGATCAGGACTGTGAACCAGAGGCAGGAGGGGGACCCTTTCCTGAGAGTAAATGTCACTGCTGAGCTTCCACCTTACTGCCAGGAGAAGGACCTTGGATCTCCCACTGCTTTTACTTTCTGAGGTAATTTCCAAGCAAGATATCTCCATATCAGGTCAGGTTCAAGCCCAGGCATGAGTAAAATGTCCCTGCTGGGTGACACAGGGAGAAGTACTAAACAGCCAGGATCCTGCTGCCTACTTTGCCTTATGTTTGGAGACAGGGGAAAGCACAGCAAAGCACCTGCACAGGCCATCTGCCCAGTGTGGGCAGAGAGGAAAAGGCTGGAGATAAGCTTCTCCTCAGCCAGTATGAGCGTGTGAAGTGGGGGGGAGGAGACACTTTGCCAGGCTCTCTTTAGGAGAAGGAGGGGAAAAGACCAGAAAAGCAATTCTTCCTTCAGGGCAGGCGTTTGTGAACCTGTCCCTTTGCTGCAGGAGGAGGGGTCCCTACTGCCGTGCAGCTGTGGGGAGGAGCAGATATTGTGACATTTATTTGGCTGAATACTGTGTAGGTTATGAAGGGGAATGGGTCCTTCACTGGCAGAGATACAACTTCTCCTGTAAAACACCTGTCCTGTAAGCTCAGGATACAGTTGTGCATGTTTTCCAAGATTCTTAACGCATTCAAGAAGTTATAAAATGGCAGATACAGGATTGTCCACTCTACATAGAATCATTTAGGGTGGAAAAGGCTCTTCAGATCGTTACATGTCATTGTAGGGTCTGCACCTATATGTCAGGGCCTATGCAACCCACATTGCAGAAGATAAACTCACCTTTTCATAGGCTTGAAAAGTAGCTCTCAGCTGGCTATAGCTTCTCTTTGCTAGGACCACATTGAAAGCCAGCTCCTCTGTTCCCCAACGGCCTTCTCCTGCCTTCAAAATCACATGTTATTTCTTGGAAGCAGTTGTTTATACACAGTAGAGACATGAAGTCAGCCAGAGCCCTTGATCCACCAAGCTCCAGCCCATGCCCCCCTCGGTCTGTGTGTTTAGTCCCCCCGAGGCAGCCCTTGCTGCACAGCACGGGGAGAAAAGGGATTTTTGCACAATTGCACTTACTTTGTACAGATCTGAGGCATCTTGCTCAGCAAGCTCTGCATTGACCTGTTGGGTCTCATCTCGGGTTGCCTGCAGAAAAGGAGATGACCGTAAAAACCACCAGACCAAGTGCTGGTTGCGCTTCAGCTCGTGGCTCTGGCAGATCTTTTGGTTGGAGTTTTGCTGCCATCTGCTGACACGAGCCCGGAGATGGGCACGGTGGGGCGCGGGTTCACCGCAGCCCCTGGGCTCGCTGCCTTCAGACGGAACCCTTTGTGTAGGGTTTATCCCCCAGCCTTAAGTGCTGTGTGCTGGGGCCCTAATGAGATCGCAGCGCTGATGCTTCTGGAGCAGGAAGGTTCCAGTACCTGCACTGAAGTGCTGAGGGTTTTCGCAGTGCTGGATATGCTCTGGTAACTGTGAAATGTTTTCCTGACTAACCTACACACTCTGAGCATTCACCAACACTGTCATCCTGGGAGAAACTATGAAGGACTGATCTATGAAAATAAAAAGAATAAATGTATTTTCCACTCCTGAACATATAGAAGAGGTTGAAGAGAGCTGTATCAATGCTCCCCAGAACGAGAATCTTGACTGTGATGCATTTAGTGATGTGACTGTTATGTGTTTAAAGCTTCTTCTATTTATTCAGTCTTTTCATTTTCCAGGGCTGTCAGATCAGACTGGCCACCACACTGCATTTCTATTTTTCTTAGTTATAATGCATCTTTATGAAGATATTGATTTTCTGCTTTATTTCATGAAAGGGGTTTAAAATAAAGTCTGTTCTAATGGAAAACACGCTTTTTTTGATGAATGAAAAACTAACATAACAGCAATCTCTTTCTTAGTTGTTCTGTATCTATCTGAATTCTAAAATCCTTAGCTGAGATGGAAATAAGATTTCGTGGTTTGGGACAAAATTCAGAATAATAGGGCCATGACCTCGAATGAGTATTCTAGCCTTTACCATGGTACAAATAACAGTAAAAGAATCCCGTTATTTTCAAAGTATCAATATTTATAAAATTATCTGTGGCTTCATAAACTAAAATTGTATGTATTGAAAAGCCATAGATATGAAAGGCTCTTATACTGAAGAATGCCTTTTGTTTACTGTAATTACCTCATTATTATGTTACATATCATAATTCCATTATTATAAATACCAGCCAATACTTACGATGATTACTCAGGGAAAAAAGGAAATATCTCTGTCAGGCAGCTGCATAAGAGGAAAGTCCCCAGCCTTACCTCTAGCACCATGACTAATATCTTCCGTAGGGAGCCACTGGTGTCACTTTTAACATCAGATTCCAGATCCCTATCAAACACTGGGAAGAAAAAAATCTGTGAGAGTTCAACCAGTGAGAAAGGATTTAAATGAAGGTGTTTGAAAGACAAAACTACTTACGACGTTTGTAGGCCTCCTTTATGCTTACAATTTCCTAGGAAAACAAAAAAATAAATAAAGTAATAAATTAATAAATAAAGAAATCTTATTAATGAATAAATAAATGAGCAGACAAAACACCAGCAAGTCATCACCATGCCTGTACTGTGTGAGGTGTAGCAACCACGAGGGTGGGAGAAGCCATGAATTCCCAGTCCCCCAGCACTTTGAGGGGTGCCTGACTCGTGCAGGCGTCCTTCTGGTTTTCCCTGCATTTAGGCAAGAGCTAATGTTTCTTTTTTCACGAGGGTTGTGTTCCTGTACCTCTGCACCATCAGAGCAGTGCCAAAGCTGCCTTTAACGTGTATCCAGGGATTTTTCTCACCAGTGTTGCCTCCATGCCATCCAAGGCAGATAGGAATAGGGTAAAGGAAGGAATGTGAATTACAGTGGTCTTAAATCCTGTTGTGGTTTCAGCTCTAGTGTGGCAATCTTATTGCTGCAAATACTGGCAAGAGGCATCTCAGCCACAGAAGCTGGTCTGATCCCTCCTCCTCCTCCCAGGGATGCTCTTGGTGAGCTCTTTGCCCTGCTGCCTAAGGAAGGTCACACATGGTGCCCCAACCTTATTGTTTCGCGTGCAGAGAATCTCAATCAGCAGCGACTCATCTGTCCCAGCACCCTTCATCGCCTTCCGAAGCTCTCGGGCCTCGTACTCGCAGGGCAGGTCCAGCAAAGCCAGCACAGCCTTTTCAAAATTCCCACTCAGGTCTCCCTTCAGGTCCTCTTCCATCTCCTGTGGGGACAGTCACAAGGGTTAATGCAAAAGCTGAGGTGAGATTAGAGGATTTCTTAATTTGTTTCAGGAAATCTAATGATTTAAAAGCTCCTTCTGTAGCAAAAAGTGACAAAACATTTTTTAAAAGGCCTTAAAATACGCAGACTTTTTTTTGCAAAATAAGTTCCCTAAAAATTTTGGTTTTAGACTGACTGAAATGATTGTCCCATCTTCAAATACCAGCCAGTATCAGTCCAGTTACGACTCTTCCTTGTGTAAATGCAAACTAGTGTTTTGAAAAGCTTAAAAGGAGTTTATGCTGAAACAAAATGCAGACGCTTCCTGCTTCGATAGAGCTGCCACACAGGGGATCAAACTAAGAACCTTCTCTGTCAGTTTTGGTTAAAACAGACTCACTGAAAAAAGCAGCAGATTTCTTTTGTGCCAAGCAAACAGCATTTTTTTACACACACACACACACACATGCAGAGAGAGAAGAAAAAAATCAACCTTCTTTGATGTGATCTACTTAATTAAAAATTTACTAAGACCCTGGAGAAGAGCTGGCTAGTGCATGCTAGCTACCCCTGAGGATGCCTGCTGAGGATGTATTTGAAGTCCTATCTGCAGTTAACATTTCCTGCAGCATGGGAAGCACTTGACAAGTTCAGAACACTGAATGAGAAGTCCAGCTCCAAGTCTATTGTTCTCAAGTTCCTCCCCACACAGCCGCACGTGGACACTCAGCTACTCAGTTCAGAGGCCGTCATCGGTGTTGGAGCAGTTTCAACACACACACCATGGATGCTGCAAGTTCCTGGAGCAGCAGGAGAGTGAGATGGTACCACTTGTGCCTCCTTCCCGACAGATTCAGGCTGCCCAGGCAAACGGGAAGGGTTGCTATGAGCTGATGTCACCGTGATGTCTCGCGGAATTTGAACATTTCTAATGCCTATTTTTATTAACCCTCATTATAGAACAAAATCTATAGTATTTATGTAACCAAAATCTATATCACTCTTGCTGTAAATTTGACATATAGAAGGCTTTCATTCATCTTCAGTGCTGACTGTCTTACTGACACTGATTAATGAGCAAATAGACACTAAGAAAATACTAATTTAATAATAAGTTCTGCAGGATTCAGCTGTTTACTGAAATAATATTTTAGAAGTTTTATTTTTCTTGTACACAAAATCATTACGGCAGTTTATGCCTCCTCCTGGAGAAATCAAGTGTGCAATGAAACTTCTTAGTTTTGCAACATGTTCTACTTCATCACTGGAAGAAATCAATATTACTTCTGTTAAACTCAATAAAAATATAGTTGTGCAAGATCAAATAGTTTCTCTGAATTTGCATCCGGTCTAAGTGGGACTCTGACTTAAAATTTCCCTTTTACATTAACTTATTTTTCTGAATGTGCTGAAGATGAACACAAGCTGAAATATTTTCTATTTCAGTTATGAATTAGTTTCTATCTCTCCCAGCTTTGATTAAAATGCTCTGATCTGGTTAAGGCTGACTTCAAGAAGACTCTGAGGCCTAAAGTTAGAAATATAATTGGTATTTTAGGAGATAAAATAAATTGCTGAATCAGAAAGTAACTGGTGTCCCCCTTAAATCCACTATGCCCTTGATATTTCCAAAAGCAGAGGCCTGCAGGCTGTATTTTCAGAGGCAGTGGTTTGAAACAGAGAGGCCACTTATTTCAAAATACCTTGCTATACAAAGCCTTGTACTTCTGTTTTATTTGTTGTCTCTGCTCCGAAGTTCTACTTGATAAGACTTCAATAATTTTCTTTTCATTGGTTCCTGAAAAAGAAGTTGTGCATAGGGATTATATAATCAGGAATCTAATGCAGAGGAAAGAAAATGTGACCTCTAAAGAGAAAAAAAATCCTGTACATATATCCCCAGTGGTTCCACCTTTAGGATTTGTAGCATCCAAGATTCTTTTGAGGATAATTTTAACTGTAGTCAGCTACAATGTTCAGACCATAAAATAAAAGTTCACCATCTCATGCCGTTCATATTAGGGAGATTGAGTCTTCTGTTTGAGAAGGTCAGACACTGCTCCTAAAGTCAGGTTTATGCCAGTGCCCATAGACTGACATACACGTTTTTGGTGACAGTGCTTGTTTGAGTAGTCCCAAGGGGTCAGCCACTAGATCCAGTTTATTACACGTGTGAGTGCTGTGCTGGCACAAGAGAATGAGGGCAGTGGGGCAAGAGGCTGGGGCAGGCGAGGAGGTGTTTGAATCAGCTTCACTAACCCAATGCCTGGATGTACAGCCTGTGAAAAATTGGTTTTAATTTTGCTAAATGGAGTCAGGAAGAGGAGCTGGAACCAGCCTGGATGGTCTCAGTCTCTGCTGATGCTGTTTTGCTTGGCAAAAATCAGAGTGAAGTGGAAGTGTGGGATGCCTAGGGAGGTGCAGCTGCTGTGCTGCCCATCACAGAGGGGAGCTGCACACGCAGCCCCCCTCCAGGGGAAAAGCCCTCAGTCAGCTTTGAGCTCTAACTTAGGCAATGGATTGAAGAGGCTTACTAAAGGCAGTGACCTTGCTCTCGTACTTTTCTTGCTCTCAGCCACGTAAACAGATGTTTGCACATAAACAGATGTTTGCACTAAACAGAGCTGCTGGAAGGCATTTGCTATGGCTAAAAAGAGACAGGACCACAGTGATGTGTCCTGGATGTACAAAAGACACAGTAGGGCAGCTATTGCATTAGCACAGGTGTCCTGGTGCACTTCCATCTCAGGGCCAGCAGCTTGACTCAGGCATTATTTCTTCAAGACACGTATTGAAATTGAGAATGTGAGCCAGGACAGACATGTGAGCCAGGACAGACATATGACCCAGCATGTGATGGGCACTGCCCAAATGCCCGTAGCATATCAAGGGTTTAGATGGCAGACCAAAGGCATCACGACATATGCCAGGCCTGCTGCTGCCCCCACATCCTGCTGGTGGTCACTGCCCCGTGCTCTCCTTGTGCTCTGCCATCTGATGCATTTGTGTTGCCATCCCTGGGATTTGTGACTCCTCTCACGCTTTTAGGAGCAGGAACCAACACGGGTTTCTGAGTAGCAACCAGCACAAAGGATAAAGATATAAATTATACTGGCATTCGGCAACAGCTGATGTGTTTTCATCCCTCATATCACTATCAGGTACATGCAGGACAACTTAAGGGCATCTTGTCTAGTTCTTCCTGCTTAGATCAGAGGCAGAAGGCATGGTCCAATTTTGGAAGGAATTATACTCCTATTTGATAATGTTGGGTTAAACTCTCGGTAGGAAAGTCCTCTGGGGAACTGTTTAGAGAGGGCTCAGTTGATAGGACAGGAACAGTTCCTAAAATTCAACACTTAACTAGCTGATTCTGAATGTCATTGCTGTACCAGGAAGAAATGCTTAAATACATATTAACTGTGCAAATACCTGGAGTGAATTAATAACTTACTGATCTTGTGTGCTGCCTGGATATTCTTCCTCTACTGAACATTGTCACCTCCATGAACCTTAGGATCCCATGAAACACTATACATTCCTCACTCATGTCAATGCAGTCAGGCAGCTTACTTCAAACTACCTCAGAAGATGGGGAGGGACAGTATTTTCAGTTAAAAATCACTGATGAAGGTTGAAATCACTGTAAATTCCTTTCAGCTGATGGAGCTGCAGTGAGCTCTGGTGAAATACGGAGGTGATGATGTTCTTTACTGGTCCCTGGAGGCCTGAGAAAGGATATTTAACCATGACCTTAATCTGACCTGACTAGCTGGACCCCGTGACTGTCAAATTAGTCTTGGCAGCTTGATGTTCCTATCACAGGGAACAAATATCATATTTACCCTAATCCTCTGAAGCCATGCAATTAACAAACTAGATCTTACCAGTCTTTGAGGAACAAGCTGGCTTCCCTTCCCATTTATCTTCATGGGTGTGAATGTTCTTTGCGTCAGTACGTGACAGAAAGCATAAAGATTACCTAAAACTGGTTGGAACAGTTGGTTTGCCTACGTTCATGTATATGCTCTTTATAATATTGATCTACCCTTTGTACAAAATCCAAAAATCTACAAGATCTTTCTTACCTGCTCCTTTGCAGGCACTGTGTATTTTCTTGGCATCTCGCTCTGCATCAAAGCCGTGATGGTGATGGTGGTGTTTGTGGGTTGACTGGGAAGACAGAGGCACAACAGTCACATGGGAAACAATTTTGCATTAGAACGACAGCAGTTTGGGCCAGGTTCTTGTTTGATCTTTGTTCACACCATCTAAACCTTGAAGTTCAGGCTGGGCTTTGCTGAAACACAGTATCTATCCCTAGGGCTCCTGGAATGGATCCACAAACAGCTGTCACCACATAAAAAACCACAGTGGTCTATATATCTTTGCCACCATATTAATATATGGATATGTCACCACACATAACATGTCACCACATGACACACATGACCTATATAACTTCGTTCTGCCAGTTCTGGCTTATTCAAATAATTTAAGGGTAATAACTTCATACTAGGCATCTTCATGCCGGATCAAATATTATTGGTTTGTACCACTTTAACAACAGGCCAATACAGAAACCTTATCAGAAGCAGGACCTATCTGTGCAGTACAGTTGTAAGTACTGGGAGCTTAAAATCACAATCAGCTGAATAAAAACTGGTTCTGAAAACCTTTTTCGTATTGATGCATTCGTGCAAACAAGATAATTGGAGATAGATAATGTGATAAAGCTGGGGGCTTTTGTTGTTGCTGGCGAGGTTTTTTTGTTAATTTTTTTATTTTGGCAAAATAGTACATGTGGCTACCTTGAGCTAAATTTACAGGGACAGGATAATAACTCAAAGTCCACAGCCACAGCAGCAGTTTACAGCCTGACATATCAATGTAAACGGAAAACCATGCCTGCTCCTAATCTGACAAGCTGTGAGTCACAGTGCTGGTATACCCTTCATTCTGCTGTTTCTCAGAAAAGGGTAGAAATATCTGAGACCACAAGGACAGCAACAATTTCAGCTCACCTTATACGATTAATCAGGTATTTTAAATGCCCAAACTCCAAAACAGTAATAGAAAATAGGTCCTGGGATCCTAAGTCAAGTAGCACAAGTCAATACGCCCACCACAGAGCCGCGGGTCTAAGTGGGCACTGGCAGTGCTTTGGCATTTCCATTCAAATAGCAACACGTGGATCAGGCTGCTTGCTTTGCAGGACTGCCAGGCACTGGCACCACCACTGCTAATTAAGAGTTATGATACTGCAGGGCATGGCAGTCTGCTTTTAAGCCCTTCTGAGAATGCCACCAGCCTGCCGAGGAGCAGAAGAGGTTAAACGGCTGATTAACCTCCTTGTCTCCGGGGACTGCACAGGGCAGAGACCATTCCTGAAAGACATTAGGCACAACATCATTCTGCTTGTGGAAAAAAGAGAATTTAGCCATGTGGCTGTGGGTTGTGCTCTGCCATGTACCCATCTGTCCAGAGAACGTGTTTTATTTACAAGTACAGTTACAGCCTGAAAGTCTGCTTGTTGGTATGCTCCAAAAGTTTCATGCTGTCATCTGCTAATTCTGGTGAAAGAGCTACGACTCTGGCTAAAGGGGTTGTCTGTCAAAAGGCAAAGGGTCAGTTCTCAAGGAGGAAAACCCAAATCCAGTCCCTACACTGCTTTACCAATGTACCTTTGTGATTGACTGAAGCCATTTAGGTACCTGGCTTTTTCAATGCAGTTAGCAGCTAGGATACAACCTACTGCTAATGGCAGCTGAAACGGAAAGTTATTTTTACAACTATAACAACTAGTAAGGTACTGTAACAATGCAATAATTTCTCTTCATCTCTACAGCACAAGGTAACACTTTGATTGCCACATCATTGTGACAAATGTTGCTTTTAAAGATGTATCCAGCTGTATGCTCATACACAAGTTTTCCTAAACCTTTCAAAGAAGGTGGAAAAAGTTGCATAGAAGTAACTAATATTTTGTAGTGAGAGGTTTTATTTAAGCATAAGCAAAACATTAAAGGATGTGCCTGGGGGATACCATTCTTATAGTACTGTGTGTAATACTAGCATCAGCTTTATAGAGAGAAATCTGACACTGTGGGTAAGTGACTGTCAAGGCCACCTCCTGGGTCATGTGAGAAGTACGGGATAAAATTCACTGCTTGCTGAGTCCCATCCTTGACCTTCCCACGGACACAGCTTCCCAATGCAGGAGAGGGAGAGCTGTTTCAGAGCTGTACTCCTTACCCTGTGGATTTTCCTGTAAGGGATACATGGAAAAATCAATTGATGTTTAATACCATTTGTTACTTGTAGTCATTTTTCTTCTAAAAGTATGGGCAGAACCACTTTAATATAGTTCTTTTTCTTAGAGTTAGAACCTTAGATTAGATTTGAGTAGTTGCTGACTTAAAAGTGTTCTAGCAAATTTGGTGATAGCATGATGTAGAGTCTGAAATATCAGGTGGACAGACTGCAAATAGCTTTGAAGCTGGACATAGGGTGTAAGGGAACTTGCTTTCACAAATTGGTCCAGCTCCATCTACTCATTTACTTAATTTTCTTCTCATTTCTTTCCAGTAGTTCTATATTAATTAATGTGACCAGACTTCTGATGGTAAAGAATATTCTTTTCACTTCCAGAATAGCTGTATTTATGGCCTGTGTTGACTTGTTTTCTCTTGTCCTGAATAGTTTTTGTCTCACTCAAGCATGTTTTAGACAATAATCTGTTTCCCTTGCAGCTTTGGCTAAAATTGCCACAGGTTAATTTATATTAAATCGGACAGTTTATAATGGATCTAAAACTAACTTGCTTTGTTCTAACTTGTTTTCAAGCACACAAAGTAGTTTTTCCTACTATAAATTACATCTGACTTTAGGGAGCTGTAAGATGAGTTTATAGTTGAAGATGACCTGCAATGCTTAGAGAAGCTTTGTAGATTTTTCTTTGATGTTTCAGCATGTGGAGCCCTTATGGAGCACAAATAAACAGTTTGACAAAAAGGTCAGCAAACCCAAGAAGGACGTGATGGGGTGGGGGAACAAGAGCTCTTGCTGCAATACATTGCAGACACTCCTGAAAAAATCTGGTACCTTCCTCAGGCTAAAGACAATTAAGCTTGCAGTAGATATGAAGTGCTCATCAGTCACTGGACAAGAACAGACGAAGTGCTACCATGAACATGCCAGGTAGTTTCCTCTACTGCAAAAGAGAGCCCTCCCTGAAAACAGCTGATAATACAGCAATCACACCTATTTTTCCATTTCCATCATCTCGTGCAGATGCCACAAGCCTGCTCAGGAACAGGTTTATGGAGGAGTACTGTCGGAACAATGAAAAGAGCAGCTGCTTCGTGTGCTGGTCACCTGCTGCAGCTCTAACAGGGATTGATGCTGATGATGTACATGGATAAATGCAGGCACAGACTCTTAAAGAAAATCACTAGGAAGAGCCAGCAGGAGTGTGGCTGCTGACCAGAGCAGATGAGATGCAGCTCCAGTAGCTGTAGGTAGAGCTCTAAAGAGAGCTGGATTGATCCAAGCATGCTAAGTGCCTACCCCAGTCTTCATTTTTGCCAGGTCCAATTTATGCGCTTTATTTAGTGGATGTCTAACTTCAAGCTTCTCTTTGGCTGCTGTTTTCATCTTTCTCTGGTTTAACAGAAATAAAAATTAAATCTCAAAGTGGTAGTACACAGAAAGGGCAGACTGACCCAGCCACGCTCTTTACAGCATTAACTCATGCACTTGAGTGAGGTCAGGAATAAAATTTGGGGCAGTATTTAGTTGTCTAAACATAGGTCTCTGGTGCTGTTAGAGATGTCCCAGGGTAAGCTGCCTGTCAGACATCAGTGGTCTCCCGTGGGCCTGCACCCATCAACCTGATGTGGATGTCTCACATACCTGAGAGCATCACCAGTGGATACTGGAGATGGGCAACACAATCATGCCAGAGTTTTTCCACCCATTTTCTTATTCTTCACATATTTAATTATGTTCACAAAAATGCATTTGAGAAAAACGAGGTTTTAAAAAGAATGCCATAAACTAGTTCCATGTGCATCAATCTGAGCTGTCCTTTCTATCAAGGAGGTGAGCACCAGCAACCTCTCTGCCTGATTTCCCAGAGATTTACAGCTCCTGTCTGCCTGATTTTGGTTCCTCTACTGCCTACTGCAGCTGAAACAATTCCTGTGATGGGCGCAAGCACAATGGCCCAGCACTGTGTGGATTCTCTGGTGTCTTATAAGGGTTGAGTTCATGCCTCAGTCTTTTGTTCAGGGGATTTCTGAGACAGTCTCTCTCTTCTCAAGATTTCCAAGAAACATAACAGGCACTAATAATTTTGAGATGAGCACCCTACTGGTAAATTCATCTAAAGTTGTCTGGTGGGTTCCAACGTTTTTAGCTAGGATAACAGATATATACACATTGCAGCATCTTGCATCCTCTTGCATCCTGTTTCTTTGGGAAGCCAAGTCCCAAACAATCCATAATGTCCCAAAGGTGAGGACAGGAATACCAGAAAAACAAACAAACATGTCAAAACAATTGAAAACCCATTCCAGATAGGAAGCTGCAGAACCTGTTGAGATTTCTCACCGTGCACTGTCATTGAGCCACCAGTTCAAAGACCGCTGCTGACCAGAGCAGACAGCTAATGAACTGTTTCTCCAGCTCAGCACTGAGAGAGCTGTCACAACTGTTTTGGGCAGAGCTTGTTATTCTTCACATATGTTTAATTATTGCCGTAGGCAATGGATAAGTGAGTTGTCATCTCAAGGTGCCTTCCAGTTCTATGATTCCTGTCTTTATCTTTTGTGTGGAGAAGAAAATATACTTTCTCTATCTACCAGGAAATATTCCAAACCATCTAGTCACCTTGTTAGCATAACAAACAACAGGACCCGGGTGTGCATCTCATCGGTTAAACTGTATCTAATACACTTGGATCACAGCAGACAGCTTTTGGCAAATCGGCACCTACATGATTAATTTTTATAAACACATATATACTCAAGATTAATTATTTATCTTGGCAAAAGTCTTTAATGAGCTATAATGCAACTGGAATCCAAGGTTAACTAGACTAACAGTAATGACTAGGGGAAAAAAAAAGGACATGTGGTCTTAGATCTTGTGGTTGAAACCTTCTAGTACATCACATGTTGTCAGGATAACATCCTGTTATCAGAAGAAACTCTGAACTCCCACCCAAAGTAGTCTTAATGACAGCCCAAACTTCATCACTCATCTCAAGCACTTCCATCTGTTGAGAATAAAACACAAGAACAAACATAGGAGTAGGCTGCTGCATTTTGATCCTGTCTTTGAGTCCAAAGACAGACTGAAAACATGACACTACATTTGTCCTTCATCCATAGTCTGATTTACTAAAACAGACATTGCCAGTCATGATGATTTTTTTCACCTTGTCACAATGCTACCTTAGGCCCCTCTGGACTGGGTCAACTTTTTGGATAACAGCAGAAGACATGAGCATAACCAACTCAATCTATTCTATGATCCTGTAACAATTACAGCCAGAGCCTCCTACCGCTAGATAGGGTTTATTATTCTTATATAAAAATAGTGCCACTTTATTTTAAACCGATGCATTCCTAACAGAAAATGTATTTTCCTGCTCGTGTCAGTTAATGACGCAGCTGAGACTGGAATGAACACCAACAGAGAGGAGGACAAACCATTTCAGTGGTAACATCCAACCTGCCCAACGAGCAACACATCTCCCTCACCCATGGCAAAGAGCCTGGAGCCACCTGTCACACATCTCAGAGCTGTGCATGCGAGAGCTCTCAGAGTCAGCAGGCAGATCGCCCCTCCACCAGGAGCCTCCAGCTTTGCCATGGGATGGATGGATGGATGGATGGATGGACGGATGAGGGCATTGGTACCTGGTGACCTGTGGCTGCTTTCTGTGGCAGCAAGGCTCTGGGACACCAGCACAGCCCTATTCTTGTAAAGCTTGACATGGGACTGCAAACATTCCTGGGGGATAAAATGTTGACCTGCTGAGAAAGCTCAAGACCATCAATCAGAAAGGGCAAAAAAGCAGATAAAGCCCATTTCATAGCAGAATGTAGGTGCTCCCATGAGAAAAACTTCCAAATATTAGAGCTCTTTAATATAATGGATAAGCAAAAGAAACAAAGAGCAATTACTGGTAGGCAAGGTCAGCTCTCATCTAACTGGGAAAGGCCACTCAGGGCGAGGATATCTTGTCATTAGCAGATGATGCATTCACTATCTCCTATCATCCTTCCACCAAAGTAAGGGATTCTTCCACAAGCTCTTCTCAGTAAAGTTCAAATAATGGGGCTCAATTATTCAGGTAGGAATTTTTGAGAAAGGTTAAGGCTTTTACACACAGGTCAGAGTAGATGGATACTAACATCTAAAAACAAACAGAAGCAAACAGCTGTGGTGTGTTGGCAGCAGGGCTGTATCAGCAAGCAGGGGGTTTGTGCTGTGGTAATAAAAAGGTGGGGTTGACAAACACCTTTTTGACAAATCAATTGGCAAGTGCAACCTTAAGACAACATGTCCTTTTGTCCACAAGGTTCCTTCTTCTCCTGTTTTGTAAAACGTACCTCTCATTTTTGTTTGTTTGAGCGTTTTTCTCAGTCAACCACAATATGCAGCTGGAAAATTGCCATCTGCCTCCTTGCCTGCTCAGAGAATGGTATCAGTGTCTCCGAATGTCATCCGCCATCTGCCAGACAGGCTGTCACTCTCCCAAATCCTTGTGGCTGTTTTATGTCTAACATCTGCATGACAGCAACTCACGCTGTCAGCTAGCTTGTTCCTGATGGTTTGTTGCTAGTAGGATCAAAACAATTTCTATATGAATTCTATACTGGATAATACAATATATGTGAGTTTTATGGATTAGTCAACAGCCTTTGCAATGACTCTGTTAGTTTTTCCAAATTGAGAGGTGCAAGCCTTACTTTCTACATCTGGGACTTAACGTGCAGTGACAACAACATCCTAATAGAATTAGTCACATTTACTTCTTCCTTTTACAAACAAGTGGCAATAGTGAAGATAATTGCTCTGACAGTTATTTGAACTGCAAAATTAAAACCATCTTTCTCCTACAATGTCCCTCCTGTTTCTAGTAGCTGTTAATATATCATCTCATAATACCTTGTGAATAATTTTTTATCCAATTTATTCATGCTCATCACCATAACAGAGAAACCCACAATTAAGAGAAAAATGTAAGTTTGGGGTAGTTCTCTCATGTCTGAACTTTATACTGTCCAGTTTTAATGTTTTCAAAAACTTTTGTGGCTGATGGAACACCTTAACACAGAGTACTTTTAAAACCAGTTAGCTACCAGGGCATCATGCAGTGGGAATGCCAGAGCTGCAAAACTGCAGCTTTTATTTCTAGAGGGCTCAATCTAGATGCTTAAATACAGCATCTAGATGTGTATTTAAATACACCTCTGAGATGTGTGAGAGCACCCAGCACCAGCGTGGGGCTGGCAGAGGGGACATGGGGCTGACAAGGACCTGACTCACCTGGTGGGGCTGCTGAAGCCAAGGCAGGAAAGGATGCTAGAAATCTTCAAAGACACCATGTCTGTGGTTTGACATGAGTCATGCCTCCCATCCCTTCCTTTGAATACTTATCTTGCAAATGGAAGCCATAAAAAATGCAAACAAATTGCTTTATTCACCACAGATAAATCTAGTATTTCAAGTTGGCAATAATTCTTTGTTATAATGGGGGCAGACTCCTTTTATTTTATTGACCATAATACCTGGTTGGAAGACACTTGGAAAACAGCATATTTTGCCACTTTTTTCAGCTGAGATACCAGATTTTTAACTCAAGTGTTCTTATGTCTTATTAAAAATTTCACACTAATTACCTCCACTAAGACTTGCGATGAGTTAACCTTGATGGAATCGAAGTAAATTCTTGTGTATGCCAGCATGAAAGCTAACGTGACTTAAGAACACCTACACGGGGCTCAAATACACGTGCACAATCTTTGGGAACGTCGTGCTGAGTCTTGCATGTATTTTAAGCTCAATTATTTAAAAGGAGAAGGACTTGAAGGATGTTGCACCTCATCAGGGAAGCCCCAAGATGACATGCTTCACCCCTTGGTCCCTTCATCGTTTCTAAAATACATCTCTGCAAGACACATTATCTAAACACCATCTATACATTCACAGACACATAGAAGTGCTGTTACTATACAGATGTGCATGTTTAGTGTCCAACAAACCAAATGTGCCTACAGAACTTGGAGGTTTGTGTGTCTAACACCTTTGCACCTCGCAGGAAGGAGGTGGAGGAAGTTTCAAGATACTCCCAGGTCAGCTGAGTCACCTAAAGCAGCAGTAATCAGTCCACTGCTTCAGTCACTAGTCATAGTTATCAATAAAGGCAGAGTAATTTTCTGGTTAGCAACTGTTGAAAATTTTATATTATTTGAAAGTAGCTAAGTTCTTGCTTGACTTAAGTAGTAAGAATTGTGGGGCTACAATTTGAACTTTATCTGAACCATATGACTATGTTGTGTAAGTCAAAGATGGATTACAGAGAAACCTGGAGCTAATAATCTGATAATTAAGAACAATAAAGATAGACTGTAGTAAATGTGAACAACCAGAACATTAGTAATAGTTAGAATAGACATAGCAGCTTAAATATTGCTTAAAAATAAATGGCTACAATGGACGGCCCATAGATTGTGGTACATGAATTGTAACAACCATGTTCCAACATGGAATGCAGAACTGACCAAAACCCCCACCAAAACTGACCTCAGGGGATGTGAAGATGACCACATGGTAACAAAACAGTGAACGAATAAAGAGGGAGAAGACCCCTAATATTACCATTGGTCTGGAGTGTTCCATGAAGGATGGGGAGTTCAGATGGTGAGGGTTTAATTGCCAACGGGTTCCTTTGTTCGGGGTCCCTCTTCTGAGGCACCTAAGCTTGAGCTACCAGATACCATAACTGATTTGTGCCAATAACCCACCTAATGGAGATGAGAGTCGAGTAACAAAAATTTCTTTAACAGTAAGAACAGAACTTGGTAGAGTATGTTAAAACCGTTGTACACAAAGAAGAGCATTGAGTCCAGATACTTTGGATTTTTTTATGTTTTTGTAAAACATAACTGCCTGACCTATTTACATCGTGTAAAACATAATTGTAGCAACTCTTTGATATTTCAGATGGGTTCTATTTTTTTGCCACAAATGCATCATAATTTTTTCATGGGTAGATGCCTGTTATCTGTTACTACAGCAGCACTCACAGGACAGCCTCAGACCTAAAAGGAACAGCAAATATCTTGGATAATAAGGGACCATGGAAATGAGAAGAATCTGCCATGGCTCTTCCCCAGTGGTGGGTGGCTAAACAAGAAGTTATTTCTGTCTTCTGTTGACTGTGGGCTTATGGCCAGAGACTGAACAAGAATCGACTGTCCCTGAACACTGGTCTGCCAGGGGAAGCAACAAAGAGCAATTGTTGAGCTTTGTGATGAGATAATAAAACCACGCCGTGGTAATAGTTGTACTAGGGAAACATTTCTACAAGGACAGTAATGTTCACAGGCAACACAGAAGTCCTTGTGAGTTTTGTGAGCTTGTGCCTCAGAGGACTCCTTGGGCAGATATGTTCTCCCGGTTATACTTACTTTTTTACCTTCAAGTTGTCAAACCATATGGCCCACAACAACCTGCCATCCCCTTCTTATACTATAGAGTGCTCCCTGGAAGAAGGTTTAGTCTGCTTTGCAATGACAAGATTAAACTCAAGGGTGTTGCAGAGAATCTCAAAAAATTGGAATTAAAACCAAAGAACTCACCCAACCCCAAGATTAATTAAACTCACAAACACCACAGAACAACGCATAAACAGTCTTCATGGATTTTTGAGAGACAGAACATTAAAAAAATTACACAATTTCACATAAGTAAAAATCCATCAAACTTTTCAATTCATAGAATGAAAACCATTGCTGCTATTCCCAAATTGTCCCCAAAGCATCTTCCTTATAGCAAAGCAGCTATATAGATTTTAAGGTGGATTGACTCTAGTTGTGTTAATATTAAGGACATCACATGTAGAGATAAGCTTGATGCAAGACTGCAAACACAGAAAATAATTAAGAGATTTAAATGGCTAAGGATGTGTAGTTAAAAACATTGATTGTAGGAAAAAAAGTTCTGGACCAAGTTCAGAGAGCAAAAAAGCACATAAAAAGATGCAGATTTGGAGTCGTAATGTTGCATCAGGTGCAGCTCTTAATTGGGAGCTCAGTTTCTGAAAGGTACACTTTAGTGTTGGTTGGTAACTTTTTGCTGAAAGCGTTTTTTCAGTAAAATTTGATACTTTTGTTCAAGCTAACATGTTCAGGAAGATATTAAATTTGATGAAAGCTCCATTTTAAGATGAGACATTCTGATGTAGCTGAAAGGTTCCATTTTAACATCCACATAGTGGAACCTTTTCACTGAAGAATGGTTAGGTTTCAACGAAAACTCCATTTAATAATGACAGTTTAAAAAGAAGTTTTAAAACCTAAACTCATTTAACCAAATAAAATACATCATTTGACACAGAAGATTAATTTTGTATTTCTCCCAGCAGAAGCTATTAAAAAAGAAATTAACTTCCGAAATTTCAAAGCAGACAAAATTCTGTTGTTGCATTATTCAACAGAATGAAACAACCCGTTTTTATCCAGCTTTCTAGTGCCAGTGTCGAGCACAAAAGAGAAGCTGCCTCTGTGCATTGCAGTGCCTCCCAAAGCCACCACAAACCACAGCAACAGGTGCTGCAGCACCACAGTGCCCCTTTCATCCTCCACAAAAAAAGTGCTTACTGGCTCATCTGCTGACAAACTGGTAGCCCCTATGGCTGGTTTCCGTATATCCTCTGCGAGTTTGTAAGACTGGCTCTGGAGGTTTAAAAAACACAATATATAAGACACTTGTGAGCCTGTGGTTACAAAACATGAGATTAGGAGAAACAGCAAACTGCAGCTGAAAAGTTCTGCGGTAAGAACTTCTATTTCATTTTCTACTTTTCCAGAAGCCACTCTCTGACACATATGCAGCCATTTCTCCAAGATTACCTGTAACTTTCTAGGAACAACAGAAAGATGCAATTCCCAGATGCGTCTGGACTGAATGATGGGATTCTCTTCCAACATGGGATCCCCCCTGTTCCCACTGTAGCCTGCAGCACAACTGCGGTGTACTGCACCCACATCCAGACTACCTAGTTCAGCATGGAGCTCATACACCTGCTAAACCTGCCTGAGATGCAGTGCTGTGATCACTCCTGCCATAGACACACCCCATCTGGACAGTTTAAACCGGAATGGAGTCTGTTTGCAGGTCACTGCATTCCATGCATTGTCCACTGAAAGGCTCTCCAGGGCCATGACCCTCAGGAGATGCCTGTTGACAACCCTGTGACGTGTGTGTGTCCTGTGCAGCAGGAGCCTTCTCGGCCTTGTTTCCTGAGCACAGGCAGGATTGCTGGACACAGGTGGTGTTGCTGAACTGCTCACTCCTCTCCCCTCAGGCAAACAGCCAGTCTGGAAAGAGATGGTGTCGAGATGGGACCATCCTCCCACTCACAGGGAGACAAAAAGCTCCTTGGATTTGTAGCCGGAGCTTTGTGCAAATATAGGGCGTCTTGCTCAGTCTGCCAAAGAAAATGTCCCGGGGAGCTGGTCCAAAAGCACCAGAACCTTGGCATGTCTCCAGGCCTTGCTGAATTTGGATTTAAAAAATAGTTATGTGATAATTTGACTCTTACAGAAACTAATATCGCTTTAGCCTGTATCAGCAAGCAGGCTGTCTTCTATTCATCCATACTGTGAAACTGCAGGTTCTCAGCATTCGAGAAGAAAATTCACTGCTGAATAAATATTGCTTTTATCCACTAGTTTCAAAATTGCAGCTATGACCCCCAGCTTCTTCAGCACAAGCTACCTAGCTTGCACAGGAACCAATCATTCACAGCTGTCACACAAAAGCTTTTGACAGTCAGGTCATTTTGAGGTTAAATGTCTTCATGCAGAAATACAAATGTTAGCAAAAATTGTCTCAGTCAAAACTCATAGGGTAATTTGACGCAGTAAATCCCGACACCTCGATTTTAATCAGGCCCTTCTGGGAGCACTACACTTCGAGACTACTCCTGTCCCTATTGTTCTGTGATGAACAGCCAGATTTTGAAAGTATTGGCCTCTGAGACAGGAAGTTTTTCATCTATCTTTAGGGAATTATTTTAGTGTTCAGAATGTTCCAACACAAATTTGCTAAACTAACTAAAATTAGTTTTCCCAGGACATCCTGTGCATCATTCCTTTTTCTGAAAACCTAAGTGCTGCCCTGTTTAAGCCACAAAGAGCATTAAAACACTCAGGACTTGTGTGTTGCAGTAATAATTTCATTATTCATGTACTGTAAGGCAACAATGTTACCAGCTGCATAAAAGTTTCCCCCACAAAGTAGATTTTGAGTTTAAATCTTCACTTGCAGCTGTATTAATGCCATACAAAGTGAAAATTGACAAAAATAAAACCAAGAAATAATTGCACTCTTGACAATCCAAATTAAGTAACTACTTACGTGTGAACTGCCCATTTTTGCTTAGCCTGAATGTGGAAGGTGCAACTTCTCTGCTCTTCAATAAAAGAAGCATGCAGTTGGAATAGCTAAATACTACCTAATCCAGGGTTAATCAATAACTTCTGACATTATTTAAATTCTAGTCATCGCAAGGTGGGGTGTATTCATTATTGCATGGGGCCTTTATTATCCCTACTATCTAATATCACATCCTGTTGTGTCATGGAGCTGACTGTTCTTACTAAGGAAAATCAGGATTTCGCAATGTAAACCTCAATGTTACACATCTCGATTTATCTAATTGATATTACAATGATTTAAAACATAAAAAATATTATAGCACCCAACATGAGCTTTCCAAACATATTAGAGGGAAAGATGCCTCCTTTGAAGGGTTTCTATCAGATTTTATGGAATTTATGCCGCTGAGGACCCTCAGCTCCTACAAAACATTTTGAGTAGAATCTCACTGCTTTAATTTGGCTTATGTGATCAAGTTTTGGTAGTTGGGGGATTTCAGGGGTGTCCTTTGTGAAAAGAGACCAGGGGCTGCCCCCATGCTGGACAGAGGCAGTGCTAGCTGACTCTAAAATGAACCCTCCCCAGGACAAAGTTGAGCCCCATCAATGACGCTGGTGGTGCCTCTGTGACAATATATTTAACAAAGGGTAAAAATTACTGGGCAGCAGCTGTGAGAGAGGAATGAGAAAAATGTGAAAGAAAACAGCCCTGCTGACACCCAGGTCAGTGGAGAAGGAGGGGCAGGAGGTGCTCCAGGTGCCAGAGCAGAGACTCCCCTGCAGCCCCCGGTGCAGCCCACGGTGAGGCAGCTGTGCCCCTGCAGCCCGTGGAGGTCCAGGGGGGAGCAGAGATCCACCCGCAGCCCGTGGGAGCAGGTGGATGTGCCCTGGGGGCAGCTGCAGGTCATGGAGAGCCGACGCTGGAGCAGGCTCCTGGCAGGAATATCACCTGTGGAGTGGAGCCCATGCAGACACAGGTTTTCTGCAGGACCTGAGACCCTGAGGAGGAAGTAGCAGCAGAGACAAAGTATTCTGGACTGACTGAAACCATTCCCTGCACCACTCGGGGAAAGGAGGTGACCAGCTGGGAATGAAGGAGTGAGGTTGAGCCTAGGAAGAAGGGCAGGATCAAGAAGGTGTTTTGTCTTTGCTTCTCACTATCCTACTCTATTTTTAATTGGCAATAAACTAATTTCCCTAAGTCAAATCTGTTTTGCCCGTGACAGTAACTGGTGAATATCCTCGCTGTCTTTATCTCAACCCATGAGTTTTTTTGCCTTATTCTTTCCCCTTGTCCTTTTGAGGATGGGGAGCGGGAGGGCAGCTTGGTGGACCTCTGACAGCCACCCAAGGTCCTCCTTTAGACCTTACACAAGATACCCAGAGAAAAATAAGAAACCAAAACAAACACACTTGAATTTATAGCAGTTCAGGGGGAAAAAAATCTATGTGATTCTGTAAAATGAAAAAGAAAATCACTGTGTTACTGAAAATGCAGCAATGATTCTAGGTTTTAAATAGATCGATAGCTGCAAAGACCTTACAGTCATTCAGACACACCTGAAAATAAAAGATCAGCTTTGATCATGTGTTCAAACACAAGTAATGCAAAAATTGAATGTGAATATGAAAAAAATTGTCCAGAATTCAATGATTTGTGGTAACATCCTAGCTCAAATGCATCATCAAGGCCTTTAATGATCTGGGAACTACCCACTTCTTTCAGGATATTTTTGGGAATACAGCCATCCCAAATGGTATTTCAGAAAATACCATAGTTAGAGGGAAAGCACCTGCGGGGCTTCTCTGGAAACCAAGAATGAGGTCAGGGGGCACTCCTAAGCTCAAATACAGACTGGCATTCCTACTGCTTTCACTGGTTGTGAGTAAAATACAGCAGTCCAGAAGGTGCAACTAATTACGGATTTAGAACAAGCACCTGATTGAGCCCTACTTCACCATGCTGTGCATGCAAATGGTCTAGCTAAACATGCAAATAGGCTATCAGTAGGAAAACGATGTGTTACTCTCACCGATCAATTTGGTTGACTCAGCTTATGTTCTGGGACTTTAAAAGTTTGTACAGTTAACAAGAATCAAGGATTTGTATGGTACTTTTTAGCTTTGTAAATAACAGGACTGACACCCTGCAGAAGACCTGAGGACCATACTCCTATGGGTGACATACCCCAGGCAATGACACAGGGGCACTCTGAGAATTCAGAAAGGCGAAAAGGAGATGAAATATTTTCCCAGGTAGGAAACACCACACTGCAGTGTTGAACTGGACCGATAACACTGCTACTCTGGAGATCATTGCTGGCGACCTCCAAGCTAGTCTTTGTTCTAAAGGTAACCACAGAAGTGTTTACAGCTGATGAGTCTTGACTGAGGCTAAATGGAAGAGGCAATGAAAATCTTCAGTCTACTGAAGTAAGTGAAATAGTGAAGCACCAAAGTGGTAACAGGTAAGCACTAAGTGAAACAGAGCTTTTTGCAGAGGATATTTGGGGTAGCAGTGTGCCCTCATGGATGGGCAGTGGGACGGTGCTTTGTCTGTCTGCAAGAAGATGCAGAACTTCCCCTGGAGAAGGCACCTGGATTTCTGCATGACAGAGAAACACAGCTTGTGGATTACATCAGAGTCAACAGAATGAATACCTTCACCAACCTTGACCACAGCATTGGTATGAGCTATGAAATGGCTTTTACAGTGGTAGTGTTTGGCACTCCTGTTCAACTCTGCAAATCTCTGGTGAACCTGTGTGAGACTGAGAATTTTCAGAAAGAAAGACAGCACAAGAATTCTGAACAGTATTTAGAGATTTATTCAGATAAGTCAAAATGGGCACAGGGTTGACCAGAGACTGATAACGCACTATCAGGGACCAAGAGATTCTCAAAGGTTTACCAAGACATTCGCTAACAGGGATAAGCTGTAGGAAGGACTGATGCTTTCATGTGTTCCCTTTAAAGAGGAATTTAAGGGCTTGAAAACCGGAGTGGAAGTCCTAAATACAAAATTCAGCCTATCAACAAACTTGGCTAAACCCAGGCATTTACAATTAAATTGTCTCCAGTGTCCTTGAAGGAAGCCACTGGATATGCAAAATCCCACTATTTCTTAAGAAAAATTCCCTGGGAACTATTTAGTCTTGAGAGCTGATCAGCAGCTGCCAGTTTGAATAAGTGGCTCATGAGAAAGAGACAAAAGTCATCTTGGAGAGCAAATGTTCTTCACACGCTGGTGAAGGTGGCATGAGCTGGTCAGGCCAGCCAGGACCAGAAGAGTGAGTAGGAGATCTCAGTGCAGCTGCTGAGTTCAGAGGAGAGCTGCACCGATTCAGCTCAGCTCGCTCTTTCAGAGCACTGCATTTTACTGGCAGGGCCCCACCAGCCCATCAAGTTTGCTGAGCACACTGGAAATCAATTTCTTTCTCAGGAAATAGAGGAAGTGACTAGAGGATGCCAAAATGTTATTTCTGTTTTTAAACAAGGAGGAACTCGTTGAAAATCCAGAAAGCGAAGGTAGTTTGTTTGAAAGTGTAATGGAGTTATCTTGTTGCAAGAAAAAAGAACAAATGACTTGCAGCCAGCTTTAGAAAAGTCAGTGAACAAAAAGGTAATGTCTTTTGAGAAGGTTAATTTCAAGAATGAAGGCTGCTGAGAATAACTGGAACCAATTGTCTTAAAACTCAATAAGCAAATTTTCTCTATAGGAAGAAAAGATAGGAGGTATAGTAAGGAAAATATTTATCAATTAGATTATTCCTGCCAGAAATGAATGTCTTTAAGTAAGCAGTCATGTGCACCAACCTGACTAGGATTAAAAAAAAAAGAGAATAGTCATTATATATAGTCAGACACACGAGTCTATTAAACTCCAAACGAGTTGGAGTCAACTGGAGTCAACTCCAGGGTTGATTTCATATGAGCACTAATTCAGGCCAAGGAAAGTCATAAACAACTGGAGAGGGCTACACATAGTGCCCGTGTTCCAGGATAAATCTGCTCATTGTTGGAACCGCCTGAAGGGTCAGCTGGAGAAACTGTAAACTGCACAACATCCTACTCATATCTATCTATCTATCTATCTATCTATCTATCTATCTACCTACCTACCTACCTACCTACCTACCTACCTACCTACCTATCTCCATCCTGAGGAGCAGAGCTAGGAGGGAGTGCATGTGGTTATAATGATAGCCTAAGGTTTGGAAAAAACGCTCAGCAGTGTGATCCTCCATGCTCACTTTATTTTACATAAATGATTTAAACCAACGTGATTATAACTTCAAAGACCTCCATTGAAGGTGCAGGAGTTCAGACTGTTTTATCTATGACCTTCATTTAGAAAGTGAATTTGAATCAATTGTCTGCAAATTCTCAAACTCATTAATAAACACAGAATGATTTTGTTGTATGGTACCCTTTCTGGTATTAAATTAAAATCCTGCTAGAAGTCAAGTACTTTCACTGCTCGCTTCTAATCACAGGTCTGCTCAGTTACGCTGTCTTTTTGAAGATCTACTCTGTGTCAATAGTTTCTTTGTAATTGTCTTGCTTTTTCTTCTCTTTTGCCAGTCCTAAAACTGAAAAGTCTGAGGCAGATGATAGCAATATTATTATATAATATTAATTGTGTTAAGAGAATAGGAATACTTCCTACATTACTGTTATTCTGAGCATCTGAATTTTTAGCTTGTAGATTCTCACATCTGTTCCTTTACTGAAAATATAATTCAGGTGCTGGTGCCTCTAACAAGAAAATTTACTTGGGAACCA
This sequence comes from Mohoua ochrocephala, assembly GCA_013398855.1. NCBI lineage: Eukaryota > Metazoa > Chordata > Aves > Passeriformes > Acanthizidae > Mohoua > Mohoua ochrocephala. The sequence goes on along the minus strand of VZTA01022726.1, from coordinate 42,129 downwards.
TCCAAGAAAAAAATTGTCCTGCCCTATTTAGAGGTGTGTCTTAATTGCTGGTATCAAAAGCAAACAGACAGTACCAGCCAACGAGCTGTACCATCTGGTTTATGTGGCAATGGGCAAGATAAACCACGTATTTTATTAATATCTTTTCATAGTTTATTTATAAACCATTGTGGGGTGTGACAGAGAAGAGCTCTTAAGAAACCCAATAACTAGGGTTAAAAGAATGGAGGGATGAGGTCAGATTTGCAGGCTGTGACTGTTCCTGGACTGAATCCTGTCTGTGATATGAGCAGGGAGGCCTTATCATAGATTCTGGAGGTCGTGTGAGCTGCTCCTCACTGCAGGGAACTCTGAGTTGGCACTGTGGGGCACGTCCATGGGCTGAGGCTTCGTGTCTCTGCAATTACACATAAGTGGGATCCGGAAGATGCCAGTGATGCTGAAGAAGGAGAACTGGGTCTGTAGTTCTCTAGGGACTTACTCAAACATAACAGAGCCCTGAGTTTCTTTCTGCTGCTGTTGGTCCCCTTTCAGCTGTCACCACTGCTCCAAAGTTATTACTGAGCATGCAGGAAACACCCTTGAAAAAATAAATGGCACAAGGGATCAGGACCTCACTTGCTTTTTTGTTTTCTTTTTATACATAAAATAATCCACTAAAATGTTGCATAGTGCTAGAAATAGAGAGCCCTTCCCACATCAGTAATTCCCCAACAGTGTAAGAAAATGCTCGGCACTGATTTCGACACAGGTAAAATTTTATCCTAAGATCAGGAGGGGCACCTGCTGCTGTTTTACTTGAAGCAGCGTCCTTGGTGACACTTTCCACCCGCTCGGGACTCCGGGCAGGGGGTACACACAGGATGGGATGCTGCCGGCACTCGGGGCTGCTGCCTCTCAGCCCTTGCTGGGCACACCGGGGTACACTCAGCTGGGATAGCCCAAGGCCACGGCTCAACGCAATGGTCTCCCTCATTCAGTCCATTCCATTCCACACTGGAACGGGCTGCCCAGGGAGGTGGTGGAGTCACCGTCCCTGGAGGTGTTTAAAGAAAAACTGGATGTGGCGCTCAGCGCCATGATCTATTTGACATCGTGGCGTTCGGTCACAGGTTGGACTCGATGATCTTGGAGGTCTTTTCCAACCTAATTGATCCTGTGACTCCCTGCCGTAGAATGCTCGTTTGTGCCCCTGCAGCCGCCCTTGGTCTGAGCAGCCGCTCGCGTCTGTCCGGGTGTAACCCGAGCTGCACTAGGAGGACACTGCTGTTAAACCGAACCGAGCAGGCAACAGAGGCATTTCAGGCTTGGCTCTGTTCCCGGTCAGTGTCAGCCGGCGGTCGGGGGCCGCAGCCAAGGTGAGCGACCGCCTTCCCGAGGCATCAGCGCCGAGCCCCGAGGCTCCCGTCCCGGCCGCGCCGAGCGCCCGCCCCACCCGCGGAACTGCGTGCGCGGCGCTTCCGGGGCGGGT
>VZTA01022726.1:0-40220 GCA_013398855.1 Mohoua ochrocephala | reverse complement strand
GGGCTCTCTGCGGGGACAGGGGGAGAGGGGGTGTGCCCGGCCCCTCTGTGGGGAAAGGACGGCTCTGTGTGTGTGCGTGCGGTGTCTCTGGCGAGAAGGGGATAGGAGAGCGGTCTGTGCTCTGTGTGTGAGAAGCGGGGAGCGTGTATGTGTGGCCTCAGTGAGGAGAAGGGTGAATCGGGGTGCCTTGGGGTCCCAGTGGCCAGAGGGAGATGTGGGGTCCTTGCTCAGCTTGTGCAGGTGTAAAACTGCTGAGTCGGGTGTCCCTTGTGCCACCCCTGAGTGGTGGGAGCCGGACCAGGGCAGGTGCCCTCGGAGGCTTGTGCAGCCCCGTGTTTCGGTAGGCAGAGAATTGCGTGCTGCAAGTGGCTCATGGAAAAGAAAACCTCATGAAATTTTGATTGCCTGGATTTAATGGGCCTCCGCTAGCAGAGGGGAGGTATTGTGTCGAGTTGAGAGGAGGTTCTTGTTCCAAAGTCTTACACTGCTTTAAAGCAGATGCTGTTAAGCAATTCCTGCTCTTGCACAGGAGAAGGGTGGAGAGGATGAATAGTGGCTGCAGGCCACGAGTAATGTAATTTGTTGAGTTTGAGATTCCAGGAGCAGTAAGAGGAGAATGAATGAGGATTTCTCTTTACCTGTCCAGCTGAGTGCCATATCGTTGTCTTGGTGATTCGGGATGGAAAATATACCACTATTTATTGCGTTATTTACTTTAATGTAACTTCTGGAATACTGTTTTGTCTACTTTAGTGTTACTATAGTCCTTCATATTTTTGTCTTTTGAGCAAATACTTGGCTCTCTCTTTGGATATTTAATCAATTCCAGACCCTGTCTGTGATATCAGGTGTTGCTTTTCTAATACCTGATTCTGCAGTTTGTATGCAGCTTTCTTGTTTTTCCCATATATGCAGAAAAGTACCTTTTTTTTCAGGGATCTCTTAATACAAGCATCAGTGAGGGAACCAGGAGAGGAAAGGAAAAAACCAAACAACCCAGATCACTTGTTGCAGATGCAGAGTAGAAGAGTAACATGGGGAATATTGAGGGGACAGTTTTTGAAATAAGGCATCTGAAGCATGAACCAAAGTTCTCTTTTTATCATCTTTCATGATAGTCAAGTAATGTGTTGTGCTTGTTCCTTAATCTTGTGATCTAGGATCACTTGATAGTTTTACTTCCGCAAAGCTGCAACTAGTGCTGTTTCACTTTTGATTTTTTTTTTTTTTTTTTTTTTTTTTCTGTTTTTNTGTGCGTGTTAAAAGTTTCTTAGGTGCAGCAACTAAAGCTTCACCTCCTTCACCATGCTTGGTTTGTGCTACACTAATTCTGGGTAATTTCTCAAGGCTGAAAGACACTGAATGCTTGGTAAATGTTTGATGCATCATGTCTTTGATTTGAAAATCAGATGCTCCCTTTTTATCAGAGTGGTACTAGGAAAAAAAATCTAAAAATGATTGCTTAAATATACATCCTGTGTAGAGACCTGTATAAAGGTACTTTTGAACTCAGAGGGAGACTAAAGATACCGTCACTGTTCAACTGGGGGACTCCCTGAGCAAGGACAACTGCCTGCACATGTGTCCTCGTAAGACACTTTGCGGTGGTTTAACTAAAAGGTGGGGTGTTGTGCAAGTCAATTAAAAGGCCTTTATGTTTTCAAGGGTCTTGGAAACTCCCAGAGGGAATATGAAAGGCAAGTCGTACTGTACAGCATCCGCAATCAGTTGCGATACCGGAATAACTTAGGTGAGTAAAGAAGCAAAGTAACTTCTGATTGCTGCCCCATTCTTCTGTGTGGAAGCTTGTCTTTACTGTAAAACTGCGAGAACAAGTCCAGTTCAAAGGTCCTTCCTTCCTTGAAAGTAAATGCTTCTAAATAATAAAAGATTAGTGAAAAATCTTGACTTTTGAGTCCATTTGGCAACTTTTCTAGCAAAGCACTCTTGAAGGTTACTGAGTTGGCAGGTGGAACTGAATTCCTACCGTAGTTCTGCTGCCATTTTCCAGGAAATTAAGAGATGTTAAGAGAGGATTTGACTAGTCAAGCCTCTCACTAGGTGAGTTGCAGACAGTTACCCTGACTCACAGAAGCTTTTGGCTATGACTTGTTTGCAGACTTTCAATTTAGTTTACATTGACTGAATCCATTTGTCTTCCCAAAGTAGATAATAATTTCACTAATTAAAAGGTAATTTTCTACAGTCTGCATGAGGTCTGTCTCAATGGGCCACTTCCTGGCAACTTTTTAGATAAATCTGCTCCTTAAAGTCTCTGAGGCTACTTGTATCGTATGTAGAAATCCTTGGATGCTGAATTCCTTGCACCACTACTTTATTTTGCTTGTAGTTTTCTGTCAATTGCCATTATGCTATTTTTAATCCTTTGTTGTAACGCTTTTTATAAAAAGTTGAACATCATAGAACATGGTGACTTTTTCTCCCCCTGCAGTTAAGCATGTCAAGAAAGACGAACGTAAATATTATGAAGATCTGTTAAAATACAGTCGAGATCATCTTATGCTGTACCCATATCATTTGTCTGACATCATGGTAAAAGGTCTGAGGGTAACACCATTTTCCTATTACACAGGCATAATGGAGGTGAGTGGAGAACCGTGGTGGGAGGGCGTTGTTCTCTGTCTGGAGATGTTGGTAATGGCCCAGTAATGCATACGAGGCAGGGTCAGGCAGTTTCTTTGGTTTTGTGTGGGCCTGCTAAGACATTAAGAAATAGTAAGGAAAGTTTCTAGAGAACTGCTTTTACCTGCAGTGTTTTCCCTTCTGCCCCATTAGCCTTTCAAGAGCTGGACTTTTGTCATGTGGATCTGGGATGGGGCTCAGATGGAGACCAGACTCTCTCCTTTGATGTTTGAACATGGTGTCTTCACTTCAAACTGTAAAATAAATACTTCGTTTTAACCATACTGGAAACATTTTGAAAAGCCTAAAGCAGATCTGTTTTTATGAGAACAAAGATGGTTCTGTTTTCTGTCAGCACTCTGGAAACCTTTTATTTTTGTTGGATGTTTGAAGTGCTTTTATTTTATTTTGTGTATAGTGATTGCAGACATAATGGATTAGTTGTTTGTTTATTCTGTTATTACTGTTAGTGATTCTGTGTGCTAGTTTGTTTTTGTGAAGAGAGATACAGGATTTTGTTTATTAGTCTTTCAGCCAACATTTTTCTTTGCAAAGCTTACATTAAACAGAAGTCTCACCTTTTATGTATTTAACTTACTGTGTAATGATTAATCAAATAATTGTCAAGTTTGATAAGGTCACTGACTTTAATAGATCTGTTTAAAATTCATTTAATTTTTAAAGTAAAAAGGACAGGCAGAATTTTGGACCTGCTTCTCTGAAACGATGACTTTCTTCTTGCAACTTAAGAGTTTCATTTTCTTTTTAAGGATATAATGAACAGTGAAAAAAGCTATGATTCTTTACCCAACTTCACTGCTGCTGACTGTAAGTATTACCTAGATGAATTACTGCTTTCAGTGAGTTAGAAATAAGGAGCTTCTGAAAATGGATTTGGGGGCATCTGTGTGCTTGAATATGAGCACGTGAATGAAGGTGTAAAAAGCATTTAAATAGGGATTTTTTAACTTTGTAAGTAGTGGTTTTTTTTAACACGTAAGGAGTGCGTGCTCCTCCTACAGAGTTCTGTCTGTACGGGCAGGACTGGAATTGGGCTGGAATTGAGCACAGCTAGGCACGGTACAAAACCTGGCCTCTGTCCTTGCTTGTCGTGCATCCCTGTTTGCCTGCACTTCCAGCTGATGTACATCAGCAAACTGAGCTGCTGGTTCTTTCCTAGTGTGCTTTTTTGGGCATGTGGTGGGCAGAAGACTTTAGCAGGACACTGAGAGGCTGCTGACACTCCTGTGATTTGGCATCAATGTGGATTGAGGGATGATGTACCAGAGAAGAGAGGGAAGAGGCTCTGGTATTTTGTGACATGTCGGATGTGCCAGATGTTTCGTCTATTACACCACTCTTGGTATGGGATGGGGGGATCAGGAAAGCGAAAACCTTGAACCTGGTATAGAACTGAGTAAGATCAATACTGAGAAGTCTTATAGAGCAAAATGTAAACTGATGGCACAGGGAGGGTATTAATCAAACCTGCCACTGAAAAGTTTTCTGTAGTTAACACTTAATTCCTTGCCTTTGGTATACATTCAAGCAGTTCTTTTTAAGGATAGTGTGTAGTGAGGTGAGGAGTAACCTGCAGCTGTTGCAAACAGTTGGTTTTGGTTTTAGAAGGATATTGTCAGTTAACTACTAGTTAGCCTCTGTGTAATGTTCACAGCAGGGAAACAGATGAGGAAGAACTTTCCTCAGCACCATTTTGCTTGTTGGAAATCTAGTATTAGTCAGGAGTAGGAAGAAGAGAAAGGCTTTGCTGTTTTTGTTTGATTTCTGCTCCCCCCCAACAATTCTGTTATCTTAGCACAGCTGCAGATTAGTGACTGCAGTATAATTGACTTAAACTTCCTTAATTACATTTTTTCATAAATGCTAGTGTTGAACTAGAAAGCTGGAGTTAAAGCTGAGACAGAATATGGCTTATAACTAATTAATAGTTTTCTGCTATTTGTTCAGGGTTCCTTAATGGTTGAAGGTTAGAGATTATAGAATTAAGTTTCGATTCAGTTGAACTCAAGTATATCTTGATCATCTTCCTTAGGAGATTAAGTGGCCCTTTGTGTCTAATTCTTAGAGCTCTAATCCAGTGCATGGCATGGGCTTTGCTAGGGGAAAGAAAAACTATCACTATTAATCTGAAGTTGTTGATGTGAGTGTAGGAGGAAAGGGGTTGGATTATTCCCTGCTCTCATGTGGCTGGAGTGATAGGGGATTTCTTTTTTTTTTTTTTTGTTTTCCCTTAACCTGTGCACAGTGAATGAATGGGGATATGGAATGAATTTAGCTCCTCTAACTGTCCTTTTATTTTGGGTAGGAGTAATTAAAAAGGTTATTATAGAAGTAGATCTGATTCTTTGAAGAATGTTTAATATATCTTCAGCTTAAACTTGTCTTAAGATAAGTAAAATCTTACTTATTTTTCAGGTCTAAGACTTCTTGGCATAGGAAGAAACCAGTATATTGATCTAATGAACGAATGTAGGTCTTCAAAAGTAAGTTTGTCTTTAATTTTCCCTCCCTTTCCCTTACCCTTCCCTCCCTCTCTCCCATATTATTTCACAGGAAATGCAGAATGGAATAATTTCCTGGCCCTGGTCAGTTTAATAGTGTGGCTAATTGAGTATGATGTAGTGTATTGTGAATTATATTATGTTTCCTCAGGTTAATAAAGATCATCTTGGTTTAAAATCAAAGTATAGTAAAGGCAAATATATTAATTACTACTTTTTAATGTTTGTTAATCTTATATTTTTGGAGCTGTACTTTAGGATACCAAATAACTAATGTCTCCTGGCCACTATAAGCAGGGAGTAATGATACTGGTTCTGAAAGAATTTTTCCATGTTTCTATGTGTGCAGTTGAGATCACAGTTTATTGTGGAGCAGTCTTCCATCTAGGTGTAAATTCTTGCAGTATGTAAGTTTTTCTCTAAGGCAATGCTAATGAGTGCACAGACATCCTTGGATGTGAACAGCACACGTGGAAAACATTGTGATGGCTGTTGATAGAAGCAGGGCCTTTAGTTTGCAACAGTTCTTTCCTTTCTTCAGGCAACTCAGAAGTGCTCTTGCAGTAGCTTCACAGTCCTTTAACTGAAAGTGAACTTACCAAAACGTGCACCTGATAGTGAACCGAAAAGTAATGGTTGTGCGATGAAAGAGGAACTATTTAGGGCTATAAATAAACAGTATCCTCCAGTTTTTCTGTCTTGGACTGACATTCACTGTATTTTTTAGCACTGTGCTTATCGAGAATGTTTTACTTCGTCCCTTTAAGTAAATAAAATATGTTCCTAAAATGTGTTTTTTGAAATCACTGAACTTCTTTAAAATACCCTATTTCTATACTTGTGTTCCTTTACCTGTTCAAATTAGAAAATGTCACAAAGAGTTTAAATTTGGACTTGATCCTAGTACAGTGGAATAGTGTGGATTTTAATTAGCAGCACCTACAGTATGGATGAGCTTCTGGGAAGGTTTAACAATATCAGATGGAAATTTTATTTTTCCTTTCTATTTCCATGTGGTCTGAGACAGGAGAGAAACTTCTGCTAAATGACAACGCTAATAGTGTGTGTGTCTCCAGTCTGTGACTATAATATACTTAAAAATGGATGGTTATACAGATCAGTTTTTGTAAAGGTAAATGAATGTCTGTGCATGTGAAATGCTCTTTATTACTATCTCAAATGGACTGTACCACTGCAGAAATTTTTCAGAAGGAAAACTGCCCATGATCTGTTACCCGTGAAGCCTGTGGAGATCTCTATAGAAGCGTGGTGGGTCGTGCAGGCTGGGTACATCACTGAGGACGACATCAAGGTAGTGTAGTATGGATTGCATCTCTAAATCTGGGTGGATACTGATTGTCCCTGAAAGCAGGGGCTTTCTTTTGTGTGAAATACACAAAGATTATGCTACAGATTTGCAGCAACTCTTTTATGGAAATAGCGATTGGAACTAATGGAAATTGTGATGTTTTCTTTGACGTGTTCTGCCCTCTCTCCCCTTTGTACTTTCTGCACTATGTACAGTGTAGAGGTGGTTTTGCATTAACCAGTCTGTGGTAACTTCTGTGCATGATCATATGCTTTGTCGGGAACAAGCAACAAAACACGTTTTCTTAAATTTCATATCTAAGCCCTGACAGGTCAGTTTTGACTGACTCTTCAGCTTCACTGTAATTAGTGTCAGAATGGCAGTGGATTTGTTACATATTTTCACTCTTTCTGTTCTTTGTGTCTGCTTAGTTTTCCATTGTTTGCACATAAAAAGCCTGTGAGATGACTTAATGCTTCATCCTCATTCAGCTTTCATTTCTCACAGGTGGTTTTTTTACAGTCATTTGATCTGGATTTATTTTCTTCTCTAGAAGTTTTTGTTTAGATTAGAACATACTTAAAGCAGTGATGGAATCTCTTTTTTGAAATATCTTAGGCTGCTCACATTCTGACGTCCCACCGACCCAGGGTAGTTAACTTGAAGCCAACTACTTTGATACTGTAATGGGCCTCTTTCTAGAACGATTCCAGTTGTATGGCTGAATACTCAGTTTGGAAGTTTTAAAGAGCAAATCTGTTATACTGTGGACTTCACTTGCCAAATTCTTATGCAATTAATTTCCTTTCCTAGAGCATGCATAATTTTGTGTGGGGACAAGCTAAAAAATTTAGAGACTTTTAACTGGAACTGCATTAAATTCTTCAGTGCAAATATTTTGGTTAGGAATGTGGGTTACTCCCTATACTCTTATATTACTTATGACTGATTTGAGGCTTAAGTGTTTGGGAGTTTTTTGAGTGGTATTAAGTTGCATAGACTCATTTCTACAAGAAACTAACGTGGTTTTTTTTTTAACCTAGATTTGTACTACATCAGAGAAGTCTGCTATTGATAAGATAATTGATTCAGGTCCTCAACTTGCTGGTTCATTAGACTTCAATGTAGTTCACAGTAAGTTTTTAATGAACATTTCTGATTTTAGATCTTGCTTAGTAAATTCTGAGAGTAGTGTCTGGGAACTAGGAATAAAGGTGATGTAAACAGCTGAGGCATAAAGGAGAGTTGGAGGAAAATATTCAAAAGCTTGTACAGACTGCAGTCTAGAGCTCGTAAATGGTTTAATGGTGAACAATTAGCAGCTCTGTTATTATTCTGTTATTGTTTGAGTCAACAAATTCTTTCATTAGAAACTGTCAGTAAAGATTGTGGGGGAAGAGAATGTAGATGAGAACAAGAGAAACTAAAATTAAAAATGTTAGAATTGGTAATCCTGAGTAATTAAAGTGTACTTGTTGCTTTTCAAAGAAGAGTTTTTTAGATTTTTCCACTATTTTAATACAGTAAAATGGGCTTGTCTTGTTTCACAGAAATCTGCAGCTGTTACTGGCTTCCCATTTCAGTGTGACAAGTAATAGGTACAGACAAATCATATTAGGGAATGAAAATTCACTGACAAAATCCTCCTTGAAAAGTCTTGTCTGTAAGGGCTTGGCTTACTACAAGCACTCAAACCTGCTTTTTAATAAGAAATTGAGGCAGAATTTCATTGCCCGTTACTGAGCAGAACAAAACAATTAAAAAAGTGAAGTAGGTGAAATTTGTGCTCTTGAGGGCATCTGAAACAGTATAGGGCTTAATAAAATTTGAATTCCAAAACCACTTCGTAATCTTTCTCTGTAAATGGCCTGGTGTTGTTTGTGGAGAGTGTTACAGCTCAGGTTTAGTAGGTTTAGAAGGATCTAATGTGTGGAAAAAGAATGTACAGACAATTAATGTAATGAGACTGCAAGAAGGATTGTACTTTCTGGGCAAAGAGGATTGCCGAGTCCAAACTACGCTGCCACCAACACATTTCAGGTGTATAGATACGGATGTGTCAATTGTAAGAGCTGAATCTGAAGGACAGACAGTGTAAAGCACACTTAGCATGTTGTTGATGGGTAATGTCATCCTGACCCATTAAAGCTGTTTTGTTCATACACATCATTTTGCAAAGCTGAGCAAAGCTGAGTGTGTTACTGCTGGTGCTGAACAGTGAATCAGCGTGAATCCAAGTGAGTTGATGGGTTAATGCAGGCATTTTATTTAAGATCTGATCAAGGGTAGTAATTTAACTAAATCCACTGTAGCTGTATAGGCACACACCGTGGGTGAGCTCTGTGTGTGTGTGAAACATCCTAACAGTTCCACTTCAGGTGTTCAGTAGCACTTCACCTGAGGGCTCTTGGTAACTTCACTGCCACCATCGTGAATACGGTGTGGATGGATTGATCTTGGGTAACACCAAAGGAACCACAGACAATAAATCTGGTTTTTTTATGCTGTGCAGTTCAGCTTTATGCCTTGCAATTAAAGTATAGCTAATGTTCAAGAAGCATTTAAACAATGCTTTCAGGCACACGGTGTGATTCTTGGGGTGTGCTGTGCAGGTCCAAGAGTTGGACTCCATGGTTGTGATGAGTCCCTTCCAACTCAGAACATTCTATAATTCTATGATAGCTGTTACAAAACTCAGACTCTAAAGATAACCATACTGTAATTTTTTTTCCCTTTCTTAAAAACTTCTTCTTGGTTTATCTTCTCTGCAGAACTCAGTCGAGATGCTTAGTGCTCAAATCAGTTTGAAGCTGGGAAAGTGCAATTTAAATGTTTACCATATTGTTGTCCTTGTTGTATGCAGTGTCTCACTGTATCTGCTGCAGCTTTGCTAATGCCTTGTGCTGAAGTGCACCAGAATTTACCTTTGCAGTTGTATAAACAACGCTTTCTGTAAAGTTGTGTGGCAAGGATGTGTGAGACCACCAGAATTGTGTTTTAGTTTGTGTCCTTGCTACCAAGTGTGTGTCTTCTGGCCCGAGTAGCCAAATGTAGCCAGCATCCTCAGCTGACAAAGCCAATTCAAGATAAAAACCCCACCTTGACAGTACAGTGATGATGGTGAAAACTAAGTTAACATTTAGGCAGAGATTTGCTCATGGTTTTTTTTAAATGGAGCTGCTTTAGTCTGTGGTCATTTTGCTGTGCTGTCCTGGAAGTACCTGTAGAGTTCTAAGTGTGCTGCATCAGGCTACAAGTGAGGAACTCTGGTTTAAGATGACACCTGGTTGGTATTAGGTGTGGTTTATTGATCTGTGCATTGCAAAGAAATATTCTACTGGGGAGGCTATTAGTAAAAATACTTTAAAATCTGAATTGGCTGGTGGGGAGGTCTGCTTTATATCTTCAGTACTTTGGAAAATGCTTTTTTTCTTTTTTTCTAAAATGGTGTCCTTTTATTTATAAAGGTTTGTATAACAAAGGATTTATTTACCTTGATGTACCAATATCTGATGACAGCTGTATTGCAGGTACGTAAATATTTCATGTTACTATACCTATGTTTTCTCAGTTTCCTTTCAATTGTCCTGTAATTCTCTGTCTTGGAAGCTGCTTGTCTATGTACATGTGCGTGCTCAAACAAAACGTTTGAGCTATGAAGCTGTTTCCTGACTAAATGTTTTCAACCCTATTAAAACATTATTGTATATAGCATTTATTTCGGCTTGAATTCTTAGGTTATATTCAACACATATTTAGGTAAGATGAGATTTTTTTGTGGGAGTCATGGCATGAATTAATAAGTATCCTCCTATAAATTTGTAATGAAAAGGAAGAATAGCATAGAGAATTGCAGTTACCTTACCAAACATATATGGGTTTTTGACTTCTTTCCAGACAGATGTAAGGTTTTAATAGATACCAGTTCTATTCTTCATGGGTATTGTCACCTCAATTAGTCACAGACTGTGTCAGGGGACTGTGTGGGAGCTTAAACTAGCAGAGCATGTGGGCTGCCCTTTGAACAGCTTGTTATGCTGTGATAGGTCTCAGGGGTTTCTGAATTCACTGTGATCTGCAAAGGCATAAATTGTTTGGAACGTGGTCATGCAAAAGTACCTGGCATTGCTGTATAGAGAGCATTTAAGTGAAAGTCCTCTAAATACAAGAGACTTACTGCTTAGATAATTGCTCTGGAAGTCTCAGTGCTGGAGTATGTGGGTGGTGTGGGTTTTTTCATGTCCTACTCCAATCATAGTCGTGATTTAATCTCCATCCACATTACAAAATCATTTTATGGGCTGGACACTGGAAATTATCTGTAGTTGATGAGCTGGAGAGTGTAAGGCTATGATGCAAGGTAGAGTGGCTTTAGTTTCTATAAGAAAACATGTTGACAAGCATTACTTTCTTAAGGAGTGGGGGAATTTTAAATACCTCATATGCTATCTTCAGGTTTTTATTCTTTGTGCCTGGGAAATCCTCAAAATTGCGGCTACCATGCAAAAATAGAGTGTAAACTCATTTTTCTGTTTTAGTACAGTTTCAGTTCAATAAAATAAGTTACCAAATTGTAATTTTGAAAGTAATTCGTATTTCAGTGCCACCACTCGAAGGTTTTGTGATGAACAGAGTGCAAGGTGATTACTTTGAAACACTCCTGTACAAGATATTTGTTTCAATAGATGAACATACTAATGTGGCAGAGGTAAGTAAAACTTAACCTGTGTCAGGGGGATAGGAATACTTGAAAATGCCCCAAAGCACACTGCTAAAAATACTTAGAGAGACTGATCGATGTAAAGTGATTTTATTTAGACATATTGCCAGGCTTAAGATCCAACCTGTAGCTTTTATAGTGCTTCAAGCTTGAAGGAATACCTTCAGTTCAGTGAAGCAATTCCATTAGCTGGATTAATTTATACAGAGTTGACTAAAGTAGGCTTTTATATGAGTTAGAACTGGAGCAAAGTCTGTTTTGCTAATGTGAAATAAAAAAGTTCAAGTAATTTTTTCTTTGGCAGTGAAAGCACACAGGGTGTTGGCTTAAAGTAGGAATGTAGCTTTTGCATAAGCATAGTTTGAGTATGAGAAATATGTTTTCATAAGGTCTTCTCAAAACTTGGTGAATAAATAGCTGAAAAATGCCCATTAAATATATCCAGGATTTGTTTTCTTCTTTGAGTGTCTTCTGACATGCATGACTAACCTAAAATGATATATACACGGTTAGCCTGGAAATTACAAAGTGGAAGATAGCCTCATATTTCTTTTGCATGCTTTCAAGTGGGACAATTAGGAGGTTTCATGCTCTTTTTTCATCATCTTTGATGCAGCCAAAATAGCTTCTACCAGTACAGGCTGGGTTTAGAAATAAGACCAACAAAAAGATGCCAAAGCCCACAAATAGTGAATTACCTGCCCTGTTAATACTGTATTGTTGACTCATCTTCTTGTCTTTTTTTTTAGCTGGCAAATGTGTTAGAGATTGACTTGTCTTTAGTAAAGGTATGTATGTACAACACATTTGTTTAACTGGATACAGAAAGTCCAAGGTCTTGCAACATTGGTTTCATACAGCAGTTCCTTACTCTGTGTGTATGTGTTCCTGCAGAATGCTGTGTCCATGTATTGTCGGTTAGGCTTTGCTCATAAAAAAGGCCAAGTAATAAACCTGGATAATCTTCATCCGTCATGGAAGAATGTTCCTTCTGTAAACAGACTGAAGTAAGTGTCTTTACTCTTTCTTATTTTTCTCATTGAAGGGAAAACTTACAACCAACATCTGATTTTAAAGCTATTGGTTGCTTTCTTTGACTTCTGCAGTAACAAATCTCACTTGGCTTTCTAATGTGTATAATGACAAGAATGCTTGATCCTCATGTTAATCTGAGGATGAGGAATGGTAATTCAGCCTGTAAATTCAGAGTACTCCATTTGGTGCCGTTTCTTAGTGCTGGCTTTTCCACCTTTGGGTACCTAGTTGCTCACTTTTCCAGCAGATGCACGTGCATTTGTTTTACACTCCTGGGGCCAGAAATAACAGCTGTCAGTGTGCTGTTAGAGAGGCTGTGGCTCTCGGTAGTGCTGGCAGTGAATATGCCCGTGAAGTTTGCTTGTTTGCTGTAAGGAACCATTGCAGTTGTATCAGTGACACTCTCATATGCCTGTGCATCTATATCACTCCCAGGAAAGGGCTGTTAATACCAGTCAACAAAGAGTTCTCCAAGCTGAACAGCCAGTTTGCATTAATTAAGAATTGTCAGGTGCTTTTAGTTCAATATCTGCTAAGCCACTTAAAATTACTGCTATGCCCGTTTTCTTTAATGCTTTTTCAGACTGTGAGAACAAAGTGGATTAGGTTTTTTCCATTGGATTCTTCAATTATGGTGGTTTGATTTTTCAGATCTTTTCACAGTCTGATATTTTCAACCCCCCAATAAGCCTTTCTGCTGAAGCTAAAGCAGGACCCTGAGGGATATTAAGCTTGACTGATTTAGGGCTTAGACATATTGAAAGGCATGCGTTGGGTATGCCTGTGCATGGACTACTAGCACTGGAAGGCAGAGATACTTCTTGGTGCTGCAGTGACTGATAGGTGTGGATTTTAATTCACATTCATAGGAGTACTTTGGATCCTCAAAAGATGCTGCTTTCATGGGACAGTGGGGAAAACAGAAGTCCTATACAGGAAGCTGGGTCATCAGCCACAGATACAGATACCAACAGTCAAGATGATCCAGGTTAGCGCTAACAGTAAATTTTAATACATTAGGATCAATTATTTCTATGTTTATAGAGTGGCATAGGCTGTAAAGAGGTCTAGAAATAAGTGAAACGCAAACTATGTAGATCCTTTTGTCATATGGACTGTTCAGTGGGGGAGGTGGTGTCTACTTCTTGGTTTAAGGGTCTTGAGCTAAATAGCTTTTTTCTGAAGATGAGACTGATCTGTATTGTGGATATAAATTGACACAAAATACCAGCTTCTGAATTAAGTTAATCAGTAGTTTAATAGTAATGAGAGAATTTTGTTTTACTTGGTATGGTGATAACTAACTTTTTTTTTCTTTGTTATTAGATTTAATTAAACTTTATCATACTATTTTTAGATAAAACAAATGTGATCATCTACTTCCTTTTTGTTTTCTGTTAGCTGAAACAGCCAGTGTGAGCAGCCTGAACCTGTCCAGCGGACACACGAAGCGCATTGCCTTCCTGTTTGATTCTACTCTCACGGCCTTTCTAATGATGGGAAATCTCTCACCAGTATGTCCAAATTGTTTGATGTATCATGCCAAGAATAAATATGTAGAGCTTTAAATTACTTTGACATCAATATAATACAGCTTTATTTTAAAAGTAAATATTAAAAAAATCTCTATTATTTTTAAGTAGTTTGCTTAATAAAACTTTTACTTGCCCATTCTGTTCTCAAAGAAGACAGTTTTGTTTTGTTGTTCCAGAACTTGAAAAGTCATGCAGTCACAATGTTTGAAGTTGGGAAGCTGTCAGATGAGAGTCTTGACAGCTTCTTGGTGGAGCTGGAAAAGGTAAGTTTGTTTGGCAAAATGCTTTTTCAGCACTTGAAGTGTTAAAGGGTCCAACTCCACCTTCTAAAGATAAATCTAGAAGGACAGCTGTAGAGTTATGTAGGAGCAGTGCTGTCAACTGATGTATCATTTCAGACCAGTCAGGATGAGTGGACACTTCAGTTCTTTTACCTAAAGACCGAGTCATGGTTCTGATTTATGGACATTGTCTTTGTGTACTTTTTGACCGTTCCACTAGCATGGCCAAGACCTGCTTTTCATTTAATAGTTGCTGTGGATCACCTTTGGATGTGAGCTGCAGGGTTATTACTCAGTTACAAAGCTTCAGAATTCTAATTTGTTCATCTTTCCTTTGGTGTAATTGATGCTTATGTAACCAACCTGCCACTTGTATGCATTTATTTTGTTTCTTGTTTAGGTTCAAAGCACAGGGGAAGGGGAAGCACAGCGATACTTCGATCACGCCCTTACACTGAGAAACACGATACTGTTTCTGAGGCATAATAAAGACCTGGGGGCACAAGCTGTACAGCCTGATCAGCCAAATAATGGTACTGTGAGCACTTTTTGAAATCTTCTAAGTTCGTTTACTTATCTGCCGTGGACTCAGCTTTCTGCCCTTGCTGCTCTTGTAGAAAGCAGTCAGTACCCTACTTGTTCAAAAATATTTTAAATATTTTTCATCATCCTTTGAGCCTGTGTTACTGGGTTTGCTTGTTGAATGACAGATTTGGTTGCCAAGGCTTGCACTTAAGATTTAGAGCAACAGATTAAAGCGTAATGAAGGCAGGACAAGCTGAACTTGAGAAAGAGATTGTTTCAAATCACGTGCTTCTGAAAGCCGTATAGAGGAATCAGGTGTCAGCTATTCTGTCAAAGAGCTTTGACAGCTGTTTTGTCAAAGAAGCATTTTTCAAGCCATGAAAAGGAATGTATTCTTCTAATGGGGATAATTTTTAGGGTTTTTTTTTTAAACTTAGTTAACTTCCTCAGTATCTTTGTGTTTATTTCCTGGGTTCTGTTAATTGGTGAGGAACGAGTTCAGTTTGACAACTCCGTATGCCTAGAATTGCTAAAATTTTGTACAGATTTATTAAAATTCACCCCAGTTGTTTAAAACTTCATTGTGGAGAATACTGTGTTCATGGCTTAGCAGATAACGGAAAATCTGAAATCAGAGTTTGTGTTTGTTTGTTCCATTTTAAATGACAATATAAGAATCTTGTATTTTAAACATAGGGTTCCCCTTGGACCTGTTACGATGTGAAAGTTTGCTCGGTTTGGATCCAGCTACCTGCAGCAGGGTTCTCAACAAAAATTACACTCTGCTGGTTTCCATGGCGCCACTCACCAATGAAATTCGACCTATTAGCAGCTGTACACCCCAGGTGAAAAAACACTGAGGGATTTCCCCCTCCTTTCCCCTTCCTAATGGCTTTTTTGGATACATTTGTTAGATGTCCCTTTTGAAGTGACAAAATTATTAGCGTGTAGAATATCACTGTAATTAATCTAATAGAAAATGTTAAGTTGAGGAAAAATAAGAATATTTAGTAAATTGAGTTTGTTTAACTCAACGGTTTTTCTGTTCAAGTGAGAGTCAGTGACAGATACTCTGTTCTTGAATTTAGATTCATAGAAAATACTATCACCTTTCTGTGAAGAGTCTTGTGTCACTGGACTAAGTACCTAGAATATAGTCAGTAGAGAGTAATACATTTGTACTTCAGTGCTGAAAAACTGGATTTATATTTCTTTAAAACTGTTGCTTCTTAAATTAAATCTGTATGGTTGCAATATGAAGTTATTTCTAATTTCTTGAATAATCTCTCTTCAGCATATTGGTCCTGCAATACCAGAAGTCAGTTCAGTTTGGTTCAAACTGTATATATACCATATAACTGGACAAGGACCACCCTCCCTGTTGCTCTCTAAAGGAACACGTCTTCGAAAACTTCCAGATGTTTTTCAGGTAGTCTGTGCATGGATTTATTCTCCCTTCCTTCTTCAAATGTTTCAAAGATATGCTGTATGCTATTTAGGGATAACAGTTGAAGTCAGAGGTGCACTTCATTGCAGATGATGTTCCTTTTCTAGAAGCAAATTTTATGTAGCATCTTGGTTTGTTTTCTTTCAAGGTTTTGAAAAAGGAATGCTACTTATGTCTCTTTTTTTGTCAGAATGTGACTCCATTATATTTAATGCCACCCCTTTCAAGTCTAGTGTAAAATGTGGTATGCAGTCTTAAGAATTGAGGTTTGTTAGCCCATCCCCAGAGAGTGTTACAAAGATATAGAAGAGCAGTGTGAAAAGATGGAGATGTAGTATATTGTGCTTTTTTTTTAATATTGTGGAAGAGACGTCGCTTCTACATATAATCCTGCCTGGTTTAGAAGATGGCTATCATGATCACTTCCAGTTTGTCCAAATCTGTGCTGGAGACTTTGGAGTTATTGGCTGTAATTCTCCCTGCAATTTAAACGACAGAATAATTTAATAAAAGTTGCATTAGGTTGGAAAAAAGATCTTCCTAGCCCCGTAGCCTGACTTGTAGCAGTGTCTGGAAACAGGGAGAAGCAGCACATTACGTAATACTTCCTTGTAAGACCTTTCCACTCTCCTGCATGTTCTGGTCTGGAACTCCCTGAGCTGCATGTGATTCTCTGTACGCAGAGATTGTGACTCGAATTCTTGGCTCTGCACTGATGAGTTGATTTCCTCAATTCCTTCCAGCCTTGAAGGAAGCCTTGAATCCACCTAACTTTTTAGCATCTGTACAGTGCTTTGGCAAGGAGTCCCACAGAACAGCACAGGTGATCAACTTCTGCCTGAAAAATTTCAGATGCTGCCTTCTACCATTGTGTCTCTGAGATGCTAATAAAGGCAAATGTACCACAAAGAAGCACTGCTGGATATTCTGTATACTAGACAAATGTAGGTGGAAGTGGCCATGACAACTTCTAAACTTGCCTGAACCAAAAATCTTTGCATCTGTTGACTTTGATTTGAAATGCCATGGGCATTTAGCAGTGTTTGGGTTTTGCTGCTCACAGTGGAATTTACAAAATGGTATTGTTCAAGTTTATAATTGCAGAGAGGCCTCTACAGTTTTCATCTCATTTTTTTCATCTTGTAGATTCTTGAGCTAAATCTATTAGAAAGGTAGGGAGACATTCAGAGACCGAGTGCATTCTTTGGTGTACCTACATCAGCAGTGTTCTCTAGCACTAGGATTTGTAGATTCCATTCCTCAAACCTTTCATGTGTCCCTTCCCTTTATGGTTTCAAAAATTTTGTACATACCTCTATTTCTAAGATTTAGTGTAAGATCACATAGGATTAAGCAAATCAAGTCTTCTAGAGCAGAAGGCATTTTGTAAGGATATTGGTGATGACTTTGATTCAAACCCTAGTCTGTCATTAGTTTAAACCACCAGTACGTGTATGGATTGTGCACTTTTATTAGTAAAAAAGCATTCAGCGTGGTAGCTTTGTAAAACTTCAATACTGCATGAATCTCAGTGTGCTGATAGGACAGACTTTCTTGAACTAAATGATCTCCCAGTCTGGATCTTTTTTCCTCTATGGGAATGTGAGTGCTTCTCTCCTGCTGCTGTTTTATAATGTCATTTTTTAGGGAACTGTCAAGATGTTTCTAGAAATCTTACGGAGATGCAGTGGAATCCAATCTTGAAAACTGAGAAACTAGGGAATTAATTAGTGGTTTTGTCTTCCTATTCCCCACCCTACCCTTGATAGATGTTTTGGGGATTGATTTATCTTTGTTCTTTGCTGATAGTGTTAGTTTATCCATCTTATATTTTGCTTTTAAATTTATGTGGGATTATATTCATCTCCTGTTTGCTAGAAGGCTACTGCAATGGCCACATAGCTCTACAGGACTTGGTGACAGATGCTTCCTGTCCAAAATAGCATCTTAACTTTGAGGTTGGCAAACTTCTGTCTTTACCAGGAATACAAACATGAGCGATCCTTGGCTCCAAGTACAACACTGTAGAGCTGTAGTTACCTATGATAACTTCTTAGTTGTAACAATATGCTAGTGCCTAACTCCTGTATTTCACTTAGTGTGCTTAGATAATTCATTACTACTGTAAATGCTCTTAATTTCTCTCTTCCAGGGTTATGATCGCTTACTAATAACGTCTTGGGGTCACGACCCAGGAGTAGTTCCTACTTCAAATGTGCTCACAATGTTGAATGATGCTTTAACACATTCTGCTGTTCTAATTCAGGTACAGAGTGTTCTGTATAAATGATGAAAATCTGCATAATTTTTTGAGTTAAGCTGTTATGTGGTAGAGGCTATCAACAATGTAGAAGAGCTACACTTTTGGCAAGAGCTGAAAACTATGTTTAATTTCTGTAGGTAGTGCTGCTATGATTCAGTGGCGGTTAAGACACGGGTTTTGAACTGAATTCACATTATGTAGATGTTATTGTATTATGGGCAAGCAGAACGAATTTTGGTAGCTAAAGTAGGGGTGATAGTAAACTGGGATGAAAGTGAAGGGCCCACAAGCTTTTCAGACAGCAGTGACACAACGTAACCAACCAGTATTATGAACTGTTATTCAAGAAATTCACCTTTTCAGACTGCTGCAGTGAAGTGTGAACAGAACATACTGTTTATCACAAACAGAGGAATAGGTTGGCCTTTTCTATTTGGGAGAAGTAAAATGGCTTCCTCATCAATTTCTTTAGTTCAGCTGAAGTCTCAGAATTAATCATTTAAATAGATAGATGTTTAATATTGTTACAAACATTAAATTGCACGTTCTCAAAGGCCAATTTAGAAGCAGCCTGTGACTGCTGAAAAATGTTCTGTGTGCAGGGGTGGAAACTCCCTTTTGCTCCAGAAGTGCTCAGCCTTTAGGAAATACTTTTATAGCCAGTAATTGGAGAGAAAAATTGCTCCTCTTTAGTGAAACTTAGCCTCACTGTGTTTACCACATGCATTTTAAGGGGAGAGCTGGGGTACTTCAGTTATTTCAGCTAAGCAAGACCTTTAATGCATAAACACCTCCATTCGTTTGTTTCATCAACTCGGCTGGTACTCCTTAAAAGGGAGCACAAGTAGGACTGAGCTAATCTGATGAGTGTTTTTTCTGTTCCTAATTTAATTTCTTGATGTTCAGGGGCATGGCATGCACGGAGTGGGAGAAACAATGCACATACCTTTCCCTTTTGATGAAGCTGAGCAACAGGGAGGTAACCGATCGTCTTCCATGTGATTTCTACGTTACATTACACACCTGTTGCACATCACCTTGTGCAATAAGGTTGCAGTAATCCTTTTAAAACAAACTTTGTTGATCTTATGAGTCATATGAGAAAGTGGAGAGTCTTAAATGGTTGACAAGTCTGTTCTGAGCCTAGAGATACCAACCTTTCCCTTTCTGTCTTCTCTGACCTAATTAGAATGTGTTTTCTGGCCTCTCTTCTCTCCTAACACAGATGTAAAGAAGTAATTTCCTCAAATACCTCCAAACCTTTCTTTGTGCATATTTGCTTATTAACTAGCATATTTATTAATTGCGTAAATAATTCTTCCATATATTATAATGAGCATTTCTTAACTGTTAGACAGGTGAGAACAAAACTGAACAAACTTACCTTGATTATTAGCACGAGGAACCTACTACGGAGGTTTTTTCCCCAGGAAAAGCTTTGCTAGCAAAATCTATTCCTTCAAAGTCTGCCTAGCTCAACCGATTTTAAAAGGCAGGAATTATCATGTTCTCAGTACTCCTTGATGAGTAGAACAGAAGCTTTGCATACTTGAGGCCATAACCTCTCTAAGTGAGAGCTGTCATAAAAGTATGAATTTCCAGATACGAAATCTAAAATTATTTAAGCTACCACTTAGAAAAGTCTTGGCCAATTAGAAATAAAACTAACTTCCTAATTTAGTTTTTACTAGGTTCAAAATTTGTTACTTTTATATTTGCTCTCTCTGACATGTCTGGTTTTTCATCTAGTATCGAGTTGGAAGAAACTCTGAAGTTAGACTCTCTCAAGTTCTGACATGAACAGCTTAGTGTTAAAATTTCTTGTTAAGCTCTAATGCTGTGTTCTAATTCTTCAGAATTTCAGATATGTGAAGTATGTATCTTGCATTGAATTTGCCATAAAAGCCTCTGGCACTGAAAGAGCTGGACACCTGATGCCTAGCTGAACCTTGCCATCTCTGCTGTCTGAATGCCTCTGTGTAGGAGAGAGAGATTGTCTTCTATTTGTATTTTTCTTTCTCCTTGGCTCTATTACTGTACTATAAAATACCACTTCGTGCTTGGTGTTATCCCATATCTAACAATGTGATCACTAAGATGGAGCATTACAAGCAGGAAAAATCCAAGTAGAAAACTTACCCTGGCCTAGAGAGGAGCCACATGGTTATGGGGGAGGCCTCTTGTAAAGTAAGCTGGAATATGTTTTGTTTCCCCCTTAGACTTCTCTCGTGTGAACATGGGCATTCATACGGCTTTAAAAATCCTGAGAAACAAAGTGGACTTGCAGCATTTTTGTGGCTATGTCACAATGTTGAATCCTTCGAGTCAACATGCTAATAGAAAGCTGAGTGATGCTTCTGATGGAAGAGGTTGGTTACCAATAATTGTCTTTTTTGTCTGTGTCCCCTTAATTTCACATACAATTACTTGAGCAAAGGTGAGCAAAAGATTAAATTGTTTGACTTGTAACTCTACAAAATATTATCCGACATAGCTAGAAACCCATTTTGAGTGTAAATCTATTGGCAGTAGGCTTACTTCCCAATTCTTCTTTGAGACTAGCTCAGAAATACCAAATACAGATTGATAAATGACTGAAGTAGTACAGTCAATTAAGGGAAAAAAATACTCTTTTAAATATTAAAAATAAATTGTGTCATTTTTATATGCCAGAACTTAATCTTTCATAAGCGTCGAGGATCCCTAAATAACTCTTTAGTCCCAAAATGAGTCAGGCCCTATGTTTCTCCCCATCCCTTCTTCCAGTTTTATAGCTTTATAGTCCTTGGGCAGAGGTAACTAAACTTATATTCGTGTGCACGTTTATGTAAGAATTACTTTGCCTTTAGGAGAGACTGAACTAGCATCAGGATCTGATGTAAATGGGAGCACAGAATCATTTGAGATGGTAATAGAAGAACCCTCAATGGATTCTGCAGTCAAGCAAAGCCTTGAAGGTAAAAACATGACAAATGGCTTGTACTAAACATTACCTTGTTTTTAGGGATCTGAATTCATTGTTTGATTATTCTCTGGGACAGCTCCAATGCTAAATTCCTCTTCAGATTACCTTAAATATTTGAGCAGTTCAGTAAATGAGCTGCCTTTAAAAAGCATGAACTGTCTAGTGGATCCAGATCTACGATTGTTGACCCCAGAATGAGCTTTCTTGCTTTCTTTTTCTTACACTTTGGTTGTCTCTTGTTTTTCTTTCTGTAGTACCCACAACTGAACTGGAATGGGTCCCCCTGGAATTATGCTTTGGCATTCCACTTTTCAGCTCTGAGTTGAATCAGAAAGTCTGCAGAAAAATTGCCACTCATGGATTATGTAGAAAAGAAAGGTGAGCTGTAACTTACTGGCTGCAGATTTAACAGATGGTGTGTATTATGTCTGGAACTTCTGCAAGAAGAGATACCTACAACTCCATGACTATAAAGCAGAACTGAGCTATGTTTATAGAGTAGCTAATTCTAATGTGTAAGGGAGTTGGTTTTTGGCTCTTAGATATGTACAACTAGTTCTTAGTTGTGGTAAGATTAAGATTGGGGTTTTTTTTATAGTTTCTGTAAGGCAAAAATTAATTCTCTGTTGTAAACTGTCTACGAGCAGATTGGGGGAAAAAAGTAAATTTGGGTGCCTTCCTACTCATTTTCCCTTCCTAGCCTAGCACAGGCCTTTTTTCCTCCTCCTGACTGTTCTGGAGTGGAGGAGGAAAGCTTGCTGGTAACGCTTTGATGTAAAATGCATTTAGCTCTTAAGGAAATTTTCTTTACTGTTGGTATCATACTTGGTAAGTTTAGTCACGGCTTATGATCCAGCTATCTAACGCTTTTTACTGCAGCTTTTCTTTATGAAAGATTATTCTTTCAGCAATAGGATTTTGGAGTTTGTTTCTTTTGTTTTGTGGGGGAACTGGGGAGTTTTGTGGATTATTTTTTGTGGCTTTTTTTTTTTTCCCCCTAAGGCATGATTCTGGAAATCAAAAGTAGGGCTGCTTGAAAATAAGGCTTAAGGCTCTTATTATAGTAGTTGACCTGCTTTTAACACTGTGTCACTAATATGCTTCTTAAAAGTCATGTTACCAGACTGTCCTAGATAAGAATGAGTCTAATATATTAGTTATCTTACGTAAAATAATATTTTTCAATTGCAACAGCTTCATTTTATTCAGTGTAAATGGTGTGGAAAATAGCTTTTACCTGACTAGACTCAAGAGCAGATGAGTCGAGCACCTCTTCAGTGATGACAGTATTATCAAGCCTTATGTGTGAAAGCTTTCAACTTTGTCACGTGATATTAGATACGACTGGAATTATTTGTGAGCGGGTTACTACAGGGGTACTTTACTAGTAAAAAATTGTGTACCTTGACTGTAGCTTCTTTTCTTTTGTTTTTTACAGCCTTCAAAAACTCCTACATTCCAGTAGAAAGCTGTCTCTTCAGGTCCTTAATTTTGTTCATTCATTCCAGGTAAGGAGCAATAATAATGCACATGTTAATTGTTCTGTATGGTCTGTCATCCCTTTCTGCCCTCTTACTTGCCTTTCTTGGGTGTATGGAAACATACATGGTTTGTTTTATTTGTCTTTTCTTCAAGTGGGTAACGGTATTAAGCACTCAAGTGCTGCATGAAGGACAAAGCAAGTGCTTCTCTATCCCTTCTCTAGCCTCACTTAATACTTGTCTCAACTCTGTGGTTGCTTCTGGTGCGTGATGATTTTCATTGTTTTTTAGGGCACTTGCTCAGCAAAGTTGTCCTTCACTCCTCCTGCTGTAACACAGCCTACTCTGCTGGTTGTGTGGATGCTGCTTGGATATGTTGGAGAGATTTAGTGCAAAGCAGGGAGATGCTAATTTTATCTGCCTCTCAAGTCAATGTGCTTCCTTAGGGAAAAAAAAATATATTAACATGGATTTCATGCCAGTTACTTTTGTACTTGTCCTAAGATCCTCTAGACCTTAGGGTTCAATGAGTATAAATACATAAAACAACATACTCTGGAAGAATTTTTTAAGACTGTAGGTAGGAAATAGGAATCTTGTGTAGTAAGCAAAGAGGAATGACAGGTCTGCAGCCTGCTCTTAATTCTGCATGGAAGCAAGCCATGTCCATGTGTAACGTGGAATCTGCTTAGCTGCTCTGTCTTATCATACTTTTTCTCTAAAACTCTATGTTTTCAGTAAGGTAATGAATTTGCAGGTTATTCAACCAGGTAGTGTTATGGATGGTGCGATCCTGAAACTGTCTTTTGATGAGAGTGTTGGAGATTCCCAGTAGGTTTGAAGCCCTGAAACCAAATGTCAGTCTCAAGTGACTCCTGTCCTAATGTGTTAGATGTTATCTCTGAGATACACTTCCTAGATGATGACCATAGAAAGGAGAGAAAAAAAAAAAGTACTGATGTGAGCTTTAAGATGAGAAAACCAAGCTTCTGGGAAATAATACCTTCAGCATATGGTCACGTAATTGCCTCCAAATACATGTATCCATCTTAGCATGGTACAGGATAAATAGCAGTCCGATAGATGTCCTGAAGATTTTAGGGATTTCCATTCATTTTTTCTAAGGTCTTCAGTTTTAAGTCTCAGGTTTCCCTAAAGGTTTGCTGGAAGCCAGATTATGCATGCACAGATGCAGCTGAGGCGTCTGTATGCTTATTTAATTTTGTTTATTCTGTTTTCACTTCCATAATTATTTGGTATTTATTGGATTATAGTAACACACTTCAGAAACACAAAGTGTATTTGCAGATTAGATTAATCTGTCATATTCTTTGTTTTTAAGACGCAGTTTTCTTCTTTTTGCTTTTAGGAAGGTATTTCAACGCTGGATCAGCTCCATGATGCTGGTTCTTCAAGTTCACTTCTGCAGCCGATTTCTTCAGATATGGGTGTTCCTCTTCCTGCCAAGAATCTCATGTTCAAGGAAGGTGTATTATCTGAATGGAATGGATGGGCCCCTTCCTCAGTTTTTTTCAACCACACCTAAGGAACAGGTCAAATCGAGGTTCTTGTGCATTGATCACTAAATGCCTTTCTTCTCTTACGGTTAATTCCTAGTGCCAACCACTAAGAAGTGTACTGCTGCTGCAGCATAACCCGTGTAAAAGTAGTGTTACAAAAATGTGTTGTGTTGCAGTATTGGGGAAGTGCTTAAACTGTCTAGAACTTGTTACTCATTACTGCATATCTTGCTGCAACAGAGAGCTTTTTAGCTGTCAGCACTATTTTTATCTTGAGACAATCTTTCTTTTATAACTAAACATGCCCTTTCTAGGCTTTCTGATGATTGTTAAATTTCTATGCTGTCACCACAAAATTGCAATAGTAGTTTTCTATGTTCATTACTCAGACATAAATTCTGTTTAGTTTTGTACTGTATTACTGAAAATCTTTCTGTATAAAGGTAAGAGATTTGGCTCTTCCTCTGAAAGCTCAGTGATACCAACTGATTAAATAAAAGTATCATGATGATATGGGGCATTAAGGATTGTTGAATTCTGTAGTTCAGCTTAACGCTGGGGCCTTGACAAATCAGTACGATGGAAGGAGAAGGCTGAGTTAGTGCAGACTCAGTGTCTTGCTGATGACCTAAGGCCACTGCTGACGAGTGGTTCACTTCCACCTCTGCTAGTATTTGGCGGAGGTATGGAATTGTGGAAGATCTGAGGTGGTTATCTCTGTTTGCAGAGTTCTTAATGATAATGGCTTCGTCCTCCTCTTGGTATGAAACCAGGAGTGTCTGAGATTTGATCCCACTGGGAGTCTTTTGCTGTAATTTGGAGCTGGTGATGATTCCTGTGGGCAAACTCCTGTTGTCATAAGTTGAGTTTAAGGTAGATAACTAATTCTGTCCTGTTGATTAATGTTTGAAAGAACAGAGCTCTTGATTTTCCACATCAGTCATTAGCAAAGGAAGATAACAGCAGAGGATGCGAAGACAGAAACTTCAGTGAATCTGTGTTCCTTGAACTATTAGCTGTTGATCATGACAAAAATTAACAGTAAGCTGTTTCATCTAAAATCATGTTCTGGCTCTGTTTATAGGGGATGACTTTACATAGCATGATTTTACTTTGTTCATATTAGGTATTAACAACTTACTGCCAGCTTTAAAATGTCTGTCCCGTTTAGCACACGAGGAGAACGAGCGATGTAGTGTGTTGAGACTTCTCTGCTAGCTCCCTTCTTTACTAGAACTGCCTTGTTTTAAATAGTCATAACTAAAAGTGAGACTTAATCATCCTGTCATTACTATCCTGCAATACCTAATGGGTCAAGGATCTGTGGCACAGATGGTGCTGAACAGCAGCAGGGAGAAAAATGGCAACATTTGGGTTTGTGTCCTGTTCTGCATGAAAAAAAACATGTCAAAAGCTTGAAGAGGACAAATGTACCATGATAGGACAAAGCAGTGACTTAATTTCCAGCTGTGAAGATCCCATTCTTTTTCATTGGCTTTATGTACATTCCTGAGGTGTAAGCGTAGGACTTGTGCTGTAAGAAACTGGAAGTCTCTTGTTCTTCAGTTTGCTCAGTGCTGCTTTCGTACATCTGTTTTGATCTGGAATTGTACCGGCAGCAGCTGAGCTTAGCATTCCGCATATGTCACAGTTACATTGTCCATATAAAGTTGATCATTTACACTGCAGTGACTTTTTGTACTGGACATGCATACTCTCCATAGCAGTTTTTAAGTTGCCTTATTTCCTCCAAAGTAAATTAAAGAGGAATTGGATGTCAATCTGCTAGAAATAGCTGAGAAAACCTTTACTGTGAGAACTGCGACGTGGAGATGAAGCCAATACCTGGCACTGTGGAGGAATTAAGCAGTAGGTGATGGCTTACACTTTCAGGGCTATAGATGTTACTCTAAGTGCTACTGTGAGCTGCAGTAGGTGAGCTAGTTTGCTATGTTGTATTGAATTTTGCCATGCACTATCCATACTAGTATGTAAAGTGATGATAGTGCAAGTTGTATAAAAGTTTGAAAATAGATGAAAACTTACTGTTCTCACTGCATATTCTTCAGTGTTGCTAAGTGAAGGATGTCCTTTGTTATTAGGTTGTCTAAAGTAAAGTTTTTAAATAAAAGTAGCCTGCTCCTCAGAGTTGGTTAATACCCATAAATCTTACAGTTAATGGTGAGAATTCCAGATGTGTTGCAGTTTTTTAGAACTCAAGCCACCCTAATTTAGGGGCTTCAACACTAGTTTAGGAGCTTAAATATTCAAATCAGCATATCTGAAGTTTACCGAATAAATTGCAACCAAAGAAGTCTGTTGAAATTCCTGAAACTCTGCTACAGCTCCAGTGCTTGAGATGGTCAAGAGGCTTCAAACTATGTGACTTTTGTTTTAAATATGGTGTAAAAACCCAACAGGTCTCAAAGATCTTCATACCAAAAGAATCTATTTTATACTGTATTGCAAATAAAGACAAATTAAATCAATTTCTTTTCTTCAGGTAGTTTTATTGACTGTGGGGAAAAATCACATGCATTACGCATTGTAAAGCTGTTTTACATTTCTGTTCCAGCAAGGTTTTTAACTTGAAGAAGACAGCTTGGCTTTGTGCTCTGGCACAACCCAAGTAGTACTGAAGCTAGATGGATATACCTGAAGATGTTCAGGAGCCAGCTAAGAAGTGTGTTGTATTTGTTTTCAGTTTTTTTGATCATGATTTATTGCACTTTTTTCTTTTCCTTCATTGTTCTCAAATTTTCCCTTACTTTCTTGTTCAGTGTTTCAAATGGTTTGTATTTTGGAAGTTTTAAGTACAACTGTCACTGAATACAGTTGTGCTCTTCTAGCGTGACATTGTTAATATTATACATTGAATTGTACAAAGTCTGTGTTCAATTAAATTATTGACACATGTAACAAATGTTTACAAATAAACTGTGGTGTAGGTCAAACCATGTGCAGCATCCTTCTCATGCAGTAGTTTTATTCTTGGGCACAGCTCTAAGATGTCCCTCTGTCACCGTAGTGCTCAAGCCCACCAAATGTCACTGAAGTATCTTTTTCCCATTACACCAGCAGTTCTGCAGAGATGCAGTTTCATCAGTGGAAACCCTCTGTTCTAGTGTGGTCTTTCCCATCCCACGTACTTAACCTCTGAGGAGAAGGGGAAGGATGAGAGCATCATGTAGGCTGTATCTTCTCCAGCCACAATCTAAACCTGGAGTTTTGGATGCTGGGTATTTGGAGGCACTTGTGCATGTGGTGTCTTACCCATTTGCTTTGGCTAAAGACATTTTTGACTAGGAACTTGAAAGAAATGAGACTAAAATTGTTTATGTAAGGTCATGCAGGCTGGGGATTCATTTTAGCAGTGTAACTGCAATGAATCTGATGTCAATATGAAAAAGAAATACAGACCTAGACGGTGAAAGAAACAAAATAACCTCCTCCTCGTGTTTAAACCTTCCTTTATTCTGGCCTGGATTTTCTTGAGAATGTGTATGTAACTACCTTTTTCTATGTTTTTCCTCTTCACCATTTGTTCCACTTGAAAACTCCCAATGTGTGGCTGTAGCTTTGTCATCGTGATAGAGCTCAAGGCTCCTTTTGCACCACAGAGGATCTGGTTTTACTGTTCAGCACTTGAAGCTAATGTTAATCATCCCCCCCAGGCCCCTGGAACAAAGCCAAGCTTCTTAATGCTTCTCGGAAGTGGCTTTGGGTGACTTTGATAATCAAGATTGCTTTCTTAGGAGCTACTTGGTATGAAGGATGCCTTTTGGAAATGGTCCTCCTGGTGAGGGCAGGGTGAAGCTGGGCAGGGTATAGGAATGGAGCTGGGCCTGGAAACAGAGTCCTTGTGGAGCTGCAGTGAGGTGCTGAGCTCGGGGTTCCATCTGGTACGCACAGAGCTGAGTGGGGTGGCAGAATGGCCTCAGGTTGTGCCACCCTGAGTCTCTGCCCTCAGCTACACGGGCTTTAGGGCTGCACGTGACTCCTCATGTGCAAACTCCTTTGTCCTTGATTCTGCAGAGCTGCACGGAAGTGAATCGAAAGTCTCACACTGAATAGGGTGACGGAGGCAGTAGTTTGTGACAGCTTTAATACGTTAAATTATTACATTCAACTGAGGAAAAATGTAAATGAGAAGAAACTAATGACTAGGAGAGGGGAAGAATAATAGCCTAGAAAAAGTACTGGGAGAAGGGGGGGAAGCATCTTTCTGACTTATGTCCTCGAGCTTGCTCTTAACAGAATAAAGAAATAGAAACACATCTTTTAATTACCGGTGCTCAGGGACCATTCCTTACCCACCCCTGCCAAAAAAAAAGGGAAATAATCTAGACACAAAAATGAGGAGTGCCAAGGTTGTGAGCAAACTGAGAAGTAGGGAGTAGAAATAGAATTGGAAAGTACTCTGACAGCTTATTTTTCGAGCTTTCTGAGCTTCAAACAATCAGCACGAATTGGCCTGGATTGTATGTTCACGAGATGTATCAAAGTGTTGAAAAAGTGTATGAAGTATTACTCCAATCATTTGTAAATTAATTCTGATCGAGTAGCTGTTGTCCTCTGAAGCCATCTGCTTGTTTAACTGTACCGCAGTGTGAGTGAGGTAGTAGGACTTAACCAGATACAGGTTTCTAGACACACAAGTGTCCTGTAGGTGTCAGCACTTCTCTTGCTATTTTCCTGACTTCCGGCAACAGGAGTAGCAGGAAAAAACAGTGGATTTTTGGGGGGTTGGTCGGGTTTTTTTAAATGAAAAGTATTCAAGTGGATGTTCTTTGCTAGTGAATACTATTAAATAAAGTTTTATATAATTAACTGGCAGAGCTCTCCTTAATGGATAAAGAGGCTTTAGAAAATTGACTTGGTTAAAATGCTACGTACAGAATATCATATAGCTGTTTATAAAACTATCTAAATAATAGGACTAAGCCTTTGGCAAATATTGAAACAAATGACATTCACCAGTTGTAATGTGCTCTGCCATATGTGACAGCATCTCTTAGGTTAAGCATTAGCTCCAGGTTGGCAGAGTTCTGACTTCTGAAGCAGTCATGAACCTCATGATGAGGCATAGGATTTACGTGCAGCTGGTTCACATTCATGTTTGTTCATCTGCTGTAAATCCAACAAGGGCAGGCTTACTCGAACCCAGCCTTCCTGGAGCACTGGAGTCCAGCTCTGGAAGGGTCATTCAGTTGTGGGTAAATGTGTGTGACTCAAGTGTCTGAGCAACATGGAGAACTTGGGTCTGAAACACCTTGGAAGCAGGAGGAGAAACATGGTTCAGCCCAGCGCTGGTTACAGAAGATTTATTTTGTAATCGTGGTTGGGGGGATAGAAGAGTTAATTTGAACCTTTTTAATGCATAGGAAGAAAATAGGCATGGAGCGCTCTCTCTCTCTTGAACTTGGTACTCTCTCAGCAGCCTGGCAAGTCTGATGATATTAGCATAGCCATTTGATTCAGAAAGAGATTTGGGATTTGTATTTAGAGACTGCTGAAGCTCAGTTTTGTAGCATTCTGTGCTTTTCTTGCTCTGCATTGATCCTGGTTAGCATTTTGTCTAGGATGTCTCTGTATTTCTGACCTCATGAACTCAAGAGCTCTTTTCCTTGACACTTGTTTCCAAGGCAGTCCAAGAAAGTATTATTAGCTGAATTTCCATACGGCAGTTTCTAAAGTATTGGTTTCTTTGGCTAAGGAGTGTGATTTTGTTGGCTCATATTCTTCATTAGACCAACACTTCTCGCCCTCTTCCTAGAGAGCTGATGTCACAACTATGCAGAATATGTTCTGAGGGGACTGAATGGATGTCAGTGACAAAACTGAAGGCTTATCCATGGCAGCACATGTGATAATGTTTCAGAAGGGGGAAGGAGATACTGCGTTTTTATCTCTAATCTTCAGCACAGATGCATCTGAGATCCATTATTGAACAGATGGCAGGATCTATAATTCAAGTGTTCTGTGCACTTGTCTTCAGGATGCCTGTGCAGGAGGTGAAGGTGCCATGAGGTGTGAGTGAAGCAAGATAAAATAGAGCCATTTCCTCTGGACAAGATGGTCTGGAGATTATCTTTTTACTTGAGCTTATGCATTGAAGTAATTAATTTATGTCAAACCTGCAGATTGAGTTGGTGAAGCCAGCATCTCCTGAGAGGTCACTAAACTTGTTTTCGGTGAGGTGAGTTGGGCAAAGGCAACCAGCCCTGTGCAAAGCCAGAAGCAGTGAAGAGTTTGGTCTTGGCTACAGAATAGACCCATGAAGCTGCATAAATACATGAAGTGCCCAAGCCAACTTTTACAAGCAGTCCTGCACAGAAAATGCTGATTTGCTGAAAGAGAACAACATGAGCCTGATATGCCTGGATGTGTGCAATGGATCCTTTTCCCTGCAGCAGAGACATGTCTGCAGGGTACTCAGTCCCTGCTCTGAAACAGGCGTGCCATTACTCTGAAGTATAATGATCATCTTTGCTGTAACTAGTATAATTCATATAAATAGCTGCATATTATGGAATGAAACTTTGAAGCCAGCAATAAGAAAAAAAATAATCATCATGCCGTGTAGGAGAATTGTTTCTAGTCCTGGCTCTGACTTGGGCAGAACAGCTGCTTTGTTTATCAAGGGGAAAATCTAGCTACTGCTCTCTTAGGATGCAGAACAAACTTGCTTTTTTTCATAAACTGATTTTTAATTCCCAGCCAGTGGGACCAGTGTGCTGCTGATACTGGAAGAGCACCAGTTGCTTCCTGACAGGGCTTTAAAATGTTGCTAACAGCAGGCAGGACTTCTCCAGTCCTACAGAGAGCAGCCTTGCATTTAAAAAATGATACTAATCTATTGCAGAGAAGTGCTATTGTGTCTGATTCTCCTAGAGTAGGAGTCAAGAGCATCTACCCAGGAGCTCTTGATTTGTAGAAAAATACTTTTGTTTTTCTAAACAGACCCTCTCCCTTCCTATCTCTATTCATGATTGAATCTCCATCTGTAGAGTGGATGAGCTTGGTGTGGAGGTTGAAATTTCTGACTGCAGCTCCTGGCTTGGGTTTTCCTTTGTCTTGCTTTTCCTTCATCTTTGCCCCAGGGCTGACGTGGCCCCTGCCGTGTGCTGGCAGCGGTCCCTCACTGCCCATCGAGGACCCCGGCAGGTGCTGGTGTGCTGTGCCTGGCAGCCTGAGCTGTATCCCCACCTGGCCAATTCCCTTTTCCCAGGAATGACAATTCTATAGTGCTCAGAGCCCAGCTGCCAACAGCTGTGTGTGCTTGCAGTGTTTGTACACCCATGGGATGAGCACCATCGCTCCCTTTGTGCTTAAAAGGGACCCCTGGACCACGTCAGCAGTGTCCAACCCCTTTGGACCATCCCACATTAGCAAAACAAGGCTGGATTCCTTGCTGCACTTGCAATGGGGTGGGGGTTGGCTGGCTTGTTCCAATCCCAAGCTGGTGCCACAGCCTGATGGATTACCTTAAGTAATTTGTCGACAGGTGTCCCCTGGTTATGCTTTGCTTTTTTGTGGGCTAACAGTCAGGTAATATTTTGTGGGAGGAGGGAAGGAGAGAGATGGGAAGAAATGATTCTTAGTGCAAGGATCTTATTAGAAAAAAAACCCAAGAATTTTTAGTGCTCCTAATAGATTTCCATTTGCTTGAGTAGAGAACAGCTTAGGTGGAGTTCTTAAAATATTTAGATGATGAGCGTAGTTTGATTAAATGCTATGTGGTCTGCTGAAGCGTTGCCATGACCTTTTGAGATCAGTTAGTCTGTGCTGAGATCAACTAGCAGCACTGGTGAGATGATTCAAGGCAAGGAGCCTGACACTGGAGTACCTCTCGGCTCTTGGCAGCATTGCAGGAAAGGAGGAGTAGGAATAGATGGTACCACGCAGCTGAGGAGACTTGCAGGAATTTTGTTGCTGTTGCTGCTGCATTCTGTGCCAGGACTGGTGGGCTGCTTTTGCAGATCTTTCCACTCCATTTCCTCTGGCCCTGCTGTCAAACCCATGACTTGCTCTGTGTTGGTATTACAGCACATAACAGCTCTTGGGGAAGGGTTTTTCCCCACAACAGAGCTGTGCTGTGTCTGTCAGCTGAGGCTCCTGACTGTGCCTCACTGCTCACCCCCCCGCCCACTCACAGGGCCTTTACCTTGCTTGACAAGAAGAGATGGAGAGCAAACGTGTCCCAAACTGCTCCTGAGCATCCTGGGTTCTGGTCATCTCAGATGGCCTCAGAAAGGTCCGTGCAGGGACCCATGGTTGGAAGGGACAGCTGGGTCACTGGGCAGCTGTGGCCACTGGCGTGTTTAAGAGCCAGCAGAGAAGACTCTGAAAGAGCTGTAGTGTCTCTGTAAGAAGAAATGGTGTCTCCTGAAGGTGTGCACTGAGAACAGAGGCTTTCAGAGCTGCAGAGCTTATGTAGCCATTACATTTGAAAAGACTGCTCTGTGCACAACAAAAATTAAAAGACTGATGTTGTCAGAAGCCTTGCAAAGTGTTAGAAGGGGGGTTATATGCATGGAAAAAATGCAGCAAGCTTATTTTTAATTCTGTGGACCCTTTTTTAATTGTTGTGTTTGCATCTCTGAAATAAATCTTTCCAATCATAATCACTACAAAGTTTTAATTTTTCTGGAGCAGAGAATCGAATGGCATCTCAGGAAGAGGGTAATTATTCTTGAAAGGGGAGACGTCATTCTGAAATAGGGTTATTTTTAACCTGGGATTAGGTGTCCCCATGGGGCGTTACATTGCCATACCTGGGCTGCTGGTTGCTCTGCTGGAGCATTGCTGGCCCCTTCCTCTGTCTTCACATCTTCTTACAGGTTTCAAATGCTTAAATTTTGCTTTGTCATACATTATGGTCCCTCAGGTTTAAAAATGGAGCTAAATTAATAGCAAGCTTCAAAATGCCAATCCAACTTTACATGCACATGAAGGGAAAAATTACAGAAAATATTCAAGTGCTTCAAAGAAGTCATCAGATGAGCTTTCCTGTCAAGGGTGTTTTTAATCTCCTGTATGTCTGCTAAAGACTGTAGCTATCCTCCAGGGTCAGGCCTGGCTTGGAAAAAAATGAAAAAAGATTTTGCAAAACCGGGCTATTACCTCCAAACTAGTTTGGACTTTTGCAGATAAACATGGATAAAATGGGATGCAACCAGCCCTTCCTGCCTTCCGTCCTGTGTTCCTCAGTAAATTTCTGCCCCAGGGAGCTCTGTGGAGGTTGGACACCGTGCAATTTGCTCACTGTGCAAAGCTGCTCCATGGAGACCCATCTCCAGGCAGAGACTGGCCCAGCTCAGCTGATTTCAACCTGATTTAAGGGATCAAATCCAGCTTCTGGGCTCACCTGATTGTGAGTCAAAGCAATGGAGAGGCCAAAATGGAAACCATCCAGCGTTTGGAGGCAATGGCTTCATGGATAACGTGGCCACTGGTGACTTCTGGGGTTGAGATGTGCATGGGTTGAGATGTAGCATGTCTGCGTTCTTGTTCCTTCAGTTTTCATAGTCTTTTCTCTTAAAAAATGTTTAAAAGAGGAGGGAGTGAATGGTGTACCACACTGAAGTAATACTGGATATCACTTCCCACTCGGGAATACTTCCTGAGGGTTTTGGCTTTTTATAGCAGCTCCAGTGAGCCAGTTTGATGTCTTCACTTCTCTGACACCTGACACGTGCATGCAGCAGGGAGATGGAAAGGTTTCCTCTTGGGTTTCATCGAACTCCCAGCAGAATTTGTGTATCCCAATTCTGAGCATGGTTTATATATATATTTAAAACGTCCCCTGTGAGGATTTATATCTATCATGTCCTTGCCATGATCCTGTAACCAGACACCTAAAGGTCTCCTGGCTTCAGAAGTCAGTCCAGGAAAGTGCTTTCTTGAATTATCTGGGACTATAAAGCAATTACAGCCTTAGCACATTTTACCTCGACAAAATGGCCAAAATTTGCATTTGGGAAATGTTGTGCAATTTTTTACCTGCCCTGATGTGAATGATTGGCACTAATGTTTTATACTGGGGGTGAATTAGGTTCCTTTGCTGACTTACTGCTCTGCAGAAAAATGAAAATGTTGTCCCCAGAGTGGCCATACTTTTTCATGCAGTGGGTAGAGGGAAGCTGTGGTGCTTCCTTTGGAAACATATGCTTTGGAGCAACTATGGAAAATGATCCAAGAGTAAATTTCCTTGCACTGGATCATTTGAAAGGGCTGTGGAAATGGATGCCTGTCATTTTTGGGAAGAAAGATGTCATCACCAAATGTATTTGAATTTCTTTGTCTTAGCCTTTCTAAAAAAGCACTGCAAAGGTGGAGGACTGAGTGAGACGCAGTGACATCTTTCACAGCCCCTCTTTGCTCCCTGCTATGTTCAGACATAAAGAACAACGGGTTAAACTGGGCACGGGAGCTCAACTCCTGACATTAGCACTGCTGCCAACTCCTGCTGCCCTTTGCATGTTGTTTCTCCGCCTCTTTTTTGTCAGAGAGATGCAAATGCAGCATCACTGGCCTCGCTGAAGGCCATGAGGACTTACTGCCATCACCTCTGCAAAAGCTCTCACAGAGGAGATGGGTGCTGTAAGAACATTTCTGGTCCTGCAAGTGCAGCAGAGGGAGCCTGGTTGGACTAGTTCTGTGCTTGCTCTCCTGGGGATGCTTTAGCACAGCTGGTGCTTGGGCCAGCTGCACTGACCTCCCTTCTGCCAGGGTTAAGCTGCAAGAAAGCCACTACCTTAATTTGGCTAGGTCTGCTGGGGAAATCACAGGCTCAGTTTCTTTCCATCAGAGGACTTCAGCAAGGCTGGGCTGGAGGCCTTAGCAGCATGCCTGAGCACCCTGACCTGTTAAAAAAGTATCTGATACCCTTTACACAGAGCTCATCAGGACTAGCTGGGTTAGGGACAGTCAGCCCATGACTGCAGTGATCTTGCATCCTGTTGTTCAGCTTCTCTTGTGTTGCCTGACTGATAAACCATCCCAACACTGTGGATGCAACAAGCAAACACAGCCCTTTGCATGTGCTTTCTCATTTTGCCCCCCTGAGCTGCATTGCACTCTAATGTATCCCTGCACACCCCAGTGATGATTGTGGAAGGGAACACAGAAGTCTGGATGCTCGAGCTACAGTTCATTACCCTCATTTTTCTGCATCTCTGTCGTGTTAACTGTGAGCTACAGTGGCGTGAAAGCAAAGAACCAAATAGTTGGCTTTGGCTATTTAGAACTTGGAGGAGTTTGTTAATGTCTGTCCCTGGGATGTCCCCAGTCTCACATGAACAGAGCAGGAAGCATGCTCTGGAATGCCATGCCACTGCCTGTAGCTGTCTGTGCCCAACCCTGATCCAGATGCTAACATTTCTGTAGGTAATGAGTTCAGTCACCAGGATCCCAGCAGGCTTTTTATCTCCTTCTCCAAACACATCTAAATTCCCATGTAATTATGAAGCCATCATGCTAATTACAGCCGTGGGAAAAGGTTATCCCTATCTGCCAACAGTTCCTCCGCATTGCTGAGGCACAGGTCAGGCTCAGGAAGAATTAATTTCACTGTATTTAGTCAGGTTAGCAGTTCTAGGCTTTGTTATTACAACAGCACAGACATCCTCTGTTAACTCATTGTCCTAGTGTGTCTGTCACACGTGGGCTCGGGGCTTCAGTGCTCAGTGGCTTCTCAGGCTGTGAATGGATGATGTGGGGAGCAGGCTCAGGGGCAGAGATTGCAGTTTTGAGGAAGGGAAAGAATGCTTAAACCAAATGAAAATGGATGAAGGTCTTCTGTGGTTTGGGATATCTTATTAATATTTAGAAATAGAGCTCCTAGCGCCAAAAGTTACAGAACAATGCTGTGTATCAAGTCATTTTGCTGCAGGCTTATCTTTGCTCTAAGTGGGACAGAATGACTGTGACGGTATTATGCCTTTTTATTTTTAAATAAAAATAGTTAGGCCACCAGTGACTTTCCTATAAGCAATATATACCTTCTTACTAATAATTAAAAAAAAAAAATACTTCACCCCTGAAGGTGGCATTTTCAAGGAGTTATAACAAAGTCAGAGAGCTCTTGCAGCTGACAGTGTGATGTTTGCACGGTACCTGCGGAACAGAGCGTTGCTGCTCTAGAATTGATGGAGACCTTTTCCCCTCAACTTACCCCTTCCCTGGGTTGCTGCCCTAGCTCTTGCCAGGGCTTGAGTCAGCAGGAGGTCAGCTGTGGGTGAACGGAGGGAGATGAGTCAGGAGATGCTCAAGCTTTGCCCTGCCTCTGTACTGGGCTGTGTCTAAAAAGCACCAAGCCTCAAAGGAATGAATATGCTGTAGATTTGCACACTTGACTGAACTTTTAACTTTATTGCCCAGAAAGGTATTGGAATGTTGTTCTGCATCCTGCATGGCAGAGACAGCCTTGTCTTTGGTGTGAAGAGCTCCCATGTAATGTTGCCTGCTGCTACTGAAACCTAGGAGTCTAATGGATAGTTCTGGAAAGCTGGTAGGGAAGCTCGGTGTGTGTCTGTGCAGCACGTGTCTATAGTGCCATATATGTGTTCTTTTCTTCTATGGCCTCTCTCCCTTGTCTGATGTGTCCCCCTGCCAAGTGCCTCAGGAGGAAATGCTCTCAGGTGAGTCTGTGTGTGAAATGCAGAAAAGCCTCCTACCTTATCACCCTGTCAGACACCCTCCCAGGGGATCCACATTGTCTGTTTCTGTCTGATGCTGTTAAGAGAGAGATCTCAAGTATATAAATTCACAGGAAAAAATCATTTTTGTCCCACTTGATAAGCTGATTAAAACTCCTACACTGAAATGCTGAAGAGCAAAGACAAAACGAGGTGTTAATGAATGGGTTGGAGCTAATTAAAATCTAAATCTGGTAACACTGTGGAAAAAGCACAACTTTCTGTTCTAAGTTCTGCCTCATTTCAAGGCAAATGCTTCTCATGAAGTGACTAAAATTGGCCAAAGTGGTCATTGTTCCACACGCTATCAGACATGCAGCATTTGCATGTCCAGTCAGCATGAGTCTTCCCAACCTGAAAAAAGTTGTAAAATATTTTAAAAACCTTTATGTTAAGTGATTTTTGTCTTTGTAGAATCAGCGGTTTATGCTCAGATCATGGGCAACAAGCAGGTTTTCTAAAACACAAAGATGAGAATCAAGCACAGTTACGTGACTCCAGAAGGAAACACCGAAGTCCTTTTTATCTGTGGCATCAATTATGCAGCAAGACAACTTTCTGAAATTTTCAGCAATAAAAAATGGTTAATTGTATTGCAAACGGCAAAGACTGCAAAACATCAGTTCACAGTCCAGATCCTTCTTCTCTTAACTTCAAAGAAAACAAATTATTTTAAGGAAAGGAGAACTGACTTTTGAAGATAACCTTTTCTTCTCCACGTTCCCCAGAACTTTCTCTCACGAATTCTTTAAATACTTTGCGCAGTCAATTAAAATTATTATTATAACAACTTATTATGGTTCAGCAGCAAAACATGCAAGTGGGCATTTTACCAAGTGGGACTTTAATGGCATGAAACATGCAATTATGCTTGGAAGAAACAAGTGAAAAGTTGCAAATATGTCTGTGTGATATTCCTAAAATGGCAAGTCAGGGAAATACCCTTTGAGTGTTTGCATGGATTTGGCTGAAAGCATTGAGGGAGGCAGCAAGGAGATTACCAAAACTGAGCTGGGGCTGTCCAGGATGAAGAGCTGTGTGAACGCTCAAAGCATGAAACGGATCTGAAACACTGGTCTGAAGATGGGACTGAGGCTGTTACATTGATGAACAGTATTTTGTCATTGTGTTTTGAAAGTTTACCACAGTGTCTGCAGACTTTAGCCAGCTTCGTGGCATTTTGCTGTCACATTTAATATTCACTTTTTTTACCATAATTTTTTGACTTCCTAGTATGATTTTGTGAACCAGCTGCCCTGCACTCAAA
This sequence comes from Mohoua ochrocephala, assembly GCA_013398855.1. Taxonomy (NCBI): domain Eukaryota; kingdom Metazoa; phylum Chordata; class Aves; order Passeriformes; family Acanthizidae; genus Mohoua; species Mohoua ochrocephala. The sequence continues at coordinate 2,006 of VZTA01022726.1, read as the reverse complement.
TTGATATTTTTATCAGACCATCCTGGTGGAAGACTAATGGGAAATAAAACTCAACCCAAATACATATGAAGCATAGTCATACTATAACAATTTATATCTTTAAAACCTATTAGACTGTTGTAGACGGGGACTTAGTATGGCTTGTGTGTTTATTTTATGCACAGGAACATTAACTGGTATTAGTTGCGTTAGCAGCTCTGGATAGAGTTGCACCTCTGAGAATGTAATGCAGAAAGGATTGGAGGGTTTAGTATCTGCCTGCTAAAAGAGTTTTATTTAAGTGACTGCATTTAATCCCCGCCTAACACCTGCTGCCCTGATGCTGGTGTTGTAGTTCTCTACAAAGTATTCGAGATTTGTACAGGTTCTGGGATTTCTGTAAATGGATTTTAGTTATCTGCTCTGAAGAGTCACTTTGAAAAGTCACTGAATTAGACTCTGCAAGAGCTGTTCTTAGTTTTACAGATCATTTGAGCGTGGCACTCACTTTTTCCAAAGAGGCGAGTACCGGAGATGAAAATTTAAGGAATAATGCAGTTTTTACATTTTGAACAAAGAAAATTTTAAAAATCCAAATAATATTTTTAAGTTGGACACAAACTTTTCAATCTTTAGAAATTTATTGGTTTGTGATTGCCAACTGTGCTTTCTTATGTGTTTGGAACAGATACTCGGTGCTGAAAACCTAGAAATATATTTGTGAACCTGAGTTGCAGTCGATGGTCTGTTGGCAACAGTAATACTTTTATATTTGCTGCCACTGAGTGCTGAGGTGAGAAAGGCCTTTCTCAGCACGGAGATTTTCTGCATATATTTAACTATACATATATGTCATGTCTTGAGCGGTGATGTTGGAACGAAAACCCATCATGATGGTTCTGTTAAACCCTGCTCACAGTGTGAGCTGAGCCATGGCAGTGCTGTGCTCCGTCACTGAGAGCTCAGCTCTGTCACTGAGAGCTCAGCCCTGGAAACTGCAGTTACAACATCCCCAGGCTGGGCTGTCAGGCTGATGTAGGGTGTTTCATGCTGTGGCCAGAGAGGAAAGCACACAGCTTTCCAGATTTCACGTGCCATCAGAAGTGAGGTGTAGGGCATGACAGGGTGTCTGGCAGGGAACAGAGGTGGCAGCCGGGAGGCTTTCCCACTGGGATGGGGCTGTTCTTTCTCTTCCCCAGCACAGGCAGGGACTGAGACTGCTCCTCTGTAAGAAATTGTGTCCTGTGTTGGGTATTCCTCTCAGGAGGATGCCACGTGCTATTTTCTGGCTCCTGCTTTGAGCTCACTTCAGCCCTCACCTGCCACAAAGAGCAGCAAGTCTGCAGTGAGCCTGGGCTGCTGCCTGCCTTGGGCAAAGCTGAGGGGAAACCAACTTCTCTGATGGGTTTTGGAGCAAAACACACAAATATTTTATTGGCCAAGATGTTTGTGGCCTCTTGCTAGCATTGTGTTTGATGCCCTTTGGGTTTTTTTAGCATCCTCAGGTGAGAAAGAGCAGTGGATGGGACAGCATCACATACATGCATTATCTGGTCTGTGTTTTAACTGTGCTTCCTCTCTGCAAAGCTCCCTACCTTGGGATTTATGGCTGAAAAAAATTTTAGGAAAAATACAGTAGACAGTTTGTGCTTAGGAGTTTCAGAAGTTTCATTTCAGTGTGCTGTGAGCCCTGGGAAACAAAAATCACTTGAAGGTCTTCCTTCGATCATACTTTATTTATTCTGAAATAGGTAGAATTTCACTTCTGCAGCCTGTCATCTCAAACTCTGAAGGCTGGAATAGTTTTTGCAACTTCCTGGACAGATATGGAGGAAGAGATCCAGCAGCCATGCCCTACCCATCTTCTGCTGTGCTGCATACCTCTCACAGGTGTCCTCCACAGGCCTGGCTTTTGGCAGCTCTTCCTTGGGGTGCATGCAGACAGTAGGAAAAAAAATTAATTGTCTGTCTTCTGCTGCTCAAATTTATCTTGAGATTTCACTCTCACTTGATTAGAAAATTTGCAA
>VZTA01022725.1:55994-82463 GCA_013398855.1 Mohoua ochrocephala | reverse complement strand
TAAAGTCAGCCCAAGACACGCTGAAAAATTATTCTTTGAGGAACTAAGGGATGCTTCCAAGTCAACTGCCCTTGTCCTAGTGTGGGACTTCAACTTGCCAGAAATCCACTGGGAGCGTCACACAGCTGGTGCAACCTGGGCCAGAAGATTCTTAAAAAACCTAGATGACAACTTGTATGGAACAGGTCCTAGGGGAGCCAACATGGAAAGATGCCCTTCTCAACCCGCCACTTGTCAAAAGAGAGGCTCTCATGAGTGAAGTGGTGGTTAGTGGCCATCTTGGTCACAATGACCACGAAGCGAACGAGTTTAAAATCTTTGTTGACATGAGGAAAAGTGCCAGTAAAAGTTCAACTCTGGACATGAGGGGAACTGACTTCAAGCTGATCAGGGAACTAATGAGTGAAGTCCCTGGGAAAATATTTTTACAGTTTCTGGGGTTCATCAATGCTGGTTACTTTTTAAACATCATCTCCTAAGGGCACAGGATCAGGCAATTCCCAAATGTCAGAAGTCAAGCAGACGAGGCGGAAGGCTGGCTCGGCTTAACAGGAATCTTCTCTTGGAAATTCGATGGAAAAGGAAGGTGTATGTCTAGTGAAAAGAAGGTCAAGTGACATGAGAAGAATACAGAGATACTGCTTGCCACTGCAGGGACAAAATTTATGCAGCCAAAGCTCAGCTGGAGATGAAACTGGCCACAAATATGGGGGACAATAAGAAGAGTTTTTTCAAATACATCAATGGTGAAAGGCAGTGTAGAAGTAACACCTGCCCATTACAGGATGAGGATGGGCACTGCACAAATAGGGACATGGACAAGGCAGGGGTGTCTCATGCATTTTTTGCCTCTGTCTTCAACACAGATGACAACCAAGAGCATCTCAGTGCCCTGAGATGGAGGACCATGACTGTGAGAATGATTAGTGAGCTGAACATGAGCCAGCATGTGCCCAGGTGGCCAAGAAGGCAAATGGCATCCTGGCTTGTGTCAACAATAGTGTGGCCAGCAGGACCAGGGCAGCAATTGTCTCTCTGTACCTGGCACCTTGAATCTTGTGTTCAGTTCTGGGCCCTCCACTACAGGAAAGACACTGAGGTGCTAGAGCATGTCCGGAGGACAACAAAGCTGGTGAAGAGCCTGGAGGTATTACAAGGAGCAGTTGAGGGAACTGGGGTTGTTTAACATGGAGAAAAGGAGGCTGAGAGGAGACTTTATTGCCCTCTACAACTTCCTGAAAGGAGGTTGAAGCCAGGTGGGTTTTGGTCTCTTCTCCCAGGCAACCAGTGACAAACAAGAGGAAATGGCTTCAAGTTGCATCATGGGGGCTTTAGGTTGGATATTAGGAAATGTCTTTATGGAAAGAGTTTCCAGTCTTGGGAACAGGCTGATAAGGGAAGTGGTTGAGTCACCAAAAGGTGTGTAGATGTGTCACTTAGGGAGATGGTTTAGTGTTGGACTTGGCAGTGTTACGTTAACGGTTAGACTAGATATTCTTACAGATCTTTGTCAACCTAAAGAAATCTATGATTCTAAACGATTTTAAACAATTCTATAATCATATACTAGTGTCTTTCCTGTTTAGTTTTTGGTTTTGTTTTTTTTTGCTTTAACAGTGGCAGAAGAGTCCTTTTGAGCATCTTACAACTTGAGCAAGTTTATACTGGGTAGAGTTTGTCAATTTTTCAGATTCCTCTCTGATTTCTAGAGCTGACCTACTACATTTTCTTATTCATATTATCCATAAAGGCCTCCAAGAATAACCTTTTGTAGATCTACTCAACAGTAAGCCTATAGAGCTTTTGCTGAAATAACACAATCACCAGACATAACAGTTATATAATAGACCATTTCAGCTTAAATAATAAAATGTTTCAAAGACTATATGCCTCATAGTGGAACTGTTACTTAACCTCAACTATAGGTATTGCTATCAGCTCCTTTCAGAATACAGTACAAAAACCCCAAACATCTGAAAGCTGATCTTTTTTTCCAGTTAGCAGAATTTGTGCCTTACATAATTAATTCAGAGTTAACAGCAGTCTAACCTACCACCTGCCACTTACAATTTCTAACTTTAAACATGTTACTTCTTATGTTATGTTCTCAGTATTACACCCACATTTCCAACAAGAAGAATAGCAAAATTAGATCATTACGTATTACTTCATCAACAGTTACTGAATCATGAAACATAAACTAAAAATATATATGAGAATGGATTCTCTAAACTGACAAGTAACGTAAGAAATATATTCAAAAGACAAACTATGAGTTTGTCTGAAGGTTTTCAGTAGAAATTGTTTTTCAAAGATCAATACACTTTTTAATACACAAGGGTGTTCTTGTGCTTTTTGTTGGGCAGGAAAACAGGTGATTGAGAAGACAAAGTTCTTCCTTCTCACTTTTCCACTAGACAGGAATCCCTTCCACTTAACGTCTTACCCTAAACTATCTAAAAAACATTGTGACTGCCAATCTGAACAGAAATTCTTGCAAATCAGACCTTTGATGTTGGATCCGACAAACTTCATTTAATTATTTCACAACTAAATATTTATACCTACTAAACACACCACTAACAAATCCATCTTGATTCGGAAAAAAATTATTTTTTTGCCACTTCTTGTAAGATAGTTGTTCAAATTATCCTCAGCAATAATTTCAGCTAAAATTATAAGGATAAAAAAAACACTCTGTAATGTCCCTTAAAATATGTTATCACATGATATTTAAAAAGAGATTGAAAATAAAAAAAATTGAAGGCTTTTAGAAATACCTTTCTTCTTCAATTAGACTTGACTTTTTCTATTTGTTAGTATTTCTAAAGGCAGAAAGGAGACACTGAAACAAAACCAAACCACACATAAAGACTGTAAAGTACAATTAGATCCTGCATTTTTCTCTTAATAATTTCTGATTCTGTACTGAAAGGTTAGACTTCAGAAGCTTAATAAAAATTTCACTGAATAGCAAAAGAAAATCTCTTTGAAATGAACAGAGTTTAATCAGATTTTCTACCACTGAATTCTGTTATAGCTAAGTCATTGAAGTAGGCCATCAACAGGCAATGAAAAAGGAGCAATGCCATCATATTATATTTTGGATTACACTATGGTCTACTAACCATTCTCTCAGAACAGTAACATCACTATATTTATATATATTGCTGTGCAATTAAATCTATATGAAACTGATTTGGGTTGGAAGATCGGAAGCGCTTCCTGTGGAACCAGATGACATTACAGTGATGCACAGGCACTATGATGATTATCACCAGAGAGGAGACCCTTTTTGCCATGGATATGAGGACCAGTGATCCTCAGACAGACCTTCCTTGCCATTTGATGTATGGATGGTTCAGTGTCCACGTTATAAGAAATTGGCCAGCACAAGCAAATGCTGACATAGAGTGCTAGACTCATGTAAGCTGGGAAAGATTCTAAGACTGATGATCCGAACATGACCTGTCTCTTTCCACTTCAACTACTCAAAAAGGAAAATGCCATCAAAGCCTTCTTCTGTTCTTCTGTTCACTATGTACCAGGCAGGGTCTGCGACCAGCGCATGTCCACAGAAGCACAAAACTGCAGGGAGCACCAGTTCAAAGGCTGGTTGCTCCCTTCACAAGTCTCTGCCCTCAGACCTTGCTTGCTCCTGAGGACGGGAAGTACAGATGTGTTCAGGGGACACTGACAAGTTAGAATATGCTGGACTGTCCTTATGCACATGTACATTGAGTGAGCCTTGGAGAAGGCTCCAGATATAATGTGAATTGACATAACTATGGCACTATGGAGACAGGTACTCTGATATTATTTTGAGCCACAGGTCGCTTGCAGCACGGCCAGCATCATTGGCTGGGTTTCAAAAGTACCACAAAAGCTGCAAGTACTGAAAAAAGCATGTGTCTGGATATTCTTCCAAGTCTTACATCCTGTAATAAAAAACAAAAAAAAATTCCTCTCTATATTTGCACCAATGAGTATTTCAACTCATATGCTCTACAAGCAGAAGTTATTTGTCACAAAATAAATGGTGCAAAATTCTTAGCCATCAATAAAATATAGATAGTAATGCAGTGAAAAGGCGAGGTAGGTTAAAAAATCCTAAAACCTAACATGTATTTAAAAGCCCTGCTACTTTTTTTACCTGTTGCTTTTTTATGTTCTTCCCATGTAGTACAGACCTATTAAAAATGAAATTTTCACTAATAATTTAGGATCTTTTAATTAAAATGGCTGATTTAGGAGAAAGTGTAAAGGACATTTCGTTTTGATTTGTTATTCTGCTTCTGCCTAGGAAGATGTGTCAGCAGCTACATGAATCATTATTAATTCTGAGGCCTTGAGATTCATCCTGAGGACTCCCATCAGAAAGAAAGGATCTCCAAAATGAAAAGAAGAAAATATTAAAAAAACAGCAATGCTGTGGCTGTCATTCGGCAACAGCTGTTAGTTGTATTATTAATTGATAATGAATCAAGAAGAAGAAAAACCTTATTAGATTTTGACAAGCAACCTAATGCAGTGCTTGGTGAACACAGTAGATAACCCACAACAAAGGTTAATGGAGGTTAAGGTGTTCCTAAAGTCTTGCTAGGGAGTCTCTATTCAAAGGTGGACAAAATTCCTGTGAGGCCAGATTAATACACTTTCAAGTGAAATATATCTGCAGGTCTTTCACCTCTTGTATGGTTAGCTAGTCAAGAAAAATAGTTCCATGCATCTCCGTGTTTGTTTTGGTGGTAATGTGTATCTAATCATATAACTAGTAACAAATTCCTACACCTGGAGGCCATTCCTATGAGAAACAAGACATTTCTAACTCTTCATATCTTTAAAGAACAATACATCCTGAGAGAAGCACACGGATGGTAAATGTGTATTACCCTCTCTTCACCCCATACCAAAAAGTCACAGACTAATCAACTATATTTAAATATTCATTTTTTTTAAAATGTCATTTTACATTTGCTCTTCTCTGAAAAGAAGCAGCTTCAGAAATGGATGTTCCAAAAAATTTCAAAACTAACAAATGTTGATTTTAGGTACATCTGCTTAATTTTTTTCAGCAGTCCAGATTAAAAAATCAACTTGCAAGATCTTTATCATGGAAAAGCTATCAGTGAAAAAGAGGATTCTACCTCAAGGAAAGCAGAAATACAGAATTTACAAGAATGATGAATATTCAAAACCTATGTCAAGAAACAGTATTTTAAAAACTATCACACAAGCCAAATTAATTTGTACTACAAATGCTTCATGTTACATTGCACTCACTCTTAGTTTGCTGAATTAATGGGATATTAGCTGAAAAAGAAGATGGTGTCTCAAAAAAAAAAAAAAATCAGCATGTTGAATACAAAATGGAGGGGTTTTGTACTTTAATGTATATTAAATTTTTTAACAACAGTATCAGTAATCTATCACAATCAGAAAAAAATGGTTTTCTGATAATTATTTTACCCTCTTTCGTGGTAGTTCACAAATGAAGCTTTCACATCAGCAATTTATAGCTTTATAATTAAGCATTTGCTATGGCAGCAATTACAAAAAATAATTCGAAGATACGTGTTACTGCATTTTGTAATGCATTGTATTATTTTTAATATCCCAGCATACATTGCAACTGCTGTTCTTCCAGAGCATTTTGAAACTCTTGGAGAATGTACTGCACTACACACATTTGAGGTTAGAAGAAACAATTTTGAGTACTTTCAAAAAAAGTTTGTTTTTTTTTTTTTTTTTAAATCAGAAAATGTAATAGTTAATATATATTATCAGGACCATTGAGAATCTCTTGGAGATAGTATCACACTTCAGCCAAATCTAATCTATTTACTAAAACAGAGGATTATAAGAAAAAATCCAGAAGCATGATTATATAGGAGTACAGAATTCTGTTAAACAATAGGATGAGTTTTGTTTGATTTTCCTAATTTAAAGCAGTATTCTTTTTTTATTGTCTTCAAAAGGGCAAAGTAAGCCAGATATTTACCATAAAGATGGTAAATGAAAATTTACCATAATTTCAAAATGGAGGATTCCTCTCTAAAGCAGAGAAGGATACTCCATTTAAGCAAATTCAAAGGATTACACAAGTAAACACAGTTGTATGTTCCTTCACTGATGCAGTTATTTTTACAAATGCTTAATCCATTTCACTATGAAAGTAACTTTTAATCAGAACTGATTGCAATTGGATTAAAGCCTAGACTTGGGAAATTCATTCAAGGGAAAGGATCTACATTGTGTTACCAGCCCTTGTCATTTCATGTTGAAGACAAAGAAAATAGAGAAAATCTCATCACAGGAGAGATTTCTGAGGAAGAAACAGCCTTAGCTCCTGAAGTCCCTCATTTTATTTTCATCTTCAGTTCAAGTAAAGTGAAGTCAAACTCACACAGTGGTTAGATATATAGTGAATTGTTGCATTTTCTGTTTGAACACTTTTAGATGCAATCTATTGATCTAAAACGTATTTCTTGAAAGAACAGTTTGGGAGAGAACAAAATCTCATTTAATCCACGCTCTTCCCTTAGGACAGCTCCCGTGATAGCTATATCTGCTTCTGGGACTGCAAGTGCTTTACCAAATTCCAGGGAGGCTTCTACTCTTGCACGTTCCCCAGTGTTACAGATGGAATTGAACTGTTCCTTGCAAACATAATAAGCATGCTATCGAAATACGATGTAACAGAAATACTGAAAACGGACTAAGGAAATAGGAAGGAAATAGGGGCCAGCTAAAGAAATAGGAAGAGGATCAGCAGCTTTAGAATACTTTAATATTGAAGCATGATCATAAATATAATGAAAAACGTCATGTTTTAATCCTGAAGAGTGTACCAAGAGAAAAACAAGAATTAAACAGAATCCTCTCCTGGAAATACAGTTACAGAGTCTCAGGAAGTCTGGTTATAGTCTCTCCTAAATTTTAAATTTAACAATATGATGGCAACTCATAAATGCTGTTGCAAAGATATGAAGTAAATTTGCTGATTACTGTGTTTGATCAGAGCCTATCTTCGGTCTTAGAGACCAGGGAAAGCTTACTTGTTCTGCTTCTGCTGCTGCTCCTGGGCTTGACAAAGTTGGCAAGTGAATGAAAACACACTCTGGAGCAAGTTCAGAAAAGAAGGACACCGCCTAAGGGAAACGGACTGAACTTATTGCAAGGCTTCGCGTTCCCCATTCGCACAGGCACGGATGGTGTGAAGGTGGCAAAATTGAATACTGAAGAGAAGACAAATGCTGTCACACAACTGGCAAATGTTGAATTTCCTGGATAGATCAAGTTTCTTGGTGTTTTCTGAAAGTAATTTCTTCTCCCCTTTCTAGTCAGATACGAACTGGATTGTAGCAGTCCCCATATGTCATCTTGGTTGTTATCATCGTAAAAATGGTGTAAAATTGGTTCATATATAGGTTGTGCTTGTTTGCTCATGTAGACGGCCAATAGATAAGGAGTTTGTGTTAATCTTTAAAGTTTTTGTTAAGTTTTTCTTAGGAGGCATCTCAACTGCACATGGATTATTTTTGCCGGGTAAGATTTCCTGACGAGCATTTTCTTTACACACAGTCTTTGGCAAATCATTGTCATCATACTAGTTTTTTGTTCTCTATGTTTTATTACAAGGCAAGATTTTATCGGACACATTTATTCAGATTGTAACTGAAAATGAATGCATTGTTCTAAAAGATGAAGACTGATGGGAAACCAGATGCATGCATATTTATTGATCTAATGTAGATTATTCATGAATTCTGAGAGTAGCTATGTTTTTAAATCACAGGATTTGTGAGTCTCATAAAAATTAAAATAAAAATATTAATTAAAAATATATAAAGTAAAACAGTATCCTCAATCAGTTCTATATTTACAATTTCCTTTTCACATGTCCACCGATATTGGTTTTGTCCACTCCAATGTGAATTAAGTATAAAACCTCAAAATATGAAAGGTAAAAATATGACCTTACGGAAGCTTATTATTAAAGCAATAACAGTATTAACAGAATATATCTGTTAAAAAAAAAAAAAAAATCCAATACAAAACAGCATAAACCAGAACTGCAAGAAGTTAGGTCCTTTAAAAAATATATAACCACTGTATCTCTACCCATAAGCAGGTATTTTAGCATTACCAGCTTCTGGGATAGAACCTGAATGACACTTTGCCTCATTTTCACTGTAAAGTTTCATTGTCACCTTTAACTGCATTTCTGAAATTATTATCCTCAACCATAGCAATACGCACAACAGTTTGGGAAAGAGGAAATTAAGCTGGAAAAGGGAAATGTGAATCAAGAAGAAGAGATAAGTATGAATTAGGGCAACTCTGTGAAGTTCAACTTAATGCCTTGTTCTAAATCTTCATTTCAGTTCCCTAGCCAGCACTTTAAGGGTGTGTATGGGGAGAATTTGTTTCGATGCTTTGGTAATTCTTTCTTCTAGAACTAGAGATGTAAATAATAACCCCTTGCCTAGAAAAAGGACACCTGTTAGCTGAATTAAAGACAATAAAGTCACTGCTTAATTTCACAGTAAACACTGATCTGTAAAAGTATTGTTAACATGTGGACTGGCCCTTTGGGGCAGAGCCTTTAAACAGTCTAGCGCATTAATCTTCTGAGTCAGTGTCCTGGTTCTCATCCCAGTTGAGCTAAAAATTACAGTAATGTATTATTTGCTTTAGGGCGAAATCTTATTCATTCCCTTTCCCTAAAGTTAAGCACGTTTTATCACACATGTAATTTCCATACTTTGTTTGGATGATTTAGCCTTCCTTGTTTAAAAACAGAGGATTTAAATTATTGGTTTATATTTCCCTTGTGTAAGGTTCAAAGACACAGAGATAAACACGTGTTTATAAAGGTAAAAAGACATACTCTGGAAAAAGACAATTTACAGATACTTGCAATGTAATGCTTTCCTCATATCAAGATCTTTAACTTTTCTAATAGATATAGCATGGTATTTTAGACCTTCAAAATAGAGCAAATTCCTTACAATCCTCAGTACCTCCGAAAAGATGTGAATGCCTAGAAGTATGAAAAGCCAAACTTAATAAACATTAAGATTAGGAACCTTTTCCAATGTCCAACAGAAAGTAAAAGCAAAACCTTGAAATGGCGAGCAGACAGCAATTTTATATCCAAGAGAAAGACTGTAAAGGATGTGGCCACAGAATCTATCCTACATGATCGTGTATGTCTCACTGCTTTCAGTTCAGTACTTTCAATTTGGTTACACAAATAAGAACAGTGCCTCAACTGTGTACTGGTCTTGGCTAGGATAGATAATTTTCTCCACAGCAGCTCATATGGTGCTGCTTTGGACTTGTGACCCAAACAGTGCTGATAACACAGGGATGTTTTAGCCTTGTCAAGCAGTGCTTACACAACAACAAGGATTTTTCTGCTTCTCACACCACTCCACCAGCGAGAAGGCTGGGGGTGCACAAGAAGCTTGGAAGGGACACAGCTGGAACAGGGATCATCAAGGGACATCCCACATCAGACGAAATCACAATCAACGATAAAAGTAAGGGGAAGAAGGAGAAACAAAGGGCACTTGGAGTGGTGGCATTTGCTGTCCCAGGTCACTGTAATGTGTGATGGAGCTCTGCTTTCCTGGGGAGGGCTGAGCAGCCATCTGCCCATGGGAAGTGGTGAATGAATTCCTTGCTTTCCTTTGCTTGTGTACACGACTTTTACGTTCCCTATTAAAATGTCTTTATCTCACTTGTATCACTCCTGTTCCCTCCCTCATTCCATTTTGTGGGGAGTAAGTGGCTGTGTGTGGCTGAGCTGCCTACTGGGCTTAGCCCAGAATAAGATATCATTATGTTTTAAGTGTAAAAATTTATTTGTGTATTTACAGATAAAAGGTTAAAAATATATATATAAAAAAATAAAAGCGTGTCTACCAACAAAAGGAACGCAGTACGGTAGTCCTGGTTAGGAAGCCAAGATGATATTACATTCTGGGAACTTGCCAATTGCCAATTAATGGTTACAGAAACACATTGGGGGGGGTGGGGGGGTGGGGGGGTGTCTTCTTTTTTCAAATTTTAGAACAACTTGTGGCTGAAGAGCAGCAGAGACTTTCCACAGTAGATGTTTACACCACCAGATGGTGAAAGAATAACAAACACAGAAACAAACAAGAGAGGAACAACCAAGGAATAGTTTCCTCTCTACTTCTGAAATCAATCTCCAAAACACATGGTCCATCTCATAGAAGAAGAAGAAGAACAAGGTTAGAACATCAAGAAATATTTTTTCCCCAGCTTGACTGCCTCCTATGCCTGTCGTTTTTAACTACATGATTGATTCTGGGAGAGATAGTGTTGGTAGATATCAAGCAAAGAAAATAGAGTGCCAGAACACTGCTCCTGATGAGTGATCACTCCATCTTGTGCCCTGCAAGGCCTTCTCCAGCAGGTAGACTCTAATGTTTCCTGGAGGTGGATGCCAAAAATTGCATCGGGATACATAAGAAGGATGATGTACCAGCAAATATCACCATAAGAGAAACTGAGCTAGGTTGCACAGAACATTTTGCCACTCCTCTTCGTACACTTTTGATTAGTAAAGGACTTCCCGATTGTTACCGTGATAGTGGAAAACAACGTCTAAGCAACAAGGTTTTTAGTTGTGCCAATGCCCTCATAAAGTCTACAACTGTACCAAAATGGAGTCCTTAGAAATCTAAAAGAAACAGTAGATTGTTCTGCCTATCTCCCTGCTGGCCTGAGCTATTCTTCGAATGACTCTTGGGAAAACTGTAAGAATGTATCAATATTTTGAACACAGCAGAAAACTGTGAGAATTAAGTCCATTGTTCAGAGAAGCTTTTTAAAAGTGTCAAAACTGTAGGTGTAGAAAAGCCAATATTTACTTAAAATTGAAAACAAAGGACATTCAACATTTACTCTTAGCTGAGAGCTGACAGATGACACTCTCAAACATGTATTCATGACAATATTTTTAGATGAAGCACATATTTCTGTTCCTTCAGGAATGGAGGAGTGCACTGTGCAGTACCTGGTGGAATTAGAAAAACAATGTAAGACTTTCAAATTTTGAGTTTGAATTTCTAGTGATTCTCTTGTCAGTGAAGTGTAGACATTGGAAAAGGTCTACACTAGAGATGTAGTTTTTGTTACAACATTTCAGAAATTCCTTGAGGGAAAGTAAACATACAAAAACCTGAATATGAAATACAGTTCTTACAACTTCAAGACAAAATTTCAATACCCATGCACAAAATAAAGTTATTTTAATCCTACACACTGTTAGCAAGATGTATCACTTATTAAAGTAACTAAACTTTCAAACTGATTCTTCACTGTGGCCTCTTCTTGATACTGAGTAGAAACCAATCACATATAATTAAGTTGTAGTTTTCACCAATAGCTATAAATAAGTGTTCTGCAATGCAATCACATGTGAAATTCCACTTTCATCATGTATATTTCCTTATCTAGCTCAAACAGAATGTGTCATTAGCAAAATTTTATGCTTGATAACCCTTTTCGTGAAGAATTTTTTTCCTAATATCCAACCTAAATCTTGCCTGGCCACTTTTTACCTCTTGTCCTGTGACATGTTACTCGTGAGAAGAAACAGACCTCCACCTTGCTATCTTCTACCTCATTTCACCCAGTTGTAGAGAGCAATAAGGTTTCTTCTGAGCCTCCTTTTCTCCAGACAGGACAACAACATCTCCCTCAGCTGCTCCTCATAAGACTTGTGCTCCAGACCCTTCACCAGCTCCATTGCCCTTTGCACACACAGTGTCCAATTACAGTTTAAAAGCCCATGTGCAAAAACTGTGACAAATGGGATTAAGTTTACTTTAAGACCAGTACAGGAACCTGGGAACTGGCTGTGGTGTCTTAGTTGTAGATTTTGGGGGTTGTCATAAGGTATACCTCCAGAGCAGAAGCATCCAATTTATATAAGATACTGCTATAGTCCTGTAAGGTCATTTAAATTACATTGGAGCCTCCGAGCAGGAAGCAATGAGATAGTTAAACTTCATTTTCATATTCACTTAGCAGTCCAATATGAACTAACCTGCATTTCAGCAGGGAATCACCAACCCCAGTAAACAGGCTCATTTTAAACAGATGTCACTAAGAAAGATATTTCAACTGAAAAAAAAAAGTAAGAATTCTTAATAGGAAAAAAAAAGGATGATTGTTCAAGAAAGTGGCAGAAATTGATTTCTGAAATGATTTTCTTAACTGATATGATTTTCTGTGTACACAACGGTCATGGAATACCTCATCATTATTTCAATTAGCACAGCAGATTATTATCTGGGATATCGTGACAGGCTGTTCTACTAAAGCATGCAAAGAGTGTTCTTTTTTGAACTGGAAAGTTTATTAAATTTGCCTCTGTATCAATATAAATTATCTTGTCTACAATAAGGACATGAGATGGGCCTTAATCCATTAAAAAATAATTAATATCTCACTACTAAAATAATTTAATTTTGATAGTTTCCCTTACTTGTTTTTAAGTACTCATGTTTATTTAGCAGAATTAAACTTGCGAATAACTTGATAAACAATACATTTTTCTTGTTTTGCAGAGGAGTACACATGTAATTTTAAAATTACACTCTAATTATTATAATACTACAACATCCCATATGAACTATGGACAAGAACTTCTAAAAAGGTATAAGAATAGTTACAGATGTGGACAAAGGACTCGAATTTCCAGGGTAGTGAATTGGTATTTATGAGGCTTATCTCTATCTTTGGAAGCATCTATTCAGCCATTAACTATGTTTATTTACCATTTGTATTGGGCTCTCAGTCAAGAACCAAACTGGATACCCAGTGAATAGATAATTTCTTGTAGGGATCCTTGAAGCTATTGTTCATATTTTGTGAAGACAGAAAGCAGAAGGAGATTGACACTCTTCTCACACTTCATGGTTAGCCTGGCCTAATTTGCAGTGACATTCTTTGATAAATAGAAATGCATATTTCTTTACTATTTAATAACTTAAAGCAAAACAAACAAACAATCAATCTTATACATGACTAAGATCTTTGTAATATTGTTGCTGCAGCAGCAGAACATTATAAACACAAATACGCATATCTAAGGTTTTTCTCACATTCAATTCAATGACAAATGAGTTTCTCATCCTGCCAATGTCTACACTTAAATTCAAAACTGCAATGAATGAAGGTTTTATCTCTTATTTTGTAACAGTTACAGCAGAACTGCTGATTTGAAAGGACATATGCCCTACAGATTACTTCACTCTGTGTTTGGTTCAGAAAGACAGGTGCATCTGGGAAGAGCAAGAGCTGTGTGGAACCAACATACTCCAGATAAGATTTACCATAAGCAGTGGAATTGGAATGCAGGTTGTACTTTCATTCCCAAAGCAAGTGGCAATAGAAAGTGGGCTGCTATAGCTGCAACAAAAAGCACACAGTCTAATTTCAGGTTTCCTCAGAAAACAAAAGAACTCCTGGGATTGAGTTACCAGTCAAATGTTGGCTGTTGCTGTTTGATGAGCCACACTCGACATAAGCAAAGAACAAGCAAGGATAGATCCTAAATCAAGTTTATGAATAAAAAGACCTCATCATTTGGTAAAGGTAGAATACTGAATTTGCAATACAAACTCCCAGGAAAAGATTTCATGTATATTTAGGCATTTCAAAAGGTGCACAAAGTTTGAAGACAGGTACTGGTGGGGGGATGTAGACATGAAAATGTGGGAGTAAGAGAAGGGAAAACCCTATTAAAACACTAAGTATCTGAACACATTATTTGTTCTACTTTTCACTAATAACTTCACTTTTTGTTTTATTTTCTTTTTACAGAGAAGTTAACGATACTCTAAAAATATAAGCATTTCATGTTTTTTGGGGTTCCCTGAAT
Organism: Mohoua ochrocephala; assembly: GCA_013398855.1. Lineage (NCBI taxonomy): Eukaryota > Metazoa > Chordata > Aves > Passeriformes > Acanthizidae > Mohoua > Mohoua ochrocephala. The sequence goes on along the minus strand of VZTA01022725.1, from coordinate 68,536 downwards.
ATTTTGATTTAAGAAAACATGTAATCCTATATGCATAATCTTTGCAAAGATACCGAAGATCTAGACATTGAGTTCTTCCCTCTCTTTTTCCAGCATTATTAGTACGTACTTATTTATAAATTCAGCAAAGTGTTTTGCTGCAGTTGGGTAGGAAAACAAACAGGAATCAGTAGAGGCTATTGCAAGTAATCATTAATTACATAACTAGTTACTATTATACACCACATCTAATTACCAAAATTAAATAATAACCACAAATACAGAGAAATTCTTAAAAAGAATTTCAAAATCAAGGGATTTTGAAAGTCTTAAAACTTTAGGTTATGCATGGAAAATAGTTTTGACATTCACAGCCAAAATTACATAGTTGCAGCAAATTTCTATGCAGAGAACTCACAAATTTTCCTCAGGGGAAAACAAAAGAAAGCAAAACACAGGTCCTAGAGCAAATCAACTGATAAACTAGATTGTTGGTAACGTGATGGAGATGAGGTTGCTGCACCTCCCTATTTTTAATCCGTGATTTAGAAGCAATGTGAGGTCAAGCGGTGCTCCCACGAGGCACACACACAGATGCAACACGCAACGGGTGACACACAAATAGAACCACTCAGCACTCCAACGCAAGCAGCACAAACAGCCTCATTCTTCTCCTGCTGACCAGGAGGAAGGATGATTTATAATCGGAAATATACTCACATACTCAGCATGGATTGCTCCTGTAACTTGCAATACTTGGTCTATCCAGTACCCAACACCTGGACTTTGCACTTGGTGCCATCTGGACATACAACTCTGGGGCCTTCAGCTCCCCTCCAGCTCCAGGTACAGACCCCTTTTAATCCTGGACATAGTCACACACCCCCACTCAACCCAGCACACTTATTGATCCCCCACAGCCTTACACACTGTAAGTAGCAGTACCTGGACCCCTTAGGCCCTCGGTTCCTAATGCCATCCAGCCGGCTCCTGGCTCCCTGGTCTCTCCCTGCCTCATGCACAGAGACACACAGCTACAAACAGGGCTCTCAAACCACATACCAGAGAGTTGCTCTAGATGGGTCTTGGCTCTTTCAGCTGACTCCTGAGCTTTCCGGTCTGGACTTTTGCCCAAATGGATATCCATCACCCAAGCCACTCATCCAGCTTGCTGGCTATTCCAGCCTGAGACCCTGTAGTGATCCCGTACTGGTACAGACACCCTTGTAATACACACACAATCTGCATTTTCCAGTTTGCTGGCATCAGACACACAGACCCCTTGGATTCACGGTCCTACTCCAGCTGCTAGCACTTAAATCTCCATGCACACATGCATAAAAGAGAGAGATCTTTTACTCAGGAAATGGAGTTAGAAATGGAGCATAATAAAACACAGAACAGACTGCTGATCCAGGACAGGGCATGGCCAGAAAATGGTGCTGAGCACAGCCTGTTTGGGCACATGGCTGGCCCTTTTTATCCTCTTACCCCTCCATTTTCCCTTTCTTTTCCCTCCCCAATCCATCTCAAGCCTCCCTTTCCCTGCCTGTGGTCCTCCCTCTAAACATCCCAAGAACAAGTCTACACAATCCCACTCTTACTTGCATCTCACAGCGTGTCCCATAGCCCTGTAGGCAGTAGCTTTCTCAGTCCGAAGGGTGATCAGGGCAGTGTCTCCTCCTGACTCCTCACGATGGGTTTCAGCCCTGGCCATTGGGTTGAGACTGTCCTGGGTCAACCCTGGGAGGAGCTCAGGCTCGAGTCTATTCAGGACAGGGGGTTTTACTCTCCCTGCACTGCACCTCTGCCCCACTTTGTGTGTGGAGAAGAGCCTTTTATCAGATAAGCTGACAAAGCTGTTCTTCTGCCAAGAACACACTTTTTTCCTACCTCAAAGTTTGTAACTTGGTGCTATTCCCTTATTATACTTTAAATGTATGAATTCTATAGTCTTATTCTATAATCTTATTTAAACTATTCTAACCTAAGCTTCTAAAATCCATAACTTTAAAGTCTTCAGATATTAAGTTGTTTAAAATCAAGTACAGGCAGTACTAAGCCAGAAGTAGCAGACTTCTGAAGATGAGTCTCACACTAAGCTCTCACACTAGAGCTTGATACCCGCTTCTGATCGCTCCGAGAAGCTTTACTGATCATGATACGAGATCCTTAGGCTTCACAAACAGCATTGTGTCATGAATGGTGGGACCTTTCTCTTTCCCTTTTTCCCTCTTTTGGACCTCCTTTGTTGTAAAGGAAGCTCGTGCATGTAAGTGTAAATTCAGAAGACTTCCAGATAAAGTATAGTTAAGCTGGAATTGAACAGTTGAGGTATTAGGAAAAGTAGGTCTCAGAAATGCTTGCAAATTCAGAAGAGTAATGTTTTAAAAAATTAGTCTTAAGTCCCAAAAATTCAAAGTGATATTTCGCAGTGAAAAATTCTATTCTTCAAGACTTTCCCATCTTTTCCAATATTCTGCCTCTTCCCATTTTATCATGCCAAATTAAATTAACTGCTATTCTACATATATAAAAAGGCAACTTATAAAAGCAAAAAGCTTTCTCCTGTTTTTTCGCTGTTGCACTACTTACCTCATTTTCCCATTTTTATAGACTATGGTATCGGAATAATTTTCATATTCTAGACAAATACCAAAAAGAGTTTAAGTTCATATAGTATTATTAAATCCCTGTCAAAGCCTAAGGCCTGAGGAGTGAAAATACACTACCATCTGTTGTTTCAATAAGACAATGCTATTTCTTGTGTGATACAGACTTGATACAGAGGATATCCATTATGATTCTTCACTGACTGAATAGCAGCTCCAGACTACAAGTTCTACACCATTATAAAAATAAAAAATGCAGGCCATTGCCTCAGAGTGCCTAAAGAGATTTCGAAATAGAAAAACAACCCTAGTTCATAAGTATCATAAGGGCAAGGGGAACGTGAGGACTGTACCACTGACTTTACTTTCTAGGCCTTTCTAACGTGAGCTCACAAGTTTATAGAACATTTTAGGTTGAGAGAGACCTTTCTCTGAGGGTCATGGAGTTCAGTCTCCTAATCAAAGCAGCGCTAACCTCAAAGCTCTCTGAGATGGCACAGATACACTTCTCCTGTAATGAAACCAGGGTACACCTCCAAGTACCATAGAGATCAAGGTACACAAGCCAAGAAACTCAAATGCAAGCACATTAAAATGAAAGCTATTTGCACTATACTTATTTCACTTCAGCACATTTTAAATATCATTATTATTCCCTACAGTCAACTAGGGAAAAACACACTTTTCAGCGTGTTTCATTTTTCCCCCTCAGTATTAAAGCTTTGACACAGAGAGGGAAAAACAGTTTAAAAATTTATATTAAAAATACACTTTCTTAAATTATATTTACTCATTATTGAGGACTTCAAATACACACTAAAAATGTATCATCATTTTAACATCATTGTCATAATAATGGCCTTCAAAAAAATCCAAAACCAGTAACAACTCCCATCCCCAAAAGAGATTTCTTCTCTCTTAAATAAAACAGTTTGGATACATTATATATAACTTACACTTTGTGGAAAAAAAGAAAGCATGATGCATAGAGTTTAATCATAAATATTGCAGTTCATTCTACTTCTCGAATCACAGAATAAATTTTCAGTTAAATGGCAATCCTGCAGTTTTATAAAAACATGAATGATAACGACGATATTGTGGTGTATGTGTTGAAGTACACATTCAATAGTCCTTCCAAATCCATCCTTCAGGCAAAACAAAGCATTGAAAATCATAATGTGTTAGGCATACTTGAGTCACTTCCTAAACAGAGACTTGAAAAGATGAAAGAGTGCTATTCCAGTTTGGCTGAATGGCTCACATCATGACATGATGCAGAATTAATTCTGTACACAGCAGGCTCATTTTAGTACTCAGCAAAATATAGCAACTTAAAAATTTCAGAGTGCTAAAGCAAGAAGCAGTCTATAAGAGGAATAAGAAAAAAAGTCTACATACCTGCATTGTGTACATTGCATTTCACCTACCAGACTTAATGAACTGCAACATATTAGCTAAATCATAACAACAGAAATACAAAATACCCACCTGTTTTGGGGTCAACAGAGAAATATGGCTGTCCCTGAAGAATACTGTACACTACTCTGGCACTGTTTCCATATGTGGGGTCATCTGCATCTGTGGCTGTCACCTGTAGAACAGATGTACCTGTACATACAGAAAAATAAACATTAACTTGCAATAAATACAAATTTCTGATAAATATTTTCAAATACATTTTAAAAACCTCTAGAGTCCTCACATTCTAAAACTGAGAGATTAATAACATTTTTTCTATCTGTTGTTATAATACCATTTTTTAAGGAAAAATTGTTACATTAATTTGAAAAAAAAAAGTCTTTATATATTTATGTGGTAATTGATTACATGCATCCAAACTTAAATAGAAACTACACAGGATGTAAACATAAATAGTAACTACATAGTAGGCATATTTACATATGTTCACACACATAGATTGATGCCTAAGGCATCAAGATCCCAAACTTGTATATTGATTCTGAAGAACACAAATTTATGGACTTCAGGTTTATCTTCATCCACATTACAAATTAACGTTGAATTATTTAAATTAAGTTGTATAAATGCCCAATATTGATACAATATTCCTGTATCAATACTGGTATATTGATAAATATATCAATAGAAGTTGCTAAAAGAATAAAAAAATCTAGCTATCGGAAGGCATCAAAGATCTCAAAATGAAATAACTACTAGAACCTTGCTGGGGATATAAATTCAAAAGATGAATTCAAAAGACAATTATTTTTATGCTAGTACTAAAAACCATTAGAAGAATAAAATCACAGTTTCTAGCATATCTCTAGGTGGGATAAGTTACGAGCAACCCTTTTGAGAAAATAAAATGCATAAGTACTGCACAGACAGAATGGAGACAAGCGATTTTTTCATTTTACTGTATTTTTCAAGACATTTAATGATGAATCTTTGCTATCACTGCCGAACACTTCCCATAAGAAATCAGTAAGTGTAAGACTGTGAGTTAATAAAGGCTCAGACATCATTCCATTTGTTTGTCCTTATGCAGACACAGCTTTCTACAGGCTCCTTTGGTCCAGCATTAAAATACCAGAATAATAATAACAGAACAGGCTGCTCTCACGTAACTCTGCATCTGAAGGCAGATTCTCATCTAAATTAACCACTGAGGTATCGCCTCCACTCTGGTGTGCTCAATTTCACATTTAGTGGAGACGAGAAGTATGTTTTTGAATTGAAGCCCTTGATCTCCTTCACTTGTTGCACTTTGATTTGCCTTATAGAAGAGTTTCAGAGCATGCTAACTAGATTTCTTCAGATGAAACTAAACCAGGAGATGTGCTTTAGCAGCACATCTGATTTATTCTGACTGCTAATAGGCACGCAGTCTCAGAGACCAGGCAAGAGCTAATCTGAAATAAGATTTCCCAAATACGTGTGGCATGGACATCAGTTCCTCAGTTCCAGTTATTCAGCTTCTTAAATCAATTTCCATAGCACAGAAATATTTGTTAACGGGCACACTCTCAGTGTACACTTGAGTAAGAAGTATCTAAAGTCACGGAGTCTCACTTCAGGTCCTTCGCAGATTTGGTTTCTTCACTTTTTGAGAAACTCTTCACTCATTTGTGCCATGCTAACTTGGACACCAAGAGTTGCTGTTTGTATCTCTACTGGAGACTTAGTAAAATTGTATGCAACTATGTCTGCATACTTAAATACAGTGTCTTCTGCTCTCCGAAAAGCCCAAGTGCATACAGTGTCATAGATAAACATATTAACAAACCAGGTATGAGGATACCTGGATGACTTTGAAGTTGAATATTGTCATAAAATCAAGCTGACGCTATTTGTATGTTCATAATTATTCAGATATTAATGTTAAAAGTAACTAAACTACTGTATTTGTGTTCATGTGGAGAGGTAATCAAATGTGAATTAAAGTTTGTGTATTTTTTGTTGAAACGTTCTAGGAATCAATTCAGCCCTATTTATTTGCTATCTAAACGCAGAATAAGAGGTCGCTTCCAGGAACAGACATTTCCCCCCGCTATTCTGTGACATTGAAATGCTGTAATGATATATTTCTGTAGCACAGTTTGCAAATAATTTCCAGCTTGAGAGGAACTTGCATGTTTCAACCTTGTGGAATCATTTAAGATTAATAGGTTATAGATGCACGATGATTTTATTTTATTTTGTAGTTGCATAAAACAAAAACATAGCCATTCAATTGGCATTGTCAGTCACCTACCAGAGTTTACTATCCAGAATTCTGGGCAACTTCTCTACCTTTTTATCTATAGATTTTCCTTTTTCCAGGAAAACAGTTACCAACAGTGTGGGTTTCCATTAGCACTTCTCCCTCAAATTCTAGGAAGTCAAGGTGTCTTGAAATTGATGAACATATTTTGGCTATTTCAGAAGAAAAAACCAGGAATACTGAGATTTCATAGTTCTCCCCTTCTTCTCCCTCCTTATTTTAAAATAATCTTAGTGCTTGTATAACTCATTGATGTGAGAGTAAAGAAACAGAACTGGTGAAAGGCAGCATCTCACATAAGCAGCTGACAGGTCATTTTGGCATGAATGGAATGTCATTGTATCTGAAAATTTGCCACAGTGATTTTCTAATACGACTGTATCTCTCTTGCAAGAAACACCTCATAATAGCAATTTAGTCTTGAATAGTGGAAAAGTGTTCTCTTTCTACCTAAAAGGGCCCTTAGAATCACAAATTTTAACTCAACCTCCCACCCTATCTCTCAAACTCTCATTCAGTGGAACGTAGCACTTCAGAAGCTTTAACTTCTTCACTATCTCACACAGGCACGCTCAGCATTTTGTGAGATATCCCCATGGCAGCCTTTTGCCCGACTCTTGCTTGATTTGCTGAGCACCAAGAAAAGGCAGCTTGTGAAAGCTGCAGGATAGAATGCCTTGCAAGAAAAAAGGCAAAGAGGGTACTTTTACCTTCCAACTACTCCTTTCAAAGGTAGCATCATTCAGGCTCCCCTGCATGACAGACAAGTTACAATTCCAGACACATTTGTATCATTTAAATGCAGCATCATTTTTTGTTGTTGAGCTAGGTTTAATGAAGGATTCAGATGGAGAATTATATAGTACAGCTCTATTGCTATTTTAAATGTTAACAAGTCCAAAAAAAGTAATCCAATACTAAAGAGAAGGGTCTAATTACTTTGGACACCACAGGAGAGATATGAGCATCAGACCCATACCTTCCATTCTTTCTTTACTAGCTTACTAGTGAAAGTGCCTGTCAAGAATAACTCAAAATTTTGCCATGAAAGAATTTTGTCACTCCAGCTAGGCAATAAAAATGACTTTTTTTCTCCAGTTGGAGTCTCTGTTTATTCAGAGTACTACTACCGTTCCATATGCTTTCCCACTACATTTCAGAGATTACATTTTGGGAATTCTGTTTTCTTAGTTAATGCTTTATAAAGAGCTCTAAAACATGTCTGTATGCTCTGAACGCCACTCTGTAAGCTTTGTCTTTTTTCTGGTATAAAGAATAAGGATTATTCAATTGGGAAACTACATTGTATTTTTATTTCAAAATATCTCCATGTGTTTTTTCTCTTTTTTAAAAAGTAGTTTGCAATAAAAATTTTGTGAAGTTATATATCAAAGAAAAGCTGAAAGGGAATATTTCAATTTGTCTCTCTGAAGACAAATTTTAATGTTTAATGAGGCAGTTCAATTAAATATGTCTGTTGAGAATGCAAATTTGTATGCATGACTTTCCGTAGTTTGCTGTACTATTAAATCTCAAATGAATCAATATTGAACAAAAAACTTGAAATAAGTGATAAAAAGGTGAAGTTTAATAAACACAGGGATTTTCTGCCTAACTAAAGTAATTCTTAGTGCTGTCTTAAAACACTAATTAGTCAACAAAATGTGATTTAGTTTCACAACACAGGAAGTAAAATAGGCACTTCTAATAAAAATCATATTTATGAATAACATAAATATTGTCTTCCAGATTATCTGAAATTATGACTACTTCACATTGGAATACTCAGAAAAGAAGTCAGAAAAGTCTACTGTGCCTATCAATTTCTTAAGTAGAATTTATTGGGAATACTCTTCTTATCAGAGAATTACAGAAAGACTAGGGTTGGAAGGGACCTCGAGAGGTCATCTAGTCTCACCTCTAAATGACCTCAGCACTAAAATGTTAACATGGAGTGTTTCAATCATTTTGCAGTTGACGATTAACACGTATGGAAGTCTTTTCCTGATTGAAAAATATTCTTTTTAAAAAAATTTTAATTGACATAAAGATGACTTTCATAAACCTTAAAACAGACCACAGAGATCTCAATGTAACTCAGTTTTTTATGCTGCAGAAGAAACGATTTCAGATATAAATCTTGGTTCTTGAGTCAAATTTTAGAGAAAAGTTTAATTGAAGGCAAGGAATAGGTATTTTCTTTCATCTCTTTTAGAATAGTACATGAAGCATAAATAGTATGTTTATTTTGTGTCACAGTGAAAACTGTGACCTAATATTTCCAAAAAAAATTAACAAAACTTTCCTGTGCTTACTTGTCAGTGACCTGAAAAAAAGAAAAGCCATAAAAGTCCTACAGCTTTTACAACTAGATAAAGAAAAGTTCAAATTGTGGGGAGGTTACCAGTAGCATCTTCAGAAGACAAACAAGAACTGCTGCTGAAACTAAACAACATAATGGAGATCAAAAATAACACCACTTAGCATGAGAACTGTTGCAGAGAGACAGAAAATGTGAAGGATCTTTAAACGATCATTTGAAAAACAGAAGAAATATGCATAGTGCAGCCTCCTTATAAATTCATAGAATAAGACCAAGAAGTTCAGTTATGTACAGACTCCACAGCTAAATGTCAAAAAAGTGCTAATTGTAGAACTAATAAAAGTGACAGAGGTATCTCCATCATCTGACACAAAGAATGTATCCTGTGGAAGTAATAATAGAATTAGTCTTCCTGAAATTGCAGACAATAAAAATGCTTTCAGAATGCAACAAATGCAAACAAACCAATAAGAGAAAAAAGAAAACAGAGGTAATAAATTTGCAATGAAAACATAATGTATACCTACAACAGAATGCCTGCATGATAGGATATGAAAATTCAGGTTTATTCACACAAAATGAGAGCTTTGTGGAATAGATGTTTTAGTGATTTCCCTCAAGTACAACCAGTAAAGTAGTATTTAATTTATAAAACATATGCATCAATTCTCTATTTCACCAGTAAAACTTCATTGGTTTACCATAATCCACTTTGTTTTATAACACAAAATACCATCCCAGACTATTCAAATAATTCTTTTGAAAACAGTAACATGTATGATGTAGTTGTATAGTAATACCAGATTCTGATTACTGGCGAATTATGACTAACATTTATGTAAGAACGCTCAGTATTGAGAAGATGAAAAAAAGGAAACTTTCATAAATAGAAAACAAATCAAAAGAATTATATGATCTACTTTTGATTTTAAGGATAATATTGATCTCTTTTCCACTATCTTTCCTCCTATGCAGAAAATAAAATGCTTCTAAAGGTGAAGGAAATAATCAATTAAAATGGCTTCCATTAAAGACAAAGGAAACCAAAGAAAGAGAAAGATGGAGTTGTGCATTTTTGGAAACAGTTGGTAAAGGAAATGAATTACTCATTAAGACAGCCTGTGGTGTAATGGGAGATAACTGAGATAAAAGCTTAGATGATACTGAAATGAACTGCAACTTTAACAGTAAAGCTTTGTGACACAGTGAATTACCAAAGGCAGTTGAAGAGGTTTTGTACAGAGCCACAGTATTCCTACTGGAAGATCTGTGCACTCACTGTAGTAATTCACACAAATATGTATTGCTTGCATAGTCCTGGAGTTATGGTGTTACTCACAGAAATACTGCCCTTTTCTCCTTATACAAATTTCTGTTGGCAATTCTTCTATTAGAGGAAAGTTATAAACTAATTGCAACACCAGAGCAGTATTAAATGGAGAAAACTGATTGCATAAGGCAGTACCTCAAAGAAGAAGAATATCCGAACTACGTAACAGGGAAAACCAAAGATTGGTACTTTTTTGAATTTCAGTTCACTTTATAAGAAACTTGATAAATAAACATGTCTAAAATAATCTAGGAAACTACTGCTCCTTTGTGTTTAATTCTGTGCCTTGTATAGAATGCTCATGTGGATATCAGAGAACGCTACAAAGTGTGCAGTTGAATGAGGATATATGAATACGTCTTGTTTCTAGAATGGAAAGTACGATTTGCCAAAGAATGTACATTGACACATTCAAGATTAAGAGTGACTCCTCTCTTACAACCAGCGTGTGTGTGTGCACTGTTTTCTTACTATGAACGTCACAAGTAACGCACAGGTCGTATTTCATGTCCTCTTCTCAACTCTTCTGAACTCCAACGTGTTTAACATACACTCACTGGTGTGATGGCGTTATAACTTTGACAAACAGTATGAGGCATTTGCACTTGTTACAAGATTGTTGCATAGCAGAGTTTGTTTTCCTTACCCATTTCAGACATCTCTGGCACAGTAACAATATACGGTCCATCTGTAAATTTTGGTGCATTGTCGTTGATATCCTGCACTTTGATAATGAATTCAGATTCGGGCTCAAGTGGCTTGTTTGTCCGTCTATCAATAGCTTGGGCATGAAGTACATAGTGTGTCTTCTGCTCTCGATCTAAGCTTTTGGTTGAATGGATGTCTCCAGTTGTGTCATCAATAATAAATATAGTCCCTGCCCCTTCTCCAGTAAGAATGTATTTGACTGATCCATCACCTTTGTCGGAATTGGAATGCAGCTGTAGAATAAAAACACAAAAAATAATATAAAATTAATTATTGAATTTCAGTAAAGGTTGTTGCACATAAGATATAAAAACTATAGTATTACTGTTAGTACCCTTCTACTTTGTTTTCACCTTTCCCAGCTCTTGCCGTAATTCCTCCTATGCTCTTTCCGATAACCCAGTCATTTTATTCAGGGCCATTTCCACCCAGCATAGTTCATTTCTTAAGCTGAGATTTCTTGGGTTCTGTGTCCATTCTAGGAAACTTCCCTAAGTCAAGAATATTCTAGTGACTGGGATGTTTTTTACATTATTTGGTTCTGGTTTTAGTCCTTCTAGTAGTTATCTTACAGCACTCATTGCTAGAAGCCCTGTCCTAAGCACTAAACTGGATGCAGTCCCAGTGAGGATTGCCCACTGCAATGGTGGCTATTCAGTCCCACCTACATTTTCTTCTGTGGCCCCAAGGACAACATCATTTACTGTGAAAGGACACTGCATAAGTGTGCCAGTGGCAGATGCCTGCCCAGATTACTCTATCCCACAACAAAATGCAGGCATTTTCTTTGGTTTTTGTTTGTTTATTTTTAGCTAGAAAGTCATCTAACTTGCTTGTATTTAAATTATTTATAGTTAAATGATGAAGTTTGACAGAGATTTCAGCATTTTCATTGTTCGTAACACTTTGTGCTACGAAATATACATTAAATTATATATTATACCCCTCCTTGGGTACGAAAAAGATTTAATTTATTGGGGGATGGGGGAGAAGGATAAGCCAGTGAGTAGATTGGTGTGTGAAAAGATAACATGAAATGGCTTCCCACTGCCTCACTGTTCCTAACCTGACTTTAAAGAATTGCCTGTTTAGATTAAAAATGAACACGAGTTGTTTGATAAGAAAGGGTGATTTTTATATAGACGGAGAAGATTTGTGGGTTCGGTGTTTTTTTCCTTTGAAACAATTTTGAGAACAGAATGTATTTATTGAGAAGCACAATAAGAACAAAATGATAATGCAGAAATGAACAGCCTCAGATATTGTGCAGTTATACTGTGAAATCAGACACTCATTTTTATCCTTATCCTACTGCTCTGAATATTTCTCAATATCTGCAGTGTGTCATTACTAAGTTTGGATACAGAATCTGAGCAAAGCAGAAGGAGAATGACAGATATTATTTTTAATTAATAGAATGCAAGGTTTTACTTTCCTGTTTTCATTCTCAGTTCAAAAACCATAGAGGGTTGGATAGAGAGAAAATAAGACCTCTAGGGTAGAAAACATCTTTTTTTTTTTACATAAAACACAAGCTAGGTGTATCTTTATTTTTCTGGGTCTTTATCTTGCCTCTAAAACTATCTTCCTTGTTATTTGTAAAAGGAGTGAGCATAAATGGCGCTTGATGACATTTTTCATCTTATCTATTAAATTCATGAAATTATGGTGTTGCACATAATTTATGTCTTGTACTGTAGGAGGCTTGGAAAGGGGAAATCTAATAAATTGAAGTTTTTCAACTCATATAAACTTCAGCACAAATTCAGTCAATGCACTATACACTTATCTGAGTCACAGGAAGATGTGACTGAATAACCAAAACAAAACTGGGTCACCACTGTGGATCCTTTTTTTTTTTTT
>VZTA01022725.1:15268-55973 GCA_013398855.1 Mohoua ochrocephala | reverse complement strand
TTTTTTTTTTTTTAAAGAAAGAAGCAGCAAAAGGGTCTGTTTGACATGCCTTTATAGGACAGCAGAACAGTCTTACACATTTCATTTACAGTAGTCATTGGCAAAATTAATCACTTCTTATCCTTAGAATTATACTGTTGTATACTATCAACAAAGGAATAATCCACTCAATGTAAAATGCCAGGAATCCACACTTCCTATAAAGTCAAAATGTTCTTTGAAGTGATTTATTCCTAAAAACAAGAGTAGTGGGTATTCTGGTATTCTAGCATAGGTTTACTGGTACTCTAATTTTTCAAAACCAATTAGAATTGTAGGACCCTTTTGGGATAAAATGAGCCTTCAACGCTGGTGTTTGCAAATGCTAATAGCAAAATGATGAATTTGATGAGTTTGTGATGTTATAAGGAGCTCAAAACTAATCCAAGCTGCAAAAGATCAGAAGGCTTTCCATCCTACTTCTCTCCTTTTACCTCTACAAGTGTATATGTAAGCATATTCAGGTATACCAAATAGAGATCCCAGCAAAAATCACTGCATCCGTAACTGGAATTATGAACATATGAATCAATTTTAAAAATGGCTACATTGCTAGGTAAGAAATACACAGAATAAGGAACTGCTGTAGCATATGAGAAGTAAGGTTCTCCAAAGCCCCAAATATCAACACAGACATGCCATTCCAACACCATACTGCAGAAAGGCATGTTCACAAATCCACTGTGATGGCATGAAATGCATAGGCCATTTGGAAAATTAGTAACATTAGCTATTTTTTTATGGTGAAGAAACAACTGTTTGTACTTGTCATCAGTGAAGAAAATACAGATGTATTTTGAGTCAGAGGGTTTTTACATCTAAAAGTAAGAAAAGTTGAGGAACACAAAAGATACTCAGCTGATTTCATGGTCAAAAAATTTTATGTTATTCCTACTAAATATTCTGTTATGTTAATAAGCTTCAACTGAAAAACGCAGGCAGGAATATCATCAGAAGAAAATTCTCTCCATATTAATAATCACTGAAAGCCTTCCATTTACAACTAGGTCTTTTAAACTGCAGTTGTAAGGCAACAACTGAAAACAAGTAAAAGTTAAAAGAAGTTCCAGCTTCCTTACTTCCTGATATTTCTTATATTGTTTGAAATATAACACTTTGATTTATGCCTTTTAACTTCTAAGGCTGAATTTTAAATTCACATAGGAGGATTTTGCATAGCAAAATGGCATTTTCTTTGTCAGTTGTTTATATCTCAGTTTTTCTGTAAAGTAAAGATTAAAGAACTGTTTGTCTTCTTTAATTCTTCCATCTCAGTACAAATTGGTCCAAGTAGAAAAATATCAAGACTTCTCTCAAATGCTTACTTGCAATATGTGTTGTGCTGAGAGAGCCCCTGGGAATCCCTACTTAAGACAATGTTTACTAGATTAACGAGAGATTTATGTCCCTGAGCACAGTGCACTTCTCTCTTTTCCCTCTGTACTACGAAATCATCTCCACAACAAGAAGTTTACTCCACAAAAGCATTTCCAATTACAATAAATGCTATTCACCTCTTAGGTTACAAATACGGGGTTTGGGAGAGTGTATTTCTGCAGCACTGCCTACAATAGATTCTAAAAAGACATCAAGGGAGCAAAATCTAGCTGGACAATAGTGGGCTTTCTCTCTGCTTGGGACTGCTATAACTATTTCTCTTTCAGATTAATTTGACAGAGAGGAGGATGTCACCAAGCAATGCAAACGCAAGCCAAACCATGTTTTGTTCACCAGTTCAGACCTAACTCGTGTGACCTGGGAAAGTCATCTCAAAGCAGATCCCTAGAAACGGTGTGGCCATTTCATTTCAATGCGATTCCATCACCTCTGCCAATGACTACTGCAAGAACATGTACACGTGAGAGGATGAGACAGTCACACACTGTAGCATTGTGAATCAGTATCTTAGATAAACACAAAATTTGGTGTTACTTTTTCCTTTGCTCTGTCAGTCAGAAAGATACAGCATTGCATCTGATAATTTAAAGAGAAATACAAATACAGGGCAAACTGAAACATGATTACTCATAATGTTGAGATGACTAATGAGCACTGAAAAGAGATGCAAGGGAAATATGCCAAACATAGAACACAGCTCTCTGATATCTGTGTGAGGCTTTAACCATGATTATGAAAACATTACTGAAATTGTCTTTTAATAGATCTTAGTCTCCATGACAGTCTGATGATTATATATTGATTTGTGATATTGGCTGTTTAACTGTTACTTAAAGACACTTTTTTCCCCCCTTGCTTAATTGGTCCAACTTGCTTTCCTAAGCAATCTGACGTTAGACCCCAAATGCTATTTTAAAAATGCCTTTGCAGACTAATAAATACTTTGCCCAGTTATCTCCTAGAGACTACTGCATCTTACACTTTACCACTTACTCCTCCCTAGCCTTGCAGGGCTTTCCCCCTTGCCCATGTCTCAGGAGCTCATTACAGCACCCCAGGGGCAGCAGTCCTGCCCCAGCGATGCTGCAGCAGAGCTGGTCTCCAGCTCCCCACAGCCCTGCCCTGCCCAGCCTCAGTCCAGCTCCATCTCCAGGGAGGTGCTCGATGCCTGCGCTGGGGCTGCCCCAGTAACCCTGGGTTTCCTGCTCTGGGCTGGGCCTAGTCATGACCCACTTGGGGGAGTCTCCAGTGTCCCAGCCCCAGGGAGCTTCCTCGCTCTGCTGATCCCTGACAGCAACGTCTCCAATTCCCCAAACCGCAGTCAGTGCAGGCTTCTGAATTCCCTGTGGAAATGCAGATTCTATTCTAAGTGATGGGCTGGCTTCTGCAAACATTACTGCTGGTTTGGTTATGCTTCCAACAAGAATAGATCTATTTAATATTCTGAATCTGTCCACAACCAGAAGCTGCCAGTAAGTATTCAATTTTCGTCCCCTGTTGGTCATTATTCCTGTCTTTATTTCTCTGAATTTTTTAGGGAAAGAAGAAGCTGAAAATAATAGCCAAAGGACATATCTAAAATATCCCCTTTGTCAACCCAGAGGACTAAACTTCTTGACATATTTAATAACAAGTTGCATCCAGGAAGATTTATGATGGTTCCTCAGTCTTTAACTAGCCCATATCAGCAGTGTATGCCTGATTTTGCAGAACAGTAACCAAGGTGTCCTTGTTTTGCTAAGACTTCAACATTTTTCTTCCATCAGTCCATTTAAAAGCTCATTTGCTTTTAGAGTTCCTGCAGAAACTGCAGAAGGGCTACATTAATCAAAGGCATGATTTGCAGATACTTGCAAATATTTCAGTTAATGAGTTTTCTTTATATCCTTATATTAATTTAGATACTATGAATCTTTAAATACTTTTTTTTGGATGCACTAGCATATCAACTGCTGTAAAATGAATGCACCTATTGAAGGCTAATTGCCCAGCTAGGACAGTGTTGTTACTGTTTGTAACTGAAAAATGATCGAGTGGCTAAAGCCTAATCACAACCCCAAATATCAGGTGGCTGCTGCTTAGTTACTGGCCTTATTCATTACCAATCAACTTCATACATCTGCATTGTTTTAGCTGATGCTTAGCTACTTCATATATCCAACCATTTAAACATACCTACTTGTCAAGCAACTGACCACAAATAGGCAGAAACCACTGGACAATAGGAAAGGGGCCCAATGGGAAAAACCACACCAATAAGTACTACAAAACCAATCCAAAAATTGAGAGGAAAGCCAACATCTTGCTTCTACTGGGAATGCAGAATGTTAACAACTCACAGTGATCACCACGCTCCCCTGCACTTGTCTCAGGAAAGCAAGTGGCAACCAGGAAGCCGTGCATGACCAGAACAGAAAAAAAGCCTGCACAAGAGGGGCAATTGTAAAGTAGAAGAGTTGTCTGTTAATGATTTAACTGTATGACTGCTTCCTCCTGTTTGCTTTAGTTGAACAATCTGCATTCTCGGAGTGTTGTGTGGGTGGCTTTTAAAGCGGACTACTTATGATTTTTAATTGGACTGCCAATAAACTCTTGAATCTGGATAGATCTTGTTCCAGAAAAAAAAGATATTATGAAGAGATTGCCTTATAGGTACTAAATTCAAATCCAAGGCTGATCTGAAAAAATCAAGAACTGTTGCACTAACCTAATGAATCTAATCAGAGTAGAAGTGGTTACGTACATATACACTTAAAGTATTTTGAAATAACTGCAAATAATTAAAAAATATTGTTGAAAAATAGTAAACAATAAAAATAATATGCACAGAATACCAAAAGCAAAACCTTAGTTATGGTAATGGCACTACCATTACGTCTTGAATAAAATATTGTGTTCTGTTCAGAGAGCACCACATTCTTTCAAGGAAAGCAGCAGAACCTCCCCTTCTTAATTCTGTTGTCATTGTCAATGAGTTTTACTTGACAAGAGGGGCCCAGCACAACACTACTGCAGGAAAGTCTACCAATGAGTGCCCAACCCAGAGGAATGACAAAATCATGCCCAAACAATGAGCTATGAGCTTTAGCAAAACGTAGAGGAATGTATTAAGTTACTTTGCTTTTGTTACACAGAAGTGTTTATTGCCTCACTAAAAACATCAAAATGTAGAGAGATATATAAAGAATTAATGGTACAGCACTAAAATACCGAGTAAAAAATATTTTAATCTTCCCTCTAATAACTGCAATCATACTGACTTCCTTTGATGTTTATTTAGACAAAACATTTCATTTAAAAGAAATGTTACAGTAACTTATTAGTAGTAAAAACTGCCTATAATTTTTTTCTGGATTGTACACACTGCAAAAGCAGAATCGAGCTGATACTACGGAAACGTTCATTGTGTCTATGCAGTAAAAACATCATCAGATCTGCCGCAGACTTGCTTCCCTTGGTCTGAGCTGTAATACATATATTTTAATGAAAGACACTGCTCAGGGCAATGTAACACATTTTGATGGAATTTTCAGAGGGAACCATTAGCCCAGGAGATAACTGTACTATCCATAGCAGTGTCCACAAATTGACAAGAAGTTATTCCACACCCTTGTCAACCAGAGGAAGAAAATAGAAAACCGCAATTTCCCCCATCTGCTGAATGAGTTTTCTGAGATAGAAGAAAAATAATTGGATTGCAATCATCCAGGAAAAACACAACTGAAACAGTATTAACTTCACAATATAGCACTATAGCACACAAACATCTGTTCTTGTAAGATGTTCCCGTTTGCAGGCGGCTTCTCTGAAGTCTGCTCCTTTGCTGCAGCCATTAGGAAGGCTGTAATGGCAGAAGTGTGCAGCAAGCAATCACATCTGAAACAGCACAGGTGTACTAAAGCAGCCACAAGTGGTCAACGTTAGCTTCTATTTTCTTTCTATACAAAAGGACTCCAGGGAATGAAAAAGAAAAGAAAATAGAAAAGAAAAAAGTAATTCTAAAACAACACAATAAATGTTTATATATAAACCATCATTTTGTTTTCAAAGAATACTATATATTTTTAAGAAAAATAGAATTCCAAGTTGCTCTTTCAGTGTACTATGTGTCCATACTACGTGTCTTCCATATGGAAGAAAAATAGATCCACTCTGGAGAAGTTTTCATCTGAATTCTCTTAACAGCAGTAAGCTTTCATTTCACACATCTTTTACTCAGGCAAATGCTGTGATGGGCATAGAAACCATTCTTTTCTTTCCAGCAAGTAGGATTTACATAGTATATGGGTTTTAGAGGTTTTTAAGAGTTTCACAGTCTTGAACAGAAGCAAAATTACAGACAAATAAGAAAATTCATATTTAGTGTTCAGTTTTTAGCTTCTCTTCACAATTACTGTCCCTAAATCTCACTTTCCAATCAATAAATCTGTAATCATGGGGATAACTTAGATTCCTAGATCCATTCAGGAGGAGCATAAATTTGACTGTTTGAATCCAAATGCCTTGATGATACACTGTTACTCAAATAAGCCCTGACCATACACCATCAACACTGTAAGAAGAATGTTTTCCTTCTGATTGTGTTACTAAATCATAATAAGGAGGTGATATGCCAGCATAAAACACTTTTTAAAATCTCACCATTCCTATAAAAGGGCATAAGCATAAACGGGAAATAAAAGCTTTCAGTTCACGAAAGCTTGGGCACAGGTCCTGCAAACCTCTCATTTACTTAGACCACTGAAACGCTGCTTTGTCTGCAAATGCCTCACCATTCAGCTACACAGTCACAGATTACACCTCAAAGATGCCAAAAGCAGTCCTAGGTACCAATATCATAACTTGCATTACCTGCTCAAGTAAGCCTGCTTTCATATGAAAGGATGTTTGCTGAGGACATGGAAAAGGTCTTGGTCGGAAAAACAGTAAGTGCACATATTCTCTGAAAAGACCCAAGAGATCCAAGAGTTCGGGGCTTGGAAACTCACTGATGCAGTGAAAAGCTATTCTTCCCTGAAATACATTGCACATTTGTGACAACGATGGAGGAAAAGCGTGTGTAAAAACAGTCTGTTTCCACACACTGTTTCTGCAGACTTTCTACAGGTGCTTTTGTGCTTTTGACCTTCATTTCTGGTGTTTGTTCAGTCAAGCTACTCTCATTGCACTCTTATTTTTATTTTTTTTTTTTTATGTGTACAAGGAGAAAATCAAACTCTTTTTTTTCTTTCCATTTCCAGTACAAAAGGCAAAAAGGGAACACATCCCTTGTAACAGGATCTTCCAAAAAGAAAAGGCATATATCTTTTGCTGAACAGGAATGCCAACCTAAGGATTATTTCAGATTTTTCAAAATGTGAAGAAACTATTAGTTCTCTAAAACTCTGATCAACAAATTCCATATTATGTGTGACCTCTGTGCATAGAACTTCTCCTGATATTGAGAGTGATAGAAATAGCTCACTGAAGCACATAGCTGCAAGTGTAATAGTACTCAAACTCTTTTTGAAAGTACCATTTATTTGTCTGCTTGTTTGTTTGACAGTGCTACAGCTAATACTGTTTACTCTATGAAAGATCTGAAGACAGCACATTAATTTTTAAGCTCTGGAAAAACAACTCTGCTGTGTACTCATGTGATATTCTAAATTACTTCTTTTCACTTTGCTCTTCCTAAGAAATACTGTGAAGATAAAAAATAAATGTGTGATTTTCTGATGTAGTATTTGTGAGCCGTGTAAAATCAGCTAGAGGAAATTTTATGCCAGGGACCTGATTACTTACTCAATTACAGAGTTAGATTAGGAAAAAAATATTACGTGGAAAAGATCAAGGAGAGATAATTAATTTACCAGCTTCCTTTTATCCCATCCTTCCAAAATCTTTCACACATTTTTGGTTTTGATGTCTTTGAAGCTAATTTGCTGGGAAATTTTTAAGACTGTGGAAATAAAACAGGTTAGCTACTGTCCAATGGCTTCTATTTCAGGTGAAAAAGTTGTTTCATTCTGAAGAAACTGAAAAGAATGCACTACCATGTGCCATCAAGAACTGCATATATAATTTTTTAAAAAGGATTTAATCTCCATATGTTTATGAGCTCCCTATCAACTCATATTAATGCAGTTTCCAGGTAAAATAATTGCATGTTTTCATTATTGAGAAGATTTTTTTCTTTTGGTCACTTTGTTTGGTAAGACTTCTTCGTTATATACTTTTGAAATATTAGGAAGTGTTATCATAACATTGAATATCAGAATATTTATTTATTAGGCTAGTGATTCACTGCTTATGCAGTATTAAACACTCAAAAATCACGTTCTGGTTTTGCATCTGGAATGTGACTTCATCTCTTTTATGTGGTCTACAGTCACATAAGTTTCTTCTTGTTGGGTGAAATTTATATTTGTAAAAAACCTGCTTCTGTATAGAGTTTCCACTACAAGTCTCACAACTGATCACCCTTCTTCTGCATCTCTTTTAGAAGAGAGTATAATTTTTTTTTTCCTGATTACAGACACTTTCCTTCTTCCTCTAATGTAGAACTCTTCCTGTTTGCTAGAAACAAAAAGTACTACATGACACAGGGAAAAAACTCTGCATCGTCATGTTGAGGGCCTTTCCACAAATTTGAAAGATCATCTATGCCTCAAAAACCATTGATAATGAAAAATGCCAGCTCTGCTACTTTGAACATCTTTGTTGTGCAAGTCAGAAGGTTCATGTTCACAGCAGAAGCTTATCACCAGCCCTCTCCACAGATAGGTCATGTAATGACTGCAATAACAAAGTGACAAAGTGATCCTGACTCTTACAAAGATGACTATGTCTTCACAAGTAGGAATAAAGAAATAGAAACCTATCAATGCCAGTGAATGGGAATGTAAACAACTTTCCTTACCTTCATCATGCTTTTTATGGGCTGTTACAAAAATTTTCTGGGTCCCGTATGGATGTAAACTGGGGAAATTTAAGAATCTTTTGTGTGCATTTCCCTACTTCACACAAGTATTCTCAAGAATAAAAACAATTTCTGAGCTCAAGGTTTTTTAACCAGGTAATTCTTACCAATTAGCACAGTTTTTTTCAAAGGGGTACTGTGCCACTGCTTCTTCTGTCTTTCTAGATTTACCATGACCCACTTCAGCCCATAAAAATCTGAACTGCCACAACTGCAAGTTTTTGATTTTAAGACATAACAAACCCCTCATTTTTTCACATTTACTTCAGAACGACTTCCAGACAAATAAAACACAAGTTCTGAAAATGTTTATAAAACAGTTTTACATCACTATTTATGACTGACTGGCATTTTGAAACAGCACTCCCACAGAGGCCTGATGTTATGTGTAATGTTTTGCTACTTCTTCCACCTGACAGTGCAATTGCAAGTGCTGCGTTGACATCTTTTCAGCATAGTACAGATCATTTCCATCCTTACATGGACAACCACCATGCTTTGCCTTCTTCTCAAAGTTCTAAATTTCTCATTAAAAAACATTTATGTTCCTTGCTGTCCACTGTAAAGTCAAGTTTCATGCTTGAACCAGTTTTCATTTTTCTGTAGAATAAATATATATCCTAACCATGGAATTATCTTGAATTTAACACAAGAAAAATCTAATTGAGAACTACTTTCTTCTAGTTATACTTTGACAGTGTTTAACAGAAAGCATTTCAACAAAGCAAGTCAGAGGCTTATTGATTTACTAAAATGAACAGTAATATAATCTGCATGTTACTTTTAACACAAAATCTATGTTTCTGATTAAGAAGTATGCTATGTTCACTATCATCTAATTCCAATAGGTAACACCAACGTTCTCTTTCTGTATATGTAAAGAATCCCAGACATGGTGTTTCCTTCATTGCTATCACTTACTAAAATAAGGGATGAAAAGAAGTCTGTCAAAATTTATCTTTCTCCAGGACCAGTATTCCAACTATATTATAAACATACTATTCACACTTCAAGGCAATCTATTCCTCTCCTTAGTGTTTCTTATGTGTATTCTGATACATCAATATAGATGTAATTTATCATGAACATTTCAATGATTTTCTTTTCAGAAATGCTCTGAAACCTTCTCCCTTCTCAAAAAATATTCAGGCAGAATAGGATTACAAACCCTGAAGCTATTGGCTGCCAAGAAAGAGTTAGGTACAAAAAAAATTCTTTAAAATAATATGTGTAAAATGACAGGGGAAGAAATATAAAAATAGTTCATTCTGGGAAGCCATTAAAATGACGATTAATAGATGTATTACTAGATAGTCTTGCTAGCAGTACAAGAGAGTGTCAATGCAGAGCACATATAGTATTCTTTGGATGAATAGTTTACTCATTAACACATTTTCCATAACAGACTGTCTTCTTTACATTTAAGGAGCCCATGAGGAAGTGCCCATATGGCCCAGCA
Source organism: Mohoua ochrocephala (assembly GCA_013398855.1). Lineage (NCBI taxonomy): Eukaryota > Metazoa > Chordata > Aves > Passeriformes > Acanthizidae > Mohoua > Mohoua ochrocephala. Next base: position 46,116 of record VZTA01022725.1, on the reverse strand, counting down.
GAAGATCCAGGGGTATGATTCTGTTCTCCCAATGTCTTTTTTTCCCTAACCTAATACTGTGAAGTCCAAAAATATTTATTCTTTTTCAGGAAAAAATGAAAATAATAAAAACATATTGCTTGGTATTTCAAACACCCACTGAATACAAGTTTTCACTTAGTCATCCTAAAGTGAGTAAATATTACTCATATTGCTAAAATCTCATTTATTCCATGTAAGGAATAATCTAGCAGGCTGCTATGTTCAGTGGTGCAGTATAGTCCCAACACAAGAATTCAGGGCAACAAAGATGACTACTGGTTAGGCAGCAGAAATAAAAATCTTATTTTGACAAGAGGTCAACTTTTTTTTTTTCCCCCTCAAAAGACAATTTTAACATCATGTAATCAACTGGAAATATGTTCCTTCTGACCCAAACAATGTTGTGCTCTTAGAACTAAAGAAAACCCAAACAAATGTTGGAAATGTAGTAAATATCACATTCTCTAAAGGCAGCTAAAGAAAACTCAGGGTAAAACCAGGAATGCCTCCTGCTTCCCACCTCTTTAGTTAATATAAATAGAATTTTTGTTCAGACACAAATTCACACCTTGGAGAATTTCACGTGTAAGTAAGAGCAGCAAACTACAGAATAAGTATTCAACATCAGAACAATGCTGATGGTAGGAGTAAAACAAGAAAGATTGTATCAAAACTGTTCCTCTGCCAATGAGGTATATTTTATCTTTCCTAAGAAGGGTAAATTCCTGACTTGACCTAACTTGTAGGGAAAAAAAAAATCTGCATTCTGAAGAACAGACACTTATCGTTTCCATTTGAGATTAGTAACACTAGCATTGAAGTAGTTTTACTTTAGAGTAACCTTTTATCTGTCTGGCTCACAACTAATTCCAAAAGAAGCTATACTAAAACTATTGCATATGTCTTCTATGACTTGCCATAATGTGTAGGAATTTTGCTTCAAAACTACATTTTCTTTCATTATTTAATGCCTGACTTTTTCTACAATGCATAAAATTAGAAAAAAGTGGGAAATGACTGTATTTTAAATGTGTTTATTTTTATATAATCATCAAATGGTTGCACTTAAAAAAAAAATCATACTAAGAATTTATCCATGCAAATATCCTGTGGTCTGAATTACAAAGGTCCTTTTGTCTTACACACAGGAGAGGAGTTGTTTCCTCTTTAGACCCAGGTTTAGATTCAAACTGCATGAAAATAAACAAAAGGAGATAAAGTATCCTATTCTGAAGATGAGGCCTCTTGAGCCAAAAAATGATGCTCCTTCAGCTTCCAACAACTTCTGCAGACATCACATAGTTAAAATGCTACTTAGGCAGTAAGTAGTACAAGTCTCCACAGTTTTCATTCACACTAGGTCATGAATGGCAGGGTAAGATGGTTAAAACATTGCATGGTTATTATTTTATTAATTGCTTGCTCGGGCCCAGCTGCCTGTGTAAGTTCAGGGCAGGAGCAGTGAGCTCTCAGGCAAGCTGCAGAGTACTCAGTGATACAGGAGATCAAAGGGAGAAGCTTTCTGAAGACCTCAGACAGATTTTTCAGAGAGGAATTACTTTTTTTTTTTTTTTAAATTTCATAAACTGGAGGTGGATTGTTGTATTGAACATTTACTCCAAAGAGAGAAATCCCACTCCTTAGCCCAGGATATCACGTCCTTATCTGATCAAATTCTTCTCCTCGGGCTATCTTACATCCATCTATCTTTCAAAAAGTGCCATCATGCCTCTTCACTTTCCCTCTCTACCCTGTGTTCTCCTATGCATCCTAGCCTGTAACACTCTTGTTCGCATGCCCCACGTGCACTGCAGTTCCCACAATCCCACCTCCAGCAGCATTCACATTGAATGCACTGATAAACTGATGTCAAGGACAGATGAAAATTTCAACATAAGATTTTGGCATTTAAATTTTTTGCTGAATGATATGGAGAATTTTGGAAGGATGATTGGGTGCAAAAGTCTGCAGCGAATAGAGAGTTATGTAAACATATATGAAATATATATTATATTTTCTAAAATAAAGAAATCCAAAACTAAAACTGCTTGTTTTAGAATTAAGGTAGCCAATGTGGAATTTTCACTGAAGTAAATAATTCAAAGATAAGGACCTCTCTGTCTCAGGGATCTCTGTGTTTCAGCCTTTCCTAAACATGCCCAAAGGCTCCATGGGCAGGCAAAAAATGAATTTTCAGTTTAAAAACACGACCTTCCACTTCCCACCAAAATATCCACATTTAGATCTGTGAAGACAGGTGTACACCTATTTATATACATAGCACAATCTTAGTCAAGATGAGAAAGACAGCTTAGAAATACAAATATTTTAGAATAGTTCAGTCATATTTTGAGTTTTCTTTTAAATGGGGAATTAAGACATCTTTCACAATTCTACATAAATTTCCAATATAAAGAAGAAGGCTTCCAACAGTCATCTTAAAGCACATGATATGGCTGTGATAACAGCTTTGCAGAAAGACACCAAGGACACATTCAGTAAAGCATCAGTTTGCCTGCCATTTATTTCCTCGCTGGAAGTGGTGCTTTCAGTATCATGCTGTTATTCAAATTAGCATGTGAAGGGAATAGTTGCTTGAGAAATTCTGAAAATGCTCAAGGACAAGTAAAGCCTTGTGAAAGCATAATTTAATTAATGATAAAAATCCAGAAAGTGGTTTCATAGCCCACAGTTGGGATTAGTACACCTAGTTACAGATTAATTCCATTTTTATCTTACAGCAGTAATGTTGTTGCTTTACATCTGTGTCATTTTGCTTCTTGCGCTACACGCACCTCGTGCTTTGTTTTGTGAGTTTTTAAATGTTTTTCCTTCTCATGTAAATAATTATTTTTCAAGTTTCATTTGATCCTAAAACTTGTCCCAGGGAAAAATGAAGGCCTGTGAAATAGAAACAAAATACTACTTGATATTAAATCAGCAAATTTCTTTCCAGTGAATAGGAATTTTTCCCACTTACTCCTGACCAGTAGTAAGCACAGCTTACTGTGTATGAATGCATCTAACAAAAGATTTTTCAGCTGGCTTCAATGTCAGATCCAGTACCTATTTAGTAAGCAATGCAAGATTTTTTTCAGACTAGTCTGGTCATGAAAAGTACCAATTCTGGACAATCCTCTCCAATAATAACAACAATATTAACAATAAAAATATTATTCTTTATGGTAGAGGAACAAATCTTTTCACAGCTGTGCTGCCCTGACTCATGCAAAAGGAGGAGAGAGGTGATATTTCAAAACCTTGTCTGGTGAGGTATCTGGACTAGATAATCAGAAATATTACCTACTAACCAAATATTCAAAATAACTTTTTTCTGACACTCGCATATGGGAGCTCTCCAAGGAGCCTCTGCATGGAAGTGGTACCTGTCTGTGCAAAAGACGCTTTGGCTCAGGGGCTCCAGAAAAAACCGGGTGGGCCCTGGAATGTCCAGCATGAATCATACCACACCAGGGAATCTTGGGACATTTTCCGATGTCCAAATAATAACTGTACACTTAAAAATCATGCTAAGATAGATAAATGTTTCTATGTGATCACTTCTGGACATGATTTCATTTTAGTTTGCGATGATTCTACTTATTTCCCTCAAACATCCCCAACTTGATCATGCAGTTTCAGTAGTTAATATACAAGTAACTCTGGCTTATGGACAATTGCCTCAGACAAAACAAACAAAAAACCAAACCAAAACAAAGCCACAAAAAAACCAAAAAAAACCCCAGAAACCCAAAAGAAGTAAAAAACCACCAAACAAAAACCCCAAAATAAAACAAAAAGCAGAAAAAACCCAACAAGACCCCATCCCCCAAAAAAACTCCCCACAAACACACACTAAAAATGAAAACATGAGAGAAAATGAATGAAGAAGTGAATAAAGAAATGAATGAGATGATGCAAAATTGTACTGATTAAATGAGACAGAGTAGACAAAACTCTGTTGGAGAAGGTTTAGTCATAGCTGGTCCCATAGCAGGCTATCATTATGGAACAAATGATCTTTTGATGTTTCTTCCTGACCTAAAATTCTGTGGCTTTGTAATTTTTAGAAAGCATTTTGGCTATTTCATGTATAAATCATCTCCTTTTAATCTGTTATCCTTCCTTGATTAGAGAAAGGTAAAAGTTCAATTCTATGAATAAATTAGACTCTAACTTTTAAAGATAGCATTTGCAAAGGGTAGAAAAAGGGTCTAATTTTTTCAGGGAATCATTATTTCTTTACACATCAGCAACACTTAATTTATCTTGCAGACAGGAGTGCTGAAATACTACCACAACACACTTTGAACCAAGCAAAATCTGCAAAAAAACCCAAGCACTTTGTAAGACAGGTGGTTTCTAGTTCAAATTTCTTAAAGAGGTGTAAGGCTTGACAAATAATAGATTTATTAATTTTCTTATATGTCTTAAAATAGCTATTTACATTTATGTTTAGGGTTAGTCCCATATGAATAAGGGGCTTACATACAAAAACATTGTGTGATCATACCACTAACATTAGCGTTAGAGCATTTATCACGTGTTAATTGCTTGTCCTTCTTAATCCTACATATGGATACACATAACAGGGCAATATTCTGCTGTACTCTGCACACATGCTTTACGCACAATACAAGGTCATCAGAAGAAATTCATCACTTCTGGGAAAAAAACCCGTAAGATTTTAATGAGGTGATGCTTAATTATGGAGGAACTTTTAAATAAAATGGCATCTTTTCAACTCATAGAGTTACATACTTATTTGTTATATGTGTACTTTTATCTCCTGCCCATCATTTCAACAAAGCAGTGAGACTTCCCTAAATGCTTGGTGATCCTCCCATTTAGAGGAGTTTCATATTTTCTCCTTTTTAAGCAAATCATGACAAAAGCTTCTTTCCCCTTTGCAGCCACAATGCAGGACAGAAAGGAAGAAATCTAAACCTCTTGGACATTTTTACACTGGTGGATACTCTAAACCCAGTATTTTATATTCTTTAAACTATTTATAAAAAGGCAATGTTAACACTGTGAAAGATAATGTCAGTCAGTAGGACCACTCAACTAATAGACACTATTACTATTGAAAACGTAACAGTACTGACTTATTTAATTAACAATCCTTTCCATTGTTCTGGCAATCTGAAGATCTCAGAGAGGTGACAGCATAATTTAAATTAGGATCATTCATAACGGATCATAGTGGCAGTAGATAACTTAATGGTAAATAAATGGTTAAAACAAAACCGATTTGAAGCCTTACTCTCCTTTCGCAGTCCTCATGCTTCCAGTTCTGGCTGTTAGCTCCACCTCATCAAGTTCTTTTGCACATAATTGTTCCTTGCTCTTTCTACCTGTTTTGTAATGACTCGCTATTGATCAATGTGGTGTTGTTCTGGCTGCTCTGAGCTATGAGAGAATGCGCTTCCTGCACCACTTCCCATGGCAGTCTGAGACCTAAGAGTGCTTAGAGACTTAGCAGCACCCTTTAGCAGTGCTCTCTGGTTTTCCATCTCCTGACTCCAGTTGCCGCCTCCCTCCACTGCCACCCTGCACTCAGAATACCATATAAATCCTCAAGGCAGAGGAAAAGAAAAAAAATTATTAGGCAGTTTAACTTATTTCAACATGATGAGCACTTGTGAAAACAAAAGAGGAAATAATAATAGTAAGCAGTCAAAATTTAAAGACATGAATGCACAAAATAAAGTATCCCTACAGAAGATAATATTCGGATCCAACACAAAAAGTGTCATGTCAGAACCTGACCCACAAAAATATTTTTGACACCTTTAATAGAATGGGAAACAAAATGGAACAGTGACATTTATACAGAATATAAATCTGTCCTTCTTGTTGCATATTTCTAATTAGTTTAAGCAGGAAAAGAAAAACTCTCATCCTATAATATACATTTAGTTTTCCAGTCATATAGTTAAATTCAGAGTTAAACTGGGGCTTATTTCTCCTCCCTCATGCAGAGGTTCATAAATATGTACGAACAAATGTCTTTAGTTCTCAATTTCCCTCATCAGGAAACTAAGTTCACTATTAAAGGCCATAAATCAAGACATTTGCAACTCACCTAATCATCAAACATAGTGGTTAATTAATTAATCAAGTTGTATTTGTTGTATGTCTCACATGCACAATTAATCCGGCCACATAGCTTCTCAGTGTGTGCTCTGCTGGGCGTCCCACCTCTGCAGGATGGGTAAGAATTGTTCCTTTACACTCTTTGAAACTCTCAGTGTATGAATAACACAGATTCTTTTATCTATTACCTCATCCAGATCCTGCTACCACCACATAACAAAGACCTATCAAACAAAAGTCAATTCCAAATTTAGCTTCTGACTGTCAGCTTAATGTTAACAAAAACCATAAAGCACTGCTTCAATGCTTAGGAAATTTTCTGAAGTTAGTCAGGGTTCTGCAAAATTCTCAGAAAGTAGAAGTACTGATGATGATGAAGTTCAAAACTTTAATATTTTAATTTCATTTTTCAGAACTCTAATATCTCAGATTTGCAATTCTTTTGTTTTAACTTGAAAAGAAACAAGGAAAAAAAGAAATCTTAGTGATCTGAAGATATGGGAACTTCATAGGAACTACAAAAAATATCCTCCACAGATGTTAAATACAAACCATCCATTTCATTCTCATAGAGGAGCATTTTAATTTGTTTCAAAACTCAGACATCTCAAATAACTAATATAAAGCCTAAAAACATCTATGTTTCTGCAACAGGGACAGAACTTAAAACACTGACCCAAATCAGAAGGCTTTCAAAAAAGTGATGAAATATCTTGACCGAACAAGTTCACTTTAATTTTATGCCTGAAATCTGGCTGATCTGAGATTAATCTCTACAGACACTGCATAGTGGCCGCTTGGCTCTTTCTACGCTTGCACTTTGTGTTGCCTCTGCAAGTTCTGTTCTGTATTTCCCATACACTTCTGCTCCACACATGATATTAATCAATGACTAACAGAAGACAAACCAAGTTCTACACGTCACCTTATAACCACAAACGCTTCCTTAAAACATCTTACTATACAAAGCTAAGTCACGTTTTCCCCCCTTGGAGAGCTTCACACACTAAATTCCTAACGGGTTTCTGCTAGAAAGTCTTCAGAGGGTGCATGAAATAGCAGCTAGGATGGCGATTTCAACAAACAATTACATTGTATACAATTCCCTACAGATGTGGCAAAATCATAAAATTTAGAGAAAAAAATCCAATGATTTGCCATTTACATCAGCTGAGAAGTCACTCTGTGAAATTCAGATTATTGTCACAGTAGTGTGGTTTGCTAGAGTTTTTCAGAAACTAAGTCTAACCTCATAAACTTCTATAATATGCTAGTGTTACATTAGATGCTATTAATTATCATAGGAGATGCTACACCTACTCTCTAGAAAGCTGCAGATCTCCAACACTTTAGTACTTATGTTCTGTTAACAAGACAATAGAGATACAGATTTCTCTCTGCACAAAATCGGCACATAGAAGAAGAAAACAAGGAAATGGGTGGTGCAGAGCTCCCTTTTACACTGCATGACTGGCAGTTAATTATAGGCTTCAGTGGAGTGATGAACACTTCAGGGTAAAACTCTGCTTGTTAAAGTCCCTTCTTTTGTGTTCTTGGTTTATGCCTTCAGACATATTTGAGTAGATACTGGTAGCAAGTCTGCATCTGTCTGATGTAAAATGCATTTGTCTGTTTTGGTGACAAAATGCAGGAAAAGTGACTGCCACTCCATGAGTACGCTTGGGGTTTTTTTTAATTAATGTATGTTGGAATGGGGAGAAGGGGCTTCTTGATATATGCTGAATTAATCTTAAAATTAAGATTTAGAAACATGCTATGAAGGTGAATTAACTGATATTTCCCAAGAATCTTTGGACACTAGACTGTAGGCAATACAAACCAAAATTCATATTTTTCCTGTCTTGCTCCCTATTAGCAGTTCATGTAGCTGTAATATATTAATGTAATGTATAGTCTTGAAATGTACATTATCTTCCTATTTAGTACTTTTCAGAATGAAAAAGGTTTGAAGAAAGGTGCATTGAATAGCTTTCATTCAGCTTCTAGTGCCCACAAGCGTAATGCTCACATATTTACATGATCTTCCATAAAATGCCAATGGAGCTGAGGTAAGGTGAAGATTGAATCCTCTTTTAGCCTCCAAAGGATCCACAAGAAGTTACAGCAAGGTGATCTTTTAGAGTCACAGGTAAAACAACACAAAGAAATATTAGAAGAAGGAAACGCAGTCACAGATCACTGGAAAGTGGAAACTGCAGTGGGAGAAATTTCAGTAAGTGAATGGAATCCAGCTGAATAGTGAAGACTGGGGGGAAAGCATTCCTGCAGATTATGAACAGTTCTCCTCCACTTCGTTAATAGTACTGATGAAGGGGGAAGGACGCAGGTGTTAGAAAACAAAGTACCTGGCAACAGTTCAACAGAGAGGAATACCAGGAGAAGTTAGGAGCATTTCAAATGAAGTTTATTCAAGGTAAAACAGAAGGGCTGACAAACTGGAACACTCTCCCACACAAAGAAGATTCCATTTCTGCACTCGGTATTCAAGAGACTGAAATACTGCAGATAATTTTTTTGGAATAAGAGTATTGTCATTTAGATGTATTCAATTTAATAAACCAACATTGCACCTACAGATGTATTTAGGGGATTACACTGATGAAGGCACCTCCTGACCAGCAGTGAACTTTAAATTCTCAGGCTTAGTTTTTCTTTTTGTGGAGAGGGAGGGGAGCCGTGGGAAGGATGCTGATTATAGACTCCAGAAATGGTTCTATTGATTTTCAAGAAACTTTAAGTTAATTTACTACTCAGTATCTACTGGGCCAGAAGGGAAACTTATACGTTCTCTCTAGGATGCCTGTGTGGTTTGATACTTGTATCACATTTCTACCTAGGGCTTTTTTAATCATGGCTTACTACAAAGGGCTGACAGAGAAAAACAATTCCACTTAACAGTATGTCTTTTTTGTGAAACAATCAGAAACATTACTCTAACCATCTGATTTCCACTCAAGTACATTTGTACATGCTGCCTAATTAGGTGATATGCATTCCTTCTGCACCTGGAATGAGGCAACCCTGGATGTTCAGACAGACTGAAGAATGAGATGCTGGAAAGCAGCATCACAGAAAGGGACCTGGGGGTCCTGGTCAATGGCAAGTTGAACGTGAGTCAGCAGTGCCCTGGCAGCCAGGAGGGCCAGCCCTGTCCTGGGAGGCATCAGGCACAGCATCGCCAGCCGGGCAAGGGAGGGGATTGTCCCGCTCTGCTCTGCACTGGGGCGGCCTCACCTCCAGTGCTGGGGGCAGTTTTGGGTGCTGCAATGTAAGAAAGGCATTAAGCTCTTAGAGAGAGTTCAAAGAAGGTTAAAAAGATGGCGAAGGGCCTTGAGGGGAAGCCGTGTGAAGAGCAACTGAGGTCATTTGGTCTGTTCAGCCTGGAGAAGACTGAGGGGAGACCTCACTACAGTTACAACTTCCTCATGAGGGGAAGAGGAGGGGCAGGCACTGATCTCTTCTCTGTGGTGACCAGTGACAGGACCTGAGGGAATGGCCTGAAATTGTGTCAGAGGAGGTTTAGGTTGGATATTAGGAACGGGTTCTTCACCCAGAAAGTGCCCAGAGAGTTGTTGGGCACTGGAAGAGGCTCCCCAGGGAAGTGGTCACAGCATCAATCCTGACAGAGTTCAAGAAGGGTTTGGACAATGCTCTCAGGCACATGGTGTGACTTTTGGGGTGTTCCTGTGCAGGGCCAGGAGACGGACTTTGATGATCCTTGTGGATCCCTCCCAGTTCAGCATATTCTGTGATTCTGTGATTTTATTAACCACTGTAATAATTATCAATATCCCTATTGAAGCTAGGGAAGTATACTTGAGGGATGCAGAGGTGTCACTTTAATAAAAACTATCATTTTCTGCAATTGATTCACCAAGAGAAAAATAATATATAACAGATGAAAGACAGTATAGTCCAAGGTAAAAGTTAATAGCTCTGTAAGTGAGAAAGTGGCACAACTAAGAGCAACTACAGAATTTTCACCTAGGAGTGCTTTTATTTTGGACAAGTGCATGGAAGTGAGTAAACTCTGGGTGTCACTGGTTTAGGGTTCATACATGGAGGCTTCTCAGTGGGATCTGATTTTCTGACAGCACCTGGTATCTATACTCTAAAGTCAAAACTGGAAAGAAACAAATTGAACAAGATAAAGACATGCTTTAATTCCTAAACTGTGCACTAAACTGGAGCCACTGAATATCACTAGCCACTTGTGAGACAAAGGGTTTATTTGATTCGGGTTGGATTTTTTTGTCCCCACAAACAGCAGTCAATATTATAAGAAATACTACCATATTCTGCATCTATTTCAGCTTTTACCTTGAAACTAAATTTGAATTTCACATGATCCTTATGATTTATGATTTAAATAAAAACAAACTTTGAATGAGTCACAAAAGTGAAAAGTATGAAAACTCTTAAGTATGAAAGTATGTATGAAAATGCTTTCCTTGTGCTTGGAAAGAATCATCTCACTATGTCTTCATGCAATATAGATAGAAAGTGGAGAAATTATTTATTCCAAATAAAATGTAAAACAAGACTTGCTAATGCTCATACAGACATGCAGAGGAAAGAGTACAGACTGGAAATTCTGAATTCATCACTGATATTCTCTGACATAATCAGTCTTGGAATAATGTTTACTTGTGACAAACCCTTGTGACACAGGTGTGTGATAGGCAAAAGTGATTTTTGGTTAACATTTATCTGAGCTATCTTTATTTGTGGACATACAGCTCTGGCTTTTTTTAATGCATGGCCTTTCTGTCAATGTGACATAGTTTTTACCTGCTGAATTACCTCAATTCATTATTGAGAGACTAATTAGGAACACTGATGTGCCATTAAATATCAAAGAATGCCATACTAAGCAGTTTCACCAATTTCATAGATGAAAAACTGCATTGTTTTCTTTATTTTTAGGCTGTCAACCTTCCTTTTTTTGGTTGGTCATTTTTGTTTGGTTTGGGGTTTTTATGGTTTTGGGGGCTTTTTTGTATGACTCCTACTGCTTGTAGGAGGAAAGAGAAAGAAAATGGAAAACCATTCCTGGTTCATATTACTTAAAACTGTCTAGGCCACTATCCAACTCAGTTAATTTTTTTTTTTTTCAGTCAGAAAAGTCCTCATCTACTCTGGTGTTTGTCATACTACTTCCAAAGCCATCTTTTCCCATAAAAAATCCTGTACCCGGAAAGACAACAGCTATAAAAGAATATTAAAATTCCAGAACTGAAGTTGTTAATTGAAAATGTGGAGTTTATCAAATAATGTCGCTAATAATCCAATTAGTCACTTCTCATACAGAGACTGTTCTATACATTACATCAGCCCGGTAGTTCTTCTCTGAAATATTTCTTTTGCAACACTGGGAAAAGAGATAAGGAAATGAGAACCATGCTTTGCATTTGAGATACAGGTGCACTGCGGTTTTACAGAGTTACTGGTGGCTTTTTTTTTCTCTTCCCAATGATTTCTAACATCCAGTTTGTTCATTGGACTGTTTCTAAGCACTTAGCTGATGGAGTTTTATCTTAGAGCTCATAGAACTTCACAGTCTTTTTAATGAGTGGTAACTGTCAACACAGTTAGAACTACTCAGCTCAGTTGCTGCTCATGTGCCTCATTCTATCTTTATCTGTATTGAGTTTCAGTCAGTCTTGGAATATCTTTCTGCTGGACTTCATTATGGTTGGTCTTTCCCTTTTTTTCCTTCTCATCATCTTCTTATAATTAATGAAATTTGTCCCCTAGCTATTCACTCTTCTTCCCACAAATAGTTTACAATGCTAAGTGGTATTACTTTTCCCCACATGCAAGTTTGGGGGATTTTTCGAGGTTGTTTTTTGCTTGTTTACTGTATTGTTACAGCTGCACACTTTGGTCCTCAGATACCAAAGTAGTTTTAGATATTTATATACCAAAGTTATTTGGTTAGGTATTTCTTCCTGGATTACTGCAACAAGTATGTGCGATAACTACTGTTCATTTGTTGATTTGTTTCATAGTCTCTCCCACAGTGCCTCAGTTTGAGATTTTACCTTTGATGCATTCTTCATAAAATGACTGTTCAAGGTCTCCCACAGTAAAGAGATTAAAAAGCATTATTGTAGCTTTCCTGCAACAGTCTTGTTTTGTTCTCTTTACATGTTTTATGCCCCAGAAGTGTCTTTTGTCACAGCTGCCTCTGGTAGGCTTCCATTTCCTTGTGTTTCTAAAGAAGAAATTTTTATTGCCGGTTTTTCCTCAAACTTGCATTAATGGGTTATTTTGCTTTACAATTAACATGTAAGATTTCTCAGTCCTTTCTATGTCTCTCATTTGGAAACTGACTTTTTTAAAAGACTCTGCCTTTATTTGCCCTTACGTACTGTATCTTTTGGTCATTCCAACTTCCTTCAGCCCTTCACGTCTTTCTGTCAAGTATTTTGCATTTGCTTCAGGCACTACTTAAGTTTAGTTTTAGTTCCTATTTTGGAGATTTGATGACTAGATAACTTATGAGGCAGCCATTTTTTATACTTAGAGACTTTTCATATTAGGGTTCAAGCTCAATGTAAAATTCAACCTGTGTTCCAGGGAGTAAGTGAAGTCTCCCATCATGGCTGCAATTTTCCTGTCTTAGAATCTGTCTGAACACACTCAACATATCATCATCAACTTTGTTATTTCAGTCAGCAAGATAATGATGATATTCTTGTAGTCTTAATATTACACCTGAAACATCAATACAGATGTTAGATGCTCTTTGATTTGTTGAAAGTTATGTTGCCGTGTCTTCACTCAAGATAGAACTTGATTCAGATTGAAAGTATTCATATAACTAGAGTGTGACAACATTGCTTCTCTAATACTTCCAAGTGCATAATTACACTTCTTTAGGCCACTATTGACTTTTACAATTAAGATTTGTAATTAATACTAAGTAGTAAGATAGATACATATATACAGCAATAAACACTTTTTTCAAAGTTTACAAAAAAACCAGTAAAAACAGACTATGCATTTCAAAATGGACTATACTAGTTATAAACATTTCTATTTGCTTTGCAAACATATAGAGAGACCCTTTCTTGAACAGGCTTTCTTAATGTAAAGCAGGGGGTTTGTTTGCTGGATAGCACCTCTTTTATCAGTATCACAAGAATGTCTCAGGTAGGCCCTTTGAATATTATGAAAAGATCTCTTCAGTAGAACTGTAATCATCAGTATGTCTTTCATATGAAACTTTGAAAAGCTGTCTTTTTTATACTGATAGTTGAAGTATCAAGTATTATAATTCACAGGAAGACCACAAAACAAACACATTTTGGCAACAGTTAGGGTTACACATATCTGACAACAAAACAGACAAGGACATGCAATGGTCTCATGCCACAAAAATTAATTATACACTAAGCCTGACTTAAATCCAAAGTGTAAATTTATGAATACAAACTATTAACTCTGATGACTGGAATTTTTGTTTGTTTTTAATCTGATGGAAAATTTTAAAATATTGTAAGAGAAAAAACGAAGACTTGATACAAATGTTCAAATATAGGACAGCTACACCACTATTCTTCAGCAACAGACTTAGAACAAGCTCTTCTGGTGAGCTTATTCCCCAAGCCCTTTAATAATAACGTTTGCAGAGAGACATTTTTGCAACAGTTCTATCTCCTGTCTTGAATAGCTCCATACAGGCAACCTGTCTTTTAGAAAACCTCATCAAAATTCTGTAAGGAACAGACTTTTTAGCAAATGGACCCAAGATCACAGGAATGTAAAGATGACTTTAAAATTATTCTGCTCTAATCTCAGATGTAAAGATTTATGACTGCTCAGGTTCCTGACTGTAAACTATTGTGCACAATCTGAATGCAGATATCATCTCTGTGTTTCCTTTCCAAACAAAGATGTTTGTGTTCTTCTCATTGTTATTTAAAGTATGTTTAAATTGCAGATGATAAACTAGTGGGAATAACTATTTAAACGACAACTAACTGCTTGCCAAGAACCAAACAAAACTAATACAGCTAGGCAGAAAAAAAAAAAAAAAGTGTTCCAAAATAGCGCTTTCATGGCTTTACAGTCTGGCGTTTTCCACTACAATAAGTAAAAAACCCTAATATATTTTAGAAATTAAATATTTACAAAGGCATTTCACCTCAGTATTCATCACTGTGAATTAGTTTCATAGACTGTGTGTTACATGATTAGAAATGATAGAGAATTTTTAGATTCAAACTTTAGTTCTGCTTTACTTCTTATTGTCTCACACAATTTTATTGCCCTTAAAAAGTGTGCATGTGTTCTAGAACACAAAAAATACAATTTGGGCATTAGACATAAATTTTATATGAGACTTGAAAGATAACATGTAGCCAATGTAACTTATAAGGCAAAGAGGCAATTGTTGAGAAGGCACCACATTCAAAATCAGCAAATATGAGTAATTACTTTTACAGCTGTACAGAATATGCCATACAAATAACCCTTTGCTACCTCCACTGAGTCTAGGAATATTGCTGTCTCATATTCACCTTCTTCTCAGATATTTTGAGATGAATTAATGAAGTACTAGACCCGAAATTACTATTCTAGCATCTTCACCTTAGAAAAGCAGGCCATAAAAGCATGTTCTGCATGGTTTCATTTGTCACATCAGTCTGGATGAAAAAAGACCTAATTATGATGTTCAATTCACTTCACCTTTTTAAACTTTTGTAGCTTTTTATATAGTAAATAAAATTATTTAGCCGACAGTTTCAATCATTCAACAGAAGTGTACCTGTCAGTGTTTAAACAAGCAAAGTCCACATAACATTTCATTTTACAAATACATCTTGAATGAGTTGATAAACTGCATTTAATAGCAAAATGATGTAGCAGAATCTTCCAAAAGACAACAAGACATGTGGGTGTTGAAAGTTACACAGACAATGAACATGAATGAGCACGTCTCTTAAAATAAGGTCAAGAAGATACTTGAGAAGTAACTGACATGCTAATTCACACTTGAGTTTATCAGCATATCTTCAGCTTCATTACCTATTGATTTACAATTAGCTGGTAAATACCCTTAAAAAAAAAGTTACTAAGTTCACCATTAATATAAAAATATGCAGAATTATCTTTGTTTCCTTGTTGCTACATCTGATGTATGTAATTGGTGTAACACCTATTTTTTGTGGTTTTATTTGTTTGTTTTTCTGTTTTGTTTTTTTTTTTTTTTAAACAGACACCAATTATATGGCCATTTTACATAGTTTTGGTATAAAGACTGACAGAGGCTAAGAGGCTATGCATTCAGAGTATGACATAAGTAAAGATGCAATTACAGAGCAGGCATGATGTACCACACCAACTTCCTCTCTCAGTCTTCTTTCTTAAAATCATGGGGGAGAAAACGAGATGAAGAAAACTTCATAGGCTGGGATAAAACAGAGGGATCACTGACTAATTACTATAACACATTTAACAGGAGGAAATTGAATTCAATTTCTTGGCAATTAAAATAGAGTTCGATGTTGAGGGAAAAAAATTACAAAAAATTAAAACAATCCCCCCGTCCCTCCATCCGACTTTTTCCCAAGTTCGCCTTCTCCCCGAGGGGCACGGGCAGATGGGGAGTGGGGGTCTGCGGTCAGCCCATAGCAGCTCCTCTCTGCATCCTCTCTTCTCACACATTTCCCTCCTCCAACGTGGGTCCATTCCAGGGGCCGCAGGGAAACCCGTGCTCCGCCGGGGTCTCTCCCTGGCCGCAGGGCCATCCCTGCCGGGTCTCTCCCCGCCTCCGTCCCCGCTCCCGCTCTCCCCTCGGGGCTCGCAGGGCTGTTTCCCGCACGGTTCCCCTCGCTCAGCCCTGGCTGCCGGGCAGCGTTTTGCCCTCCCTTGCCCAGGCTTTGCCCGGGGCTCTCGCCCGCCCGCCCGTGGCTGAGGGGCTCAGCCGTGCCCTGCGCTGGGGCCGCTGCAGCCGCTGGCACCGCCCGGGGCCGGGCCGGGCAGCCCCGGCACAGCACCCAGTGCCAGAACTTCGATATGTTAAACCAATTCATTACCAAAATGAGAAAAAAAATAAAGGAGGGAACAAGGCTAGGTAGGAACAAGGCTGGATTTCCTCCCAAAAAAATACTGCAAAACCATTTAAGTGAGAAATGGCAGTTCCACTGAAAAGATGTTGGTTTCATCAATGTCGTCGTTCGCTGCTGGTGTGTCAAATTCATGAAAGGATAAGAGGTAAAATACATATTTTTTAAAAAATTAGAAAGAAAAAAAGAAATCAAGTTTTGTTCAGAGTTCTTCAGTCCATAATAACTTCAGGGAAGATTAGATCACCTTGACAAAATTATTTTGAACCATTAATTTAAATAACAGTCTCCACATAGAGAACTGATGTTTTGCAATATAGAACTGACAGACTCTATAAAGCTTCCTTACAAAAACAGTTATTATTTTGACATATTAGATTTAATGTAGCTGTTTTGACGTAAAAGAGCCAGTTTCTTCTTGGTGCAATTTCATGTTGACTTAAATGAAGTTAAACAAGATAGACACTTTATCCTATGTCTTTGGACTAGGACTGAGCTTCTGTATGTTCATGCTTTTCTGTTTCTTTGGTTGGTCTGTCAAGTCAAAATGCCCCTGTCAGTGCTACGCTTCAGGAAACCTCAGATATAGCTGGACACACTGGAAGGACGTCAGACTGATCAGGCTGATGAAAGCTCTCTCTTCCCTTGAATCTGATTTCCCCCCAAATAACCTTTGAATATTTAGAGATTTCACTTAAAACCCAAAACCAAAAGTGTAAAGGTCCACAGCATTTTATGACTTGCAGAATTCAAGTAGTGTGCCCTCAACATTTTAATGTGAAACCAAATAACATTTGTCAAACGAAGGTAGGAGGCAGCAAAGTTGTCTGTGCAAAGAAAACTCAGGACAAACCAAGTAGGCATTTTTATTTTGGAAAGCTTCTGGGTTAGCAACAATATTGAGTTAGCTTTTTGGAAAAATTGCTGTAGAAAATGAGATGGCTAACACGATAGAGGACCACATAATGTTGTGCTATACTGATGGCAGTTTTATTCTTCATGCTGTTATTGCTTCTACATTTTCCCTAGGTATAGAAGAAAAATTACTTTATTTAAGTACATTATTTGTGAAACTAGCAACCTAAAAGATAGAAAGTGAGATGCATGTTATTTGAGAAGTTGCTTTTGTTGCTGATACCACTTGTCTACCTTCTTACAGAGGCATGAAAATGGCTAACAAATCATGTGCAAAACATTTAGACTATGTCATCTACATTTTCCTTTTAATTTTCTCTATTATGAAACAAAACCCCTTTTTATCAAAATAAATTTTTGAACTACTTGCTGGTGTTAAAAATGCTGAAACATCTGATATACTTTATTTTATGTAAACCTCTATAACTGAATGAAAGTGTTTCAATTGTTAAACTCCACTTTCGTTTCTTCCTTGGCACTTATTCTAAAACATATATAATGTCTCCTTACTGTCATTAAATCAGAGATGGGAAATTCTCTTAATATGATCAGGGAAGATTAGATTCACTGTCTTGTATTAGAACTAACATCGCAATGACATGTCACATATTACGTTGAAAAAATAATTTTGAATGACAAGTCTGTTATGCTGTATTTATGTTTTCAAGAATAAAATGATAAATTAAAAGAATTATTATCTTGTAAATCCAATACAACACCTGGGATTACCTTCCTAATCTAACTTTCAGTACAATCATTTCAAGACACATGAAAAGTTGTTACTTTCTTCTTCTCTTTCCTGTATTCACACTGATTTCCAGCTGTTCCATACTTCCTTATCTCCTACATCAACAAGCTTCTGAAACTGTTTTTGCATTACAGGTAAAAATGTAAGAACTAAGTAAAGGACCACCCCCCAAATTAGGGAAGAAAAATGCAGGCAAAAACCAACACAGATCTGAATACTTGAACAGTCATTCCTATTTACTCCTCAGAGGACATCTGAGGTGGATTAAGAGGTATAGGTTTGGTATTTCAGAGATCCAAAGGGTCCACAGAGAATCTGTCAGTCTTGTGCATCATATTCCTCTGCTATTCAATCTTAATAGCATGACTCACTCAGCCTCAAATCCGCAGTGACCTTCCTTTTATCTCTGCTTATTTACTTCTCTCTCCAAAGTAAAAGGCACAGCAAATGTGTAGTTACGACTTGCTTCCAGCACAACTGATTTTTAGAAATATCCTTTTAAGAAGGAGCAGGCCCTCTGGAGACAGAGGTGTGAAGGTTCAAAATGAAGAATGTTATGGACTGAAACACGTAGTCTGTTTCACTTCTTTCCTAAAATTTTTATTTGCTATTTTTTCTAAATGCTGAGATATGAGTTATCTAACCTAGAACTATGCAGAAAATGCAAAAGAAATGTAAATTATATCAGCCATGACAACTGAGAAACATAAAAGCTCGCAGTACTACAGCCCAAATTTTTCTAGATTTCCTCAGGAAAATCTTCATTCCTCTGAGCTGGTGCAGTAGGTGACTGATTCATCACCAGGTCATAGTGCATTCACTAACCCTGCCCCTTTCCGCACTCTCGGCTATTTCTTAGTTCTTATCTCTTATTTTCTTAGAATAATTTACACCAGAGACACACAAAAGACAAGAAGTGTCATATAACTGAAAGCTCAGTCTATGCATTCAAGTTACTTATCTGAGACAAGGATATTTAATCTTGTTTACTCAAATTGTCACAGATTCTGCAGCGCAAACACACCCACGCAGACCCATACACACCCACACACACTTGCACCTGCAGATGAATAGTCTCTCTGAACTAACACTGCCAGATTCCATTGATCATTCAGAAGTCTTCCAGAAACCCTCCCCAAACAATTGATAATTTTGGTAAAAGAAGTCACTGTGGTTTTAAATACTTTAAAGATACCTTTTTAAATACAAAACTAGTTTTTTGAGTTCTTTCATCAGTGAACCATACCCTGAAACACTGAAGACTTACCCCAAGTGCAACAGCAGGGAAACAGTTCAATAATCCGAGAACCATAGACAATACTTAATATCTACAAAAGGATTATTTTTCATTACTACTATAAGCTCATTTTTCCTGGACCTGTGTCTTGCCGTGTTCCTAGAAAAACCTTGTGAATATGGCTAATAGGGATTAACAGACTTCCAAGTCTCCAAATGTCATTTTCTTAGAGAAAAGGAAGAATGACTGAGGAATGGGGGTATGCTTGATATTAAAATATAATGATAATCTGTTGTCCTAACACTGTCTGTATGATGATGGCAGTGAATTAATCCATCCTCTTGACAGTCATTTCACAGAAAGAAGGAGAAAGCTGACCATTTTCATTGCAGGCCTACCCTATTCTTGTCCTCACCGTGCATTTCCGTGACAATGACTGTGATCATCATAACGGCATTGTACTTAATGACTCTGCTTTCTGTGATGTTACTCCCAAATTGGGTGTGAGAAATGTGAAAGGACAGATCTCAAATGGCAAAACTCTCACCAGTAAAGCAGAGTAGTCTACAGAATTAATAATTGACAGAATTGACAGCATGCTGCCATGGAACAGAAGCCTGGAATTAAAGGGCGCTGACTTCCTTTATAACTGAGGGGCTTTGAATGAAAATTACTTGTCTAATTAAAGGCATGTAAAATGAGACTTTGAGGAGGTGTGTACAATTAAATGCAACATTAGTGAAACATCTATTTTTCCAAAGTGGCTATTTTTCATGTTTAATGACCACTACTGATATTTTGCTAACTACTAATATTATGACAGTCTTGGCCAGGCTTTCCCTCCCTTTTTTTTTAATTAAAAATATATGCCTGAGCTAATATAATTGATCTTTTCTTCAAATCAGGTCACCAGAATCATCACAAAAAATAGAAAATAGAGTACAGTTGCTTTTAAATTCGACAAAGCTTTTGCAAAGATCAGCTTAGTAATGTTGTGAAGTACTCCGAGTAGAAAATCACGAGCACCAGAGGGAATTCTCTGAGAAAAAGGGGAGAAAAACTGGTAAGTACAGAGGGAGAAATGTCCTCAAACAAGGCATGCAGTCACATTTTGACCATAAAGGATTGAAAGAAATTCTGTTCATTGATCTCTGTAAATGTGGCATTAATAGAGTGGTCAGAGGATGAAAGGACATACATAATAGTATCCTAAGAACATAAAATTGAAAGGGACCATGCTTTAGCTCACTGAATCCAGGCTTCTGTTCTGGTATGCAATCATGTCTATAAATGCTTTCATAAAATCAAGTATGCTGTACCTTGAAACCCCTTCAGTTTTTGTTTTCTGTCGTGTTAGTAGCCTCTTTCAGAATCTGACTTATCATTGTTTTCATTCTAAATTAACTAAATGCTAATTCTAAATTAACTCATCGTCACCAAAACCTTATTTTTTCAAATAAAATTGCAATCAACTTAAGTAGCTTTTTTCTTTTCACTGTGGTTTCTTCTGAGGTGTATTTATAGAATATTATGTGCCCTCCTCTATTATTTGTGGGAATAATTAAACAAACATATTTCATTCTCCATTACTATCCAGGCCATAATGTTCAATTCTTTCTGTACAGCTTCACATATAAATCCATTTTTCTTGGCCAAAAGGAACCAGAATAGCAAATAGGTTAACATTATTTTCCACAATGGCTTCAGTGCCCTTTATCCCTGTTTTTTATATCTCAGCTTTTGCAGCTCAGTATCATATTCACCTTCTTTAAGGTATGACATTAGGTCTGGTAGCCAGATCTTTATATTCCTCCGTCACTTACAATAAATCACTAGTGTGTAACACAAATTCATTACATTGCTCTGTATTTTTGAAGTTTACTCTTTATTTCTACATCCAAATCATAATCATAATATCTAGCTCTTTCCAGACAATGTTTTGATTCTCCTGAATAGCTTTACATCAACAATATTTTTGCAAAATGTTTTTTCTATTCCAAAATCATTTATGAAAAAGTTAATCGGTGTAAAGTGGGTCTGAAGGCATATCTCCTCATCCCCTTACCCATTTGAAAAGCTTCTCTTTCAGTGCAAACCACTACCTCCATTTAGAAAGGTCCTTTCTCAGTTTACATTTCCTGCACATATCTCAATATTTTTTAGCATTCTGAAATACTTAGTATTTTACTAAGGTTGGCTTAACAGAATATTTTTTCAGCCTTTGTGTTAACAGTATCTTAAATACAGTTGCTCCACTTCCTATTTTTAGTTCAAATGATACTGTTCAAATTTGGAAGCCCTCACTACCAGACATCTGTGATTTCAGAAGCTACTGGTTTCCTTGCATATCTTTCTACAATATAATTTTCAGAATTCCCAATTTCACAGGAAACTAAAATGATATAATTCCTTTTCCATGCCCTCTTCTCCTTGACCATCTTTCTTTACCCCTCATATTCTGCGTATTTCTCTGTTTTCATTAAGGAAATTAAGACTCACATAGATTATCTAATAAAAAAATTCTACCATAATGCAGCAAGACCGTCTTTGGGGAGAGAAAAACTTCCTCTGTCATGTACCATGGATTAAAGCTATACAGAGTTTTGTGTTATTTAATGCAAAGTTAAAACCCAAGCTCTACAGACAACAGCACACATGATGAACCAGACTTCAGCTGGCCAAGCTTCAGATCAATTACATTAGTCTGAACTTTATATCTGAAGTTCACTCTATACATCAAAATATAAATGCAGGGCTTGTTCTCCCAGACTTCTGAGGAACTCTAACAAGTAACACACCTTGTGTCTCCTTTTATGAAAAAGCCACAGAGGATTTCCTTTTGGAGGAGACCTTTTCCATGCTACACTCAGAGTGGAATGAATACCTGAGGGAGCTTAGACTGCATTTGTAATATTCCCTGAAGAAGAACTGAATATAATTCTGAAATAGTCTGGGAAAGCCATTAGCAGTGACCCCATGCATTTAGGGTTCTGGAAATTGATGTAACAGGATCAACTGCACTCACTCTGTGTTTAGCTGAGCTCAGAAGAAAAATTTTATCCCATTTTAGTATCTTCATCCTAGATATAGTTTATCTTTTTTATAATAAACACAGTATACACAGGCAACTGGCAAGTTTACTGCAAATATATGTAGCAATCCAAGAGGTGTCCTCCTTTAAAAGAGGAGGTGCCATCTAAGGAGATAACTGGTTTGTCTCTATCAATGCCACGTTTCAGGGGACAGAAAGAAAAAAAAACCAAAGCCAAAAGAAGACAACGACCTTACCTTTCCTACATACTGAGGATCTGGTCCCATGTGTTCTTCTAAAACAAAGAACTGATTCCACACCCATCCACGCTTTGGACGATGATGCACTTCTGTTTCGCCTTCTATGTGTTTGGTTTGGTTCCTGGTCACCTTGATGGAGCCATGGTGAGCAGCTCCATAACACCTCTGCACAAAACAGAGACAAACTAGGACTGGGCAGATACAAGATGTACTTGTAATTCTCATTGTAGGATAAGCTTCCTGTTCAAGGTTTTCTTTCTCTTGTCTTTTTCAGCTGTAATCCTTCAATAAGTTCCCGAAAGAGAAGGTGAAGTCTGGTTCAGAAATACAGTCCAAATTGGGTTTTTCTGCTTGCTCATGGTTTAGCTGCCCATTTGGGAAAGCTCAAATTATATTTACATTATGAAAAGCTGACTGGAAAGATTGATATTTCTTCTGGGGTCTTCACAATAGAGTTCCACAGACGACCATTTTCTATCTAATAGAAAAAGAAAAGAAAGCCACTTACTCATCACTAAAACCAGCAATTTTCGGGTTTCCGACCTTAGATTACACTCAAAGTTGTACCGAGCAGTCAGTCGAAGACTGTCATTGGAACTCAAATTTCTTTTCAATCCTTCCTGTAAAAGCATTTCCTGATTGTTTATATTAAAATACCATAAGACTGAGCATGGCTCCTACAAGCTGTGGAAACAATCACATCATTAAAACCTGGATGATTCAGAACAGTTCCTTTGGCTTTTACCTACAAATCATTGACCTGATCTGGCAGTAGAACAAAATAACTGCTACAGTGTCATTAAATAGTGATTGCCAAATGATTGCCAAATCATTTCATATGAGTTTTTGATGTTCTATACACCACACAGATATCCAGCTTGATGAAAAATACCTAGTCTAGAAAAGGTTTTGAAAGAATGCCTCCAAAATGGGCTTTGAGAATTCTGAGTCACTACTAGAGCATACTGACAGGAAGCTTCAGTCAAAATGCGCATTTTTACACCTCGTGCTTTACATAAGTTCTAACCAATATCATACTAGGACCTCATAAAATTATGTTGTACTGACATAAAGTTCATGTTGTTTAGAGATCAGTATTATTCCCAGCGAAAATATTTTCTCAACCTGAAAAAGGAAAATGCAACCTTTTATACAGCGATAGTGAAATGTGAATATGTGTGGAAGCTGACGTAACGCTTAAAGCAAAGTACCTTGCAAATAAAATAATTCTGCAACCTTAGAGAAACAGTTACATTAAGGTAACCATTTGTTCAGTTATCTTACAATATCAAAGATCATTTCTATAGCAGTCAGTCCATCAGGAGTCTGAAAACATGCAACTGAATCTACAAAAATTGGAGTTTTCCAATACTGGTTTTCTTTGAGTATCATAAAGCCATTACAAGCTACATAAACAGAAACACAATTAAACTAATTTTGTTTCTAAATTTCATGGGAACCCAACACAATAAATTCAAAATCCCTAAAGAAGAACCAAACAAGAATTTAGAAATCAGACAGAAAAATACTGCAGTGGACAAAAATTTATTAGCTGTCTTTTGGCTGCAATTTTTTTGAACTTATGTTTCTCTCAAGTCCACAAGAATAATGGGAGTTCAAACTTCTTAACTGAGAACAATTCCTCATCAGAACAATGGAAGAATACTTCAAGACTACTGCACATTAGAAATAGACAGAAAGGACATATTTTCCATTGCTAGTACTCAGTTCAGGACATTGGGTTTTGCTGAAGTAAAGGAAGAACTTCAGTCTCTTGTGGTTGTGCAGGAGGTCAAAAAGAAACTCTGTACGGCATTTTCAGCTGAAGAAAGAAATTCGTAGACATTTAGCATTATCCTACTTCTTGTTTCCACAGCACTGTAGTCTGCCCTCGATCCCTATGAAGCCCAAGACACCATTCTCTTAAAATCTTGGCATTCCATCTCAGAATAGATTTATACAACATGAAGATTTATTATCTCCTATAAGTTCAAATGTGATTTATTAGGAATTTTTTTTAACAGTTAAATATTTTATGAAGTCTAAGTTAGATCAGGGACACAATCCAGCCTTTCTGGGTCTCACATTAGTTTCTGAGTATATGATGCTTCTTTCTTAGTTTCCTTCCCTTTCTGCATTCTTTGCTAATTCTTGTTAGAAATAATTTTTTGCCTTGAGGCATTCAGTTTCCTTGCATAGATTTCTATATATACAGACGAGCTATTTAAATAGATTAGTCACCGTTACACTTTAGATGTACATTAAAATTAAGCAGTACCTCACAAAATATTAAGGCTTTGGTTTTATCCATTCAAGTATTATTTTTCTTCCCTTTGTTTCCATCCTGAGAAATGCCTGGGAGCCATTCATAAGACCACAAGCAGCAGGTAATAACTTAAAAATGGTATATAAAGTGCATGGAGATTTCTCAGAATGGCACATTTAAAATGTATTTAAAATTATTACCACTAAACTTTATTTTACAAAAACTGTGGGGATAGTTGTGATGGAAAATTCTTGCCTCATAAAAAAGTATATATGAGTGCAGAAGATACCAACAAATCAAGATTTACTAAACAGAACTTTGCTTCTCTTCCCTTTCAGAAGTCATCCATAGAAAAAAAAAACAAAAAAAACCAACCAAGATGGAGCCTTCAAACTGTGTTATGTCACAGTCTGGCTCACATATGACCCAGAACAAATATTAATATTATATTACGTGTATATATGGAGATTGATCTATATAGATATGGATATAGATATATATAAGATACAGATATGTGTGTATGTGTATAATATATATTAATAATAATATCCATTTATATTATAATATTAAATATAAAAACCAAATATATTGGAACAAATAAGACAAAAAGCACAGCAAAATATGAAGGGCTTCTTCATCTCAAAAAAGATCTGTTCATCTAAGCATTAACATTAACTAGGAGGCAATACATTTTTATTCAGTAAAACCACTATTTTATTAAATTCGATTAAGAGATTTACTTTTAAGCACCTGAACCCAAAATTAATGTTTTAAAATCCTTTATTGTGAACAAATATACTTAGTAGTACTACTACTACTAATAATAATAGTAATAACAACAACAGCAAGAAAAAAACATTACAATGACATCTACTTCCTGTTATAATCATGCTTAGAAGCTCATGACTTAAACTGTTCCTGAACTGTACGTGAAGTCTGCAGAACCATTTCCGCTAAGACAAATTCAACAATTAGAAGAGGAGGGGTTTTAAGTGAAGATTCTTTGAAGTGTTACACCTCCGGTAGAGATCTTTAAAGCCAAAGCCTAATTAATGCTCAGTACAAAGGTCCTTACTCAGCACTCTCCAACTAAAGATCTAGAATAAGCATTTAGCAAAAATCTGCCACCCACCCCAAGAGAAACCTCAAATCTACCTTGAAGAGAGCAGAGTGTTTCTACAGGGGAAAGTTCAGATGGAAGGACCTCACATAGTTAACATAGAAGAGACAGTAAAACAAAGAATAGAGAAGCCAACTGTGAACAGAGGAAAAAAAAAGCAATGAACTTTCTGAAATCCCTTGAATTGAAGCTAACATACTGAGATGTGCCTGCTCATTGCTCTTGTCTGCAGCTTCAGAGTAAGTGTCCTGATTTATGGGTTTTGTTATAAAGAAGCATGCAACTGCAGAGTAGACCTGTGTTACAGCCATCTCCCGGGAGCCCTCATGAAAATGAGTTGTGTAGCTCAAGAGATTGTCAGAGTGAGTTAAAATTAAAATAAATAATTAAATAAGATGAAGTGGGAAAGTTCCACCAGCATTGCTGGAAATCATTACAGCAGAGTAGTTACAGCTTAGTGTAAGGCACTGTAATGAATCCCCAGGAAACCAATACCAGCACAGTGATGCAAAATGTGTATGCATGCTTCACCACCACGAGGAGATGCATCCTTTGTAGTGGGTACTTCTCCTGAATCTCAGGGTCCCCTATCTTCCATCAAATTGGCCCATATTTGAATTCTTCTAAATGATTGAGTTTTGCAAATGCACCTTCAGCACAGCTCTACTTATCTTTTATCTCATCTGTTTTCAGTTCCACAGTGACAGAGTGACAACTAGCTATGGAGCTTGTAATAAATTAGATTGCTCACATGCTTTCTGACTTCTCTCTCTGCCCTCTGCCCTGAAAATCTCCTCTTATCAGAAAAAAAATTATTTGATCATCAAAATCTGAACAGTTCCAAATTAATGTCATTGTTTATATATAAATAATCACCCAGAAAAATCTCACTTCCTGCATTGCCTGTGTTCATTGTTTATTGCCAATGTTATCTCTTTCAGCACTGCAGAAAGAGTGGTGCACTGACCTGGAGACCAAAGGCAGAATAATGCACCAGTATCAGAAAGGAAAATTGGATGTGATTTTTCGTTCTCTCCTTTGAATAAGAGTTTGATAGATTGCCAAGAGAATATACAGTATTCCTGAAGACCTCAGGTAACTAGCAGAAAAAAAAGTGTCATTTCTAGGTAGATGAAGGAAAGTTGCTCATCTATAGTTGATGTCTATTGCCCCTTCCCAAGGCTGGTTGAGCTATGGGAAGTTACACGATAAACTGAAGCACCAAGTTCTTCTCAGCCTATGTAATAGAGACACAACATGTAATTGTCTGTCTTCTGCACAGGCTAGTCAATCTGACAGAAGTAGTGACAAAACTGTCTTGGAATGCATTTAAAACTGTATTACATGGTGTTGTCTTGCCTCTGTTGTTTTCAGTTGTAGCTATGTGTATGAGACTGAAAACTAAGAAAAAAGTATTTAAGAAAATGCTCTTGAAATAATTTAATAGTGATTCCAATAACCACAAATGTTTTGACTATAGTTCTACATTAACAGACCTTCTAGAAATGGGAAACTGGACTCTTTTTTTACTGAAATAGCATAAGGAAATTTCCTTTAATTGGTAAGATAATTGCATGTGATATCAAATTCCTAAATCATTGCTAAATTTATTTGTAAGCATATCACTATTCTGAAACACAGTCTTTATCACTCTGGAACTCGATCAGTTTCCTAAATAGAGAGAAAAGAGCATTGAATGGCCCTCTCCTCACCTCTATAAGCCAGCAATTCTATCTTGTGGTTGTACTGTGTCAAGGGGTGTTATTCCTTGTACCACTCTCGTACATTTACATGCAGCCTTTTGGTAAAGAGCACATCTAATCACCAAAACCTAAAAATTGTCTATGGTAATCTAATACCAACTGTTACTTTACCTATGAAATTATTCTACATAAACTCCCCTTTTAAAAAATAAACAGAAACCACCACAAGAAGGAAAAAAAATAAAGGCACCTCCATGAAAAATAAAGTTTGTTCTTTCATATAAGGCAACAGAAATTCTGTTGTGGGAAGAAAAGTGTGGATAGGGGAATCCAAAAACCAACAAGCAATCAGACATTATAAAAAAATAAATAGCATGAGAAAAAATAGAAAGAAATACAAAAGACACACTAAGAAACCACTGGAAAACAAATCAAGACAGAGAAGCAGATTGGAAAGTTCAAGTGGAAGCAGCTGAAGGTGTTAGAGAAGATGTAAAAAATCCAGCAGCACAATGTCTATGAAATGCAAGAAATATATTTAATACAGTTCAAGAGAAAGACAGCTGAATAAAGAAAATATGAATTGGAAACAAAAATCATGGAAGAAAATTCCGCAAAAAATATAGATTTCTGGGAATCGGTATGATGAAATTGGCAAGGGAAGTACAAATCTGGTATATTTTTCCCTATCATTTTTACATTGCATACCCAAAAAGCTCTTCTTCTAACTTCCACATTTTCGCATATAATTCACAGATCAAGCCACCTGCTAACACATTTGATATCAAAAAATTGAAAAATAGATACCATCCAAAGAAATAAAACAGTATAAGGACAACTGTAGAGGCTTAATGATTACAGGTTGTTATGCAGTATGTGCAAAAAGCTGTGATATTCTCAGATTCAATTTACAATCAGAGAAACACATTATACAAAATTAATTACTTAGATGAGTACATCACTCTTGCTGACATGGCCTAAATCAAAATCAAGAAAAGGAAAAGAAATGCCCTCCTTTTTAGGTTTTTTCTTCCCCTTTATCGCTTATCTGCCTACAAGGAAATGAACAGTTATAACAGAAGCTCAAGAAGAATCAAAAAACAGCAGCCATATCCTGGAATACTATTAAAGAAAGGGAAATCACTTTTTTTTTGGCATTCTAAAACAGCAAAAACAAAACAACAGACAAATCTTTCACATGGGTAAGCAAGCTAGCTGGTCCTCTGAAAAGGAACTTACATAACAGAAAGACAATTTGGCATCACAGGTGTGGGTTCTACATGCCCAAAGGTTGTATTTAGATAGCAAAAAAATAGTCACTGCACAGGGAAAAATAAGTTTCTCTTCCCACTGGATTTTTCAAAGGTAACAGCAGCATTTAGCTGCAGAGTTAGCATTAAGTCATTTTAAATTATTTCAGATAGTAAAAAGTGATGGATTTTTCAACACCATCCTGACTGACATCAAATAATCCGTACTTATGAGACTCCATTCCTCCTACCGGCTTGGATCTCCACAGAGACAGTGTCAGAAGCCTCCATTAACACCATAGGTTGTAGCACCTAAGATTTCTGCCAAAAACTTTCACAATCCAGGCTATTTTTTAAAGTCTAATACTGTCTCTTTTTCTCTTTCCAATTCTTCTTCCATTTGAGGCAGATATTATTTACAAATATTCCTTTTACCTTCAGTTATATATTTCATAAGGTTTATTGATATATTTTTCTAAATTAATATTTCTTTTTTTAGTGACAACTGCATAAAATTTCAGTAGTTTTGAAGTCACAGAAACCAATATATTATTGCTCTGTAAAGATCACAGAAAATAAAGCTTAGCCATCTTTTTGGATTAACAGCTGCTGAATAAGTAATTAGTTTTAAATTATTTCAATACCTTTCAGAGGCCTAATTGAAACTTAGTGCGTTTGTTCATATTTGCATTATATGTGTGGTTTTAAACAGTTTGTACCTAAACCTTTAACACAGCACAAGTATAGACTCTTCTTTATTTCTAGCACATAAGCTTTGTCAGATCTTTTCCTTTATAAAAATATTATATTATGTTAATAATATCTCGAGACTGAAAAGTGAAGGCGATAAGACCAGAGATGACTTTCCATTCAGCATTAACACACTTAGCTTTCTAGGGCTTTTTTTTTTGGTTTTTTTCAGTTCTATTTTGTCGAGATGGAATAGAAAATTTCAAAACTTTCCTTTAAAATCCTAGCTGCAGCCCTAGCAACTAAACAGCACTGGATTGATTCAAGTCCTTGATAAAAGTTAATTTTCTTTTTCCTTTACTTTAGTCTCCAGTATAGACTGCTTGTTAACTTAATAAGCATTAAAAACTTACCCGGTTGGCTGGAAGGAGGTTTCATCCTTTAAAGCTGGGGTCACAAAAGAAAATAGACATCATATGAATAAGAGCTTTTGGAACCTCATCGCTGTCTACAACTTCCTCACAAGGGGAAGCAGAGGGGCAGACACTGATCTCTTCTCTCTGCTGACCAGTGACCCGAGAAAATGACATGTATTTGCGTCAAGGGAGATTTAGGCTGGATGTTAGGAAAAGGATCTTCACCTAAGGGGTGGCTGAGCACTGGAAAAAGCTCCCCAGAGAAATGGTCACAGCATCAAGCCTATCAGAGTTCCAAAAATATTTGGAAAATGCTCTCAGGCACGTGGCGTGACACTTGGGGATGTCCTGTGCAGGGCCAGGAGTTGGACTTTGATGATCCTTGTGGGTCCCTTCCAACTCAAGATACTCTTTGATTCTATGATTATTAATAGAAGAAATGTCACATTCCTTTCAGAAGGAGGCATGGACTGTTGTTCAGATTTTGTTATGAAGAAAGCTGTAAGGACAGCCTAGCAGCACCTGCAATTAGGAGAGCACAGAAATGCTGAACCAGTGCAAGCAGTTCTGGCCAAACCCCTTCCCACCTGGATTAAAGGAGATTAGTCATGTGTTTTACCTAGATGGGTTTCACTGGGGAAAAAAAAAAAAAAAAAACAAAAACCAAAAAAAACCACTTGAATCCCACCTACCTGTCCCATGAGGATAAATGCAGTGTGAAAAGCTGAAAGAGTTTTAGAAGACAAATAGCCACAAAAAAAAAAAACAAACAAAAAAACATTCAGAAGGTTTTAATGTTGCTTATTGCAAAGGAAACTCCTGAATATTTACTGGGCTAGCATCTGCTTTATCATTTCTTTTTTTTGAAAAATAAAATAGATTGTCAAGACTTGTGTACCAAGGTCTTAAAATAGCACATTTAACAGGAGTTCAAGGAATTTATAAAAATCAATGTGCACTCATGATCAGGGTACTTTCTTCTGGTACTGTGAGTA
>VZTA01022725.1:1298-15227 GCA_013398855.1 Mohoua ochrocephala | reverse complement strand
AGTAGCTTATCACTAAACACAAGCTTTAATGGATTTCTTAATGGATAGCATCCACTGAAGCACCACTCACAAAGAGTGAAAACCAGCCACATTACAGCTAGGTGACTAATCCAGCACCTTACATGGCCAAGGAGATTCATGCCAAACAGACCAAATAAAGGATTCTAGGCATACTGACTCCCAATATGACACAAAAATTTTTAAAAAAACCAAAACCACCTCTAACTATTAAAAAAAAAAAAAAAAAACATTATTCAAAGAAGAATGATTTCATTACAATCAACAACAACAATAAAAGTTAATAAAAATTTGGAGGAGGTTCTAGTCCTTTTTATACACAAAAAAAATTTAATTTTTACATACAAACCATCAATGCTCCATAACAAAACCCTATCAGCCCTTGAAATTCCCATCAGAAGAGGGATTATCACTGCCAGACTACAAACAGATGGGACACATAAGATCCTCACCTGCATTGTCATGCTGAAAATATATTAGAACCACTATGCAATCAAAGTTTTATTGTCATAGCAGGATTTTTAAAAGTGTGTCTAATTGATGCTTTGGTTAGATGATGTGCAAGATGAGCTGTGTTCTGCTATGGTGACTTTTACAATAAACGCGAGTGGTTAACTGTGCAGATGACTTCAGACTCCTTGATTTTTGAAAAAATGTTGAAGATGGTTATTAGAAGGCATTTTTATATTCATAAATATGTACAGGAAATTATTAAACACTACACACTAATGCGTTTTATACCCTGTTGACCAAAGACATTTTATGAAAGAGAGTTAAATGAATTAAGAAACATGATCATTCTTGAACAAAGGAGGATCTGAAAAGTTTGCAAACAAGACTGAAAAAGGTCTTAATCTGCAAACAGCACTGCATGTATACAGGCAATTAATGCTACAATGAACAGATAATGTAAACACGACATTAAAACAAGATTAAGGGATTCAGTGCCATCCTCAGCTGGCATACAAAACTATTTTGTCTATGATAAGCAGGGATATGGAAACTAGAGGTTAAGAGAAATGAAATGACATAACCAACGACTGAAGAAATATTTTTACAACTATACCCATACAATTTGCACAGAGAATGACTGTCAGAAGCACAACACAGTAACAACACAATTAGTCAGATAAAATCCAGCCACTGTTTCTGTAAACATAATTGCACACACAGTCATGCTAGCCATTACCTGCTGTGAAAGGAACAACTGTGAAACACAGAGAGATGATTCATTAATCTGACTCATGTCTTTCTCTTTTCCTCAACCAGAGAGCAATACATCTACATTTATATCTAGGGTCCATGTAGCTAGTCAGGGGTAATAGAGATATGCAAGGCAGTACAAAGGTCCTTTTATATTCCCAAAGCAGCAGAGGATTTTCTTCTGTGCTATTTCTCTTCCTAAGGAACTTGCTAGCAGAATAAAGATCTCACTGATTTCTTGAGTCATTCTTCCCATATATTAAGGTCAGGTCACCCGATCAGGGAACAAAGCAAATACACGAGACACTGATGAGCAATTACCTAGTTTAAATGGAAAGAACTTGCAACAGCCCACTTGTGTATAATCCACAGGTACTGTTTGTCCTAACAAATTATTTCTCAAAAATGAATAGCAAGAGCTCCTCTGAGCAGTATGGTAGCATCCCATTAACTGGCAAAAAAATAAAGGGAACAGAGGTCTAATGCAGATGTCTGAGGCTTCAGAAACAGTTAAAGACATTTACCTCCTGTTCTTTGCTAGCAGTTCAGCACTGTGCTTGAAACTCCTTAAAACCATGTACACTCTTAATTAAATTATTGTTACAGAAATTTTGGCAATATACAATAAACATTTCTTGGATTTCTAGGCTGCACACAACTGTTTAGCTGCAGAGAAATTTTTTGCCTGGGTTAGGCTAACTGAACAGGTGTTCCAAAAATGCCAAATATGGCAAAACAACAGACTACAGAGAAGTTAGAGACAGAGCCATGAGGAATGGCTCAATTTCACAGAGACCTGTGAGAGAAGCAGCTGAATTCCACAGATCATTCCAGAAGCACATGGGGGCTCTTTTGGAGAATCAAGTCTTGCAAGGTCCACACCACCCAGATGACTATGTGAGTACTGCTCTTCAAAGCTGAGACTACCTAGGTAATGCTACCAGATATACTGAGCTTGGGTGTACTTGTAGAAAAACCAAGACAAAAAAGGAAAAGGTAATTATGGGCAGTGATTTTCACATTACACTTTAACTCAGATCTCCCTAAGTCCTTGATTTCTCCCATGACATTACTTTGGCCAAACATACTATAATCACTGTTAACCACACAGCCTTGCTGCTCCGATGTCTCCACAAAGATATGCATATGTATGTGTGTACGTATGTGAACTAAATTTCTACAAGTTCCCATCTTTCAGTAGTTGCACTGGTCTGTTTAAATTTCTAACTAAATGTTCCATGATTAATTACTTTTTGCTCAGTTTTCCATTTCCATTGCTCATAGTTATGGAAACAAAAAAAAAAAAAAAGAAAAGAAAAAAAATAAAACTCCAACAACCAAAAAAAACCCAGTCATTAAAAACTCTTTATAGGCACTATTAATAACTTTCAGATCAACAACCGAACTCAAACTTCTTTAATCTTAATAATCTGAATATGAGGAAGAACTTCACTGTGTGGGTGACCGAGCACTGGAATGGATTGCTGTGGAGGCTGCGGACTCTCGCTCCCTAGAGATATTTAAGAACCATCTGGACACAATCCTGTGCAATGTGCTCCGGGAGGACCCTGCCTGAGCTGGGAGGCTGGACCAGATGACCCACTGTGGTTCCTTCCAACCTGACCACTTCTGTGGTTCTGTAATCTTCCATTTTTTCTATCAGAAAGTGAAAATTCTCTTGTATGCCGGCTGATTTGCATTGTATATGTACGTGCATATTTTTTTCTCTCTTTAAGGGTAGGGGAATCCATAAACAAGATGAGTGGAATGTTTTTTCTGTCTTAAGAAACTGTGCATTACACAACATGGTATTTGTAAAACAGGTAACAATAACTATAAAAATAACAGTGTACTTGTTAAATAACAATGTCCAGTTACCAGTGGAAGTCAATACTGACATAAGGAAGATGGTGACATTTTCTTGTGTTGTTCAGACTATTTGATACCTTGTTTTTTCCAAAATCCATGCATATTATCACCGCTTTTATTCTCAAGAATATAAAAGGACATCAAAACAAAAAAATTTTCAACTCTTTCAATTCTGATTCATGTATCAGTGTCTTTGAACACATAATATTTCATTCTATTAATTAATGAATCTTGGTATATTAAAGTAATTTTTAAGAAATTAGTTTTGTGCTAATACTAAAATACACGAAGTCATGTTCATTCTCACTCATCTTTTCAGAGCAGAAAGACATATTTCCATGCTTTTATTTTAGATTGTTCTAAACTGTTTTTCCTGAGCTTCTTTTCTGAGGCAGGGAGCCTTGTTCTTAATTCCAGCCAAGGCAGACTTTTATAACTTTTACGTTACTCCTCCATTTTTCTTTTGTCTAGATATAAATCACCTCAGTTCTTTCTTGAAAAGTTCTCTGTTATTCTAGAATAGTGATTTTTAATTTAAACCAAAGTCAAACCTTACTAATGGTCTTAAGATTAATTTGAGTTTCTTACAGCGAACAATCTTCACAGAGTAGTTTGTTTTAAGATTTAAATAGCAAATTTTTTCAAATACACCAATCCCACTGAATTGCCACAGACTTTCTGTACACAACTTTATTGCATTCTTGTGAAAATTTTAGCTTTCTAGCAACTTCCCAGGAACAGATAAACAGGTAGATAAACTGAGATTTAATGTTCAAGCCATAACACCAGAAAATCCTCAGAAACAGAAGGGGAAGAAGAATCTAGGTTAATCAGTAGGATCATCTCTTAGGTTCTGATAGAGCAAACAAAAAAAGACTTACTTAACTTTAGGCCTATTAATGAAAAGCTCATTCACATTAATTGGATTGTCTGACTAAAACTAAGCTTAAAATGGAACTTTTTAAAGATCATGTAATTGGTGTTTTAATGATGTTAGAAGAACAGCTTCTACAGACAGATAATATTATATCTATAAATGCACTAGGAAAACTTAAGAATGCAGAATTCAAATTTCAAAATATGTTTGTCTTCCATTATCACAACAATAGTCTAATGACAAGTGAAACCTTGTAAGATCATTTTGATATTGTTCATAAATAAAAGGCATGGTATGTTATAGTAGACTTTCTACTGTGGGTTGAGGATCTTCAAGAAATCATTCACAGTACGCTTAATAGAAATAAAAAGGATTCTTTGCATCCAGGGAGAGCCTCGGACTGTAACTTGCATGTTTTATGGAGTTTAGCTTTGTTTCTGCAAGCGAACAGGATGAGCTTTAGCACTCACTGAACATCACTAAAAGAGCATCAGAAAAAGAACTGAAGGCCCAGCAAAATTGCACTCTCGCTTTAAGAGGGAAAGCATTTCACAGCAAAGACGCATTCCTAAGCAAAGACTTGTATCTCATTCTCATTTTGAACCTCATTTGACAGTGCTTACACCATTTTCAGAGTATGCTATTCAAGCGAGTCATGAAAATGGTAGACTATGATACCTGAATGAACATGAAAACTATCTTTGGACAAGTTGTAATAAGTTACATCCTACTTATGAAAGTAGTCATTCAACTGAGTTACTAGAGAGAGAATAATTTAATGAGTGATAGAACAATGAAAAAGAAATTTTAAAGTGCAACAGCTTCCAGGTTTTGTTTTGTTGTATTTAATGAGGATTGGAATATATACTATGAAAACAATCAAGACAAATAATAACTAAAATTGCATACCTATAATTTAATCTGTAACCTGCTACTTTTGATTAAAGTAAATAAGTATCTCACTGTGAAGAGTACATGAATTTCCACATATTCTAGCATAGATCTATTGTTACTAGATATAGATTGTGCTGTTTGTGAGACTACTAGCAAAACCTCATCAGTCTTTGAGAAAATAAAGGATGCAGTTATCAACAAGCAACAATCTTCAGCAGAAAACAGATCATTATCAAAAAAAACCCCATAAAACCACCCACAATGATTACAAAAGCTTAAATAGCTAATAAAAGTTCGTAATCCTGATCTTATGCAGATTTGATAGCATTAAGGAAGATTTAGGCCTCTTTCTTCTTCACAGAGAAATTGCACATGAGGCCAAGGCAACTTAGCAAATAGGAGACTTAGGGGCTGCTCTGACAGGTGTCACAAAGCTGATCTTTAACCCCAGGTGATGGCTGATGGAACAAGAGCTTGAATAGCAACCATGTTCTGTCCCAAACCCCATCCTATATTGGAGAAACTGCAGTAAAATATTTTGTTGGGTTTTTTTTCTGAGGTGATATCTCTCTTCAAGGAGCAGAACAAAGCTGCATTTCTTTTTTCATTAAATCACCTCCCACATATCATCATCATCATCATCATCATGCAGCTTGCTATAACTTTAAAACTTGAATATTAGTTTTGTTTCTAAAACTCTGAATTGTGATCTGCTGATATTATTGGGTTTATACACATCTTGAGACTGAACAGTATATAAAAGATACCTGTGTCAGATTTATGCAACTCTTACAGGTGTTAAACACTTGTGCCTGCCCTCACACGAAAATGAAGGGCTCTAATGCGATTATTGCAATAATGCAGGTTTATGCATGAAAAGGAAAAGAGACACATGAAAACAGACACATGAAAAGATATAAACACACAGAGAACAAAATATCCAGTAAAGAGTGTCACACCCAACAGTGCTTAATCCAAAGGTAACAAAAAAAAAAATAATACTGAAGAATTAACACAATTCTGAACCATCATCATCAAAACTGATGACTTAACAGAGTAATAAAATAATATTTTGTAGTATTTCCCCTAAGTAACAGAAAGCAGAAAATGACAGTCATCTGTTTTACTCCTCCAAAGAGTTAAATACTCTTTTTTTTGCAATCTAGAGAACCTATTTGTATAAGGTATGAAATTTATAAAATAGTAAGTTCTAAGTTTTATAGATTATATTAGCTTTTGTAACAATTTACCTAACACTTTCTGCCACATTTCATGACAACAGATATTCTTCACCTTGGTTAACTGTATAAATAGAGAGAAAATAGTAAAAAGGAGTTCAATATTAGATAGCACTATAAACACTACTCTTGGAGCACACTGGGGAAAGGACTGAAATTCATTAAACTGCAGTCTTACCTTCTACAAATGTTTTCATAACCAATTATGTTGATCAGTTTGGACTCCAAATTTTAAATTAATAAAAGGGGTGTTTTGTGGTTATTTTTTTAGATTTTATATTTCAAAATCTGAATTTGTATTTTCTTTGGAAATATACAAAGCCTAATTGAATTACATAGTGTATATATAATAAAAAAAGAAAAAGCACAAAAAATAAAGACGGAAAATGTAATCAGGAACAGAAAATGCTTCCAACATAATTTCTCGATGCTTACATTTCCAGTTATTCTGTCTGTAAATGGGAAATACACATCAGAGCAATTACTTTTTGTGAACAGCATCTCTCCAGCCCTGGCAGCAAAGGACTGAACTCGGGCTGCACAGAATGCCCAGGCATTTGGGCTAAAGTGCCAATGGCTGCCTGCTCTGTGCTCAGACACTGCATGCACACTCATACACGTGTAAGGCAATTTTCTAACAACTCATCCCAGTGTATTTCCCCTATACCAGGGATCCTGCCAATCAGTGACATCTCCCTCTGTAAAAAAAGGTCAAGAACAGACAAATGTGTTATCAAGAGGCAGAGTTCAACCCTGTTCATTTCAGCATGAATTCAAACAAATATCTGAGAAATACGGCCTGCTATGAGGAAACAAGTGTTTTAATGCATGAATAAGGGCATTTGGTATGTAGTTTTCCCATTTAAAATGAGATTATTAAAGGATAAATATATACTATATATACACTGTAAGATGCCCTTAACATACCTCGGATAGTAAATCATTCAAATATGCAATCTTCATAGACTACCGAAAGCAACAATTAACTTTTTTTTAGCTAATAGATAAAAACAAATGCAAAGCACTGATATGTCTCAATAATATTTGGTCCATAACACTACCTAGCCATAATTTCTTCTAGCAGATATCCTATTAATTTTTGCTATACCCTTCAAGTCTTTTGCCTTATGCACATGAAAGAAAGCCAATTCTCTACTGTCAGTAACTAAATTTTGCCAAAAAAACCAATTATGTAGCTAAACAAAATAATCTTGTGGACTGCAGTGGGGTTTTTTCCCCTCTTTCATCCTCTTCCCTTCACTATTTTTATTATGTGGACTGTAGCAAATCAAAATAATATTTTTAAATTCAATTTGGCTATATAAATACACTATCTAATTCTAAACACAAGCATTCTAAACACAGGGAAAAATCTCTCTGCATTTCTAAAATTCACTTTCTACTGCACATCTATCTTCTCTTGATAGCAAAGATAAAAAAAACCAAAACACTTCATCATAACCAAGTTTAGAATAAAGAAGTTATAGACAGGTGGAGTTCCATCTCATCTACTACAGCTGCTTTTAGCAATAGCATTATGAAAGTAACGCACCAGAGACCACTTTTTTCTAATTCATTTTTTACTGAATTTTAACCAGGGAGCAAGGAAATGGGACTCCAGGGAAGCTGACTACACGTGGTAGTAGTAAGAGACAGCCTACAAGACACGAATCCTTCGATATGTACCAAAATAAATGACTGAAAGCAAACAATTTATGAGACAGTTGTACTCCTATTTCGACACTCAACCATAAAATCCAATGCATCAAAAATTGACATGTCAGAATAGCATCAACCACCAGAATAACATCAACACACACAAAACCCAGCTCATTTTAATTTACCAGTATTTCTTAAATAAACACAGTAACAGCTATGTACTACTGATGTCAATATACTCCCACTCTGCTCGATTACAGACCATCAGAACAACTGTTCATCACTGACTGAACACTCTCAGTAATCATGAACCTTCTCATATGCACAGACAAGGTCCCAAATAGCTAATGTCAAAGTAATCAGTCTTCATCCCTGACACAAACTCGCTCATATGTGTTGCAGTCGTGTCCTGAAAAATAGTCTTTCGGGAAATACAGGAGAAAACATCCTACAGGCCCATAACACAAGTACTTTGTCCCATCTCTTCAATTAAATTCTTTAATAAGAGAATAATTAGTGCCAAGTGTGTAGAAAAACCCTTAGGTAGCAACCCTTCCGATCCTGCTAGACCAGGCAAAATTTTTACTTGTAACCTAAGATCAGAATGTTGTTTCTGAAAATAAGATCATCAGCTCTTTACTGTTCCCAAAACTCAGGTAAAGGGATTATAAGTCTTGCAATCTTCATGTTTCTCTCCAACATCTTACTCAAAGCATTTGGTTTCACTTCCACGATACTTGCAATTCAATGACTTCTGTCTACCACACAGCCTTGACATTGATTACTAATACAGTATTGCAGCTACCTCCCCATGACAACTTGTTTTCAGATAATTTCTCAAGCCATATTTCTACCAGCCACAGGAGTTGTCCTATAATGTCACAGTCATTTCTTAAATATGTAATATTTATTTAAAAAACCCTAAAACAAACCACCTATTTTTCCATTACAATCCCACAACCCTTCAAGTTTGTGTAATTTATCAATTTTCTCACTTTTTCAGTTCCTCCCTTCCTCTCTAGCAAACCAGTATTCATTACTCAGGAGTTGAAGTTAGCTTCCATCCAAAACCCAAGGAGACAGCAGAGGAAGGTGTGAAATCCCTCAGAGGCAGAAGTATTGAATCTAAATTTTGTGGAGAGAGGAAGGTTGCGGCTGGGCAAGACAGATGATTTCCTCCAACACTCCGAAGCTACTCAAATTTGCGGTCCTCTTCCTCTGGTTTTCTTCTCATTTCCTGCCATCTCACTTCAATCTAGCTCACTTAATGGACAGAAAATCCTGCATCTTTTCGGCTGAGTCAGTCTTTCTCTGGCTATTGTGCTGCAACCAGCTTCCCAAGGAAATGAATGAGCATCAGACATGGTACAAAAATGAGAGAAGAATCATAGCTGAGAGCCATGCATCTACTAGCAATGAACAAGCAGATTGATTTGACTGGGCCCAATCTGCATGCTGGGTACCTCCACATAAAAAAATAATACTCCACACTCCTTCCAGCTAGTCCTATTCCACTAAAACATGACACTGTTCTTTTGCTTCCCTATACTGCTGTTTGCTGCTCAAAAAGGATCAATGTTCTGTGTATTCAAAAAGATGCAGAGAGCAGCTTGTTCCACTGTCAGGAAGATCTTATGGCATTCTCCTTCCCTGCATTTGTGTATAAATAGAAAAGATACTACAGTATGTTAAAGCCATGTTTGTATTTCCTAAGCTAACAAAAGTGCAACCCAATATTACGAACTTCTGCCTCAGCTGCTTTAATATTTTCAATTGCAAGAAAAGCAAAAATTTCATTTTAAACTAATTTGTTGAAGAAATCAAGTTTTTAAGATATTGCATATTAGGTGCAGAGTTTAAATATTTTTCTTGTATGACTGTCCCTGAACAACAGCTTAAGTGCTTGATACACTTACAAACATGTCTAAACATTTCTAAGGCCGAGCTTCATACTTTAGTGCTGCAGCTCAGCTTCTCACATCCAAATCTATCCTGTAAGATTCATTATTATATAGTGCTTTTTGCTCCAGAGATATTTTCTGCTGAGAAACTGAAAGCAGTTAGCACCTGCATTTTGAAACTGAAATTTTAATTTGACGTGAATCAAAAAAAGCATTAGAATTAACAGACAAGTATGCTGCAAACAAAGCTGACAGTCATTTTTAGTATAAAACAGAGCAGCGTTTTTAATAGCATGCAAATACTGTTGACAGGCATGTCTTTATTCAATTAGTTCCTAGTTTCCAAGGGCAGAGTTGTGTGTACACATCCAAACTATGTTTTCTAATTTTAGACACTTTCTATATTGAATATTTAAAACTACTTAGTATCCAAATCAATTTAACAGAATGTCACTTAAGGTACTTTTCGGTTTTGGCTTTCAATAATTTATATTGTATACCTCACCACTGCTCATGACCTGATCCATAATTACATCCAAGCAGATCTCTTGGTCTTCTTCTCTGAAGTAATTCAGAGTAGTTATATTTCTACGTGTGCACATTTTTGTATGCCTCTCAGTATTATAAAAGTTTCATGCCAATCCATCTGTATATCCGATTTACTTCTGCAGCTAAAATAGCAGGTAAAACTGGCACTTACTTTTCAGTGGTTACAGGGCACTTCTCCACTCCTCCTTTTCCAAACGATTTGCCAAATCAAACCTACTGCCTCTTTAGCTGCTGGGAAACAGAAACAAAAAACCCACACACACGTCACAATTCAAGGAACTGAGGGAGAGGGCATTTTACTAAAAAAATCTCTTTCAGGGAAAGTAAAGAGCAGTGTAATGGTGGTATTAACACTTAAACTTCTTCTCATAAAGGCTAACAAGAATTTCTGAACAAGAAATCCCTTCATAGGGGTGCTGTGGTGGGGCATAGAGTTAACATCTCTAGACAATAAGAAGGAAAAAAAATCAGAAACAATTATATTAAAAAATAAAAATAAACATAAAATCAGCTCAACTGCTTATCTTTTTACGAAACTGTGAACCATCAATAGTTCAACAATGAATTACATTTTTCTAATGCCTTTTCCACTGGTCTACTGCATTAAGTATTAGTCAAGGTTTGTCTACCACCATCTTAGTATCAATTTTTTTTATTTGCAAATACAAATGTTTACACCTCAATACAGAATTAAGCTGTTTTGAAAAAGCTTGTTAAAAATTTATTTGTTTTTTTAACATAAAACCTGCAAATTTCCACTGGAGAAAATGCAATTAAAAAAAAGGCAACTGCAAGAAACATATTTTCTGAAGTACCTGAAAGCTGCTGATTGCCTAGCATTCCCCAAAGGTATCAGTAAGCAATGCAGTGCTAACATTGGCTATTCAACAGAGTTATTAATAACTGCGATTCTAGCACAAATAAAATGTGCTGGAATTATTCCTATAACACTAGTGTGATGAAGAACCTACAATTTATAGTAAGCCTCATTTATAAGACACCAGAGAGCACCTTAAAAAATTAAAGTTTAAATAGTCCTTTCAAACCTAATGTGTATTAGAGATGCCACTGTGTTGAACACAATTCTCTTTCACAAAGTGTGTAAAACTCGTCATGACTAAAACACGAAATAGGAACATTTTTCTTTCTAAAAGTCAGCATCATTCTCACACCCCTTGTCAAGACCAGACACAGCTTTTAAATGAGCACCACCAGCTACAAAATGTTTTTCTATCCATAGCAGCTGGTGGCAATACTGAGACAACACGAGGAGCCCTGTTGCACTACACGTGCATTCCTTACACACTGCTAGGAGACGGCCCCTGTACTGTATCGGTGGAAATGGAGTAAAAATGTATTTTCAAAGGGAAACCTTTTCCGGAATGAAAATAGCTATTATTTCCATGTTACAAACAGGAAAATGAGGCATACTAAATTTTTGGGGGTAAAATCTACTTGCAAGCAGCACTCAGATAAAATGAGATCTGAACAACATCTGCCCATTCTACTTGAGTAACTTTGTGCAGGACAGAAACGCAGATGAGCTGCTACTAAATTTATATCTTTGCAAGACTGCAATTACACTT
Source organism: Mohoua ochrocephala (assembly GCA_013398855.1). NCBI lineage: Eukaryota > Metazoa > Chordata > Aves > Passeriformes > Acanthizidae > Mohoua > Mohoua ochrocephala. Next base: position 3,433 of record VZTA01022725.1, on the reverse strand, counting down.
TTATCAAGAAAATAAATTTTTATTTATTTTTCATTGGGACTAATATTTTTTTCAAATTTTTGTTATTCATATTTATATTCTTTCACTGCAGGAAATCTGAAGTTAAAGATGAGAGATCCTGTAAAAAAAAAAAAGCCTCTTTTCTGAAGATAGAGTACTTAATCAAGTGCTTAATTAATCTGCCTTCCTCACCTATTTCAATTTAATGTCATCGTTCTCATCACCAGAATGACCCCTGCCAGTACAGCTGCTTTACTTGGCATTTCTGTGTGTGCTCAAGTCCTGCAGAATGAAAACAGAGTTGGAGTCAGGAGACAAAGGAGGGGCACAAACCAGGATATTACTGGGGTTATTCCAAGCTCTGATTCCCAAGGCTACTCCAGGAAAAATAAAATATTATTGCTACAATATTGCAAAAGAGACCTGGGAAGAAATGTCAAGGAATAGAAAGGGCAAAACACTTTCCTATCCCCTTTTTTAGAACTCATGGAGAGATAAAGGGGACGGGAACTGGAAACCACCAACAGAAAAGCAGAAGAGGCAAAGTAAGGCCGTGGGGCTAGCAACCGGTTTTGTCATTAGATCACAGGGAAAAGCACAAATGAGAGCTGCTGCAAGACTCCTGTCTCCTATTGTACATAACATAGGGTGATTATAAGAAAGATGGTGACAAATCTTTCACCAGGGCCTGCTGAAATAGGAAGAGGGATCATGACTGTAAACTGGAAGAAGGTAGATTTAGTCTGGATGCAAGGTAGAAGCTTTTTACAATGACATAGTGAAACACTGGAACAGGTTGCCCAGAGATGATGTGGATGCCCCAACCCTGGAAATACTCGAGGTCAGGTTGGATGGGACTGAGCAACTCCATTTAGTTGAAGATGTCCCTGCTCATTGCTTGGAAGTTGGACTAGATGACCTTTAAAGATTCTTTCTAACCCAAACCATCCTATGATTTTATGATTCTATGATCACTGTGGAAGCCACTGTTTATCCTTAAGGAAACACTTAGCTCAGGAACTGGTTCAGGAAATGAAAAAAAAGAAAGAGAAAGGTTATCAAGGAGATCAGTAGCATGTGAAGCAGTAAGACATTAGATTAGCCCAGTGGATTTAGAAGGCCAAGACAAATTGTCTGAATGCTAAACTGTAAAAGAACAATCTGAAAAGACTCTCTTTGGCATTTTGGTATTTTCTTCTTGCTTTTTATCACCAAATGATGAAAACAGAGTGGGCTAAGCAATCTACCCAATAAAGTCAAGCTCTTAACACTCAATCTCTGGTGGCTGGACCTCAGCCACCTACATGTCTGCCACCTTCTGTATTCCAAATAGTGTTGTGCATCTTTTGCAGTAAGAGGGCCTGAATGAACATTAGCAAACAATTTTTAAACTGCATAACCTGCCGTTCTTTCGGCTTTTCAGTACAAAATACTGTAAGGTTTATTTGGAAAACTATTTTTTTGAAAAACAATCGAATATAGGAAAAATAGTAAAAATTAAAAGAAATGATGTATTTATGTTCTTGAGCTCTAGTAAAATAGAGCATACCTCATTCCAAGAGTTAGTGTAATTTTGCTTCTTTCAATCAAATACAGAAACATTCANATTTTCCCCTTCTCAAAGTGACAGCAAGAGATATGAGTTTATAACTCTGTTTGCAAACATTAGGGTAATTCCTGCAGGTTTTTTGGGTTGAGGTCAGTGATTTATCTGTTCTTTCTAATATGAAAATGGGCTCCACAATTTCAAGTAGACACTATTGCAACATCAAGCATAGTCTGTCTACTTATTAGAACAACCCACTAACTCTGCTTATTTCTGTCTGTTCTCCAGCTTGCCTTCCTCACCCTGCATCCCTCCTTTGTTGTGTAAGAGTTTACTGATACTACAACCAAGAGTAGAAATTTATACTCCAGAAATGGTTTCGCTTTAGCAGTGCAAATTTTATTCTTGGTCAAAACCAAAAAGCTTATTAAGTGATTTCAGATACCAATTGCTTTATTTGAAAACATCCCTATATGGTACCTCTTAGGAGATGCTAAATGCTCTGTATTCCTACACATGTCCTTCATAATGTCGCAATTTGTGTAATTCTTAATGAAGAGTATAGTCAGTATGAACTATCCATCTGCTT
>VZTA01022724.1:25241-59565 GCA_013398855.1 Mohoua ochrocephala | reverse complement strand
TAAGCACGTGCTTAAATTTAAGCTGTTGGAGAAATCCCCTGGTGCACCAAGGTTTCTGAGTAAACAGTTCCACTGAAGCAACCCTGAAGTGCTTTGCAGGACCGGAGCTCAGACACCAGTGGTGGGCACTAACATGGATTAATGATGCCCTCTCTACACTACTAATTATCCCTAACCATATTTATGGCTCCTGAGCTGTAATTAATGGAGGGGCTTGACAAGCCCGAGTCACATCTTCCTTATTTATGTTTGCCATGAGTTTTTCTTGCAATATGTAAAGAAACGAGGCACACGGGTGGAAATCTTTCCGTGGTGAAAGTGTGGTGAAATTATGAAAAGAGCAGGTCGTGTTTTCCTGACCTCTTCCAGCTTCTTCCCCGAGGCATTAGGAAAGAGAAGGATGTCCAGTGGTTAGGAGGGTAGCCAGAGTCTCGGGAGTTTTTCCCCTCAGGGAAGCTGCTTATATATTTTACTTCAATATATATATATTTTTTTTAAAAGGCATAAACAGTCTCTGGAGCAGCTACTTGGACCCCACACCCTTTTCCTTCCTGCTTCCTTCTTGGGCGAGGGCCATACCCCCCCCAACCTACAGAATTACGCTCCAGAAAAATCATGGAATAAGACTCATACAATTGGAAAAGGTCTCTGAGCTCATCGAGTCCAACCCTTAACCTGCACCGCCAAGGCCACCACTAAACCGTGTCCCCAAGTGCCACAGCCACACAGCTTTTAAATCCCTCCAGGGCTGGGGATTCACCACTGCCCAGGGCATCCTGTGCCAGTGAAAAATAATTGTCTAATATCCAACCAAAAGGAAGGAGAGGGGCTTTTTCCCTTGGAGCAAAACCACCCTGGGAGGCTTTCCTATGCAGCCTCACTGGAAGCAGTGGGACTGCTGTTCGAGGATATGATTTTTCCCCTTGGGCTACATTCAAACACTGAAACATTGGCTGTTCTGGCCCTCACTTTGCTTCAGTACATTCGAAATTATTTATCTGTGCTAAAGTCACTAATTCCTGCCTGGTTTTGTGGTCCTCAGGGAAGCAAGACACCCGGGAAGAAAAGGATACCCGAGCTGGAGAGAGATCGGACTCCTGACAGGTAAAGAGAACCTCTCTGCATTAGAGCTCCAATATCAACCTCAGTTGTCCTCATCTTCACCAGCAAACACAAATTAAAATCCCCATGCTGCCACCACACCAGGACCAGTTCTATCACCTCCAGGCAGGTTAATTCCAGTTTGCAGAGCTAAGCACATGCAGTTTCAGCAGGATGTTGGCCCCGTGTGCCTCTTTCCCCCATCTCTGCAGGTGCAGAAACACCTGGCTGCTTTGTTTACTGTCAGATTTTCCATCCCAGCTGGAGCCTGATAAGGGAAGCTGCAGACAGGCCCCTGCACTCCATAAATCCCCCTTCATGGCTGAACTATAGTGTACATGTCATAAATCAGTCTGATGGATCAGGAAGAGTCCTGGCAGCGCCAGTTTGGTTTTTTTTGGAGAATAAAAACCTGATGCCTTGAGTGGCCACCTAAAACACAGAGACCAGACAAGAATTAAGAGAATAAAAGGAGGGATTTATTTGAAGGGCCTTCAAAGGCTCACCCTGGGCTGTCCAGAGGCTCCACCCAAGATGGGCCCTGGCTCAGGGGTTCTTCACCCTTTGATAAGTTTGGTTCATTTGCAGATCAGGGTTCATTCTACAATGATCACCTCAGTTCATGATGGAATTACCCCAAGTTCGCCCCCCTTTAGAGGCTTTGAGTTGACACATTTGGGCCTGGTGTCCTTGGAGTGGGAACCTGCAGAGGTTTGTTGTGTGTGAGCAGCAGGAGAGAACAGCAGCTCCCAGGCCACAAGGAACTGCAGAGTTACACACCGGGCAGGGCAGGGTTTGAAAAACATAAAAGTTAAAACCTAAGGCATCAGCAGACCTGGCCACTTCTTGTGGACCCTTGCTCTCTGAAGCACTCTTATTTTACTTGGAGGATCTGAGAGGATTTCTTCTTCTGAGCTGACATTTTCAATGAGACCGATGTGTTCCCTGATAATTCAGTCATTTTTCACCTGTGCACACAGCACAGACACCTACACAGAGATGTCACCACAGGGACCAGCTGAGCCAGGAGCAGGGCAGGGGCAGAGTCAGAGCAGGGCTGGAGAACAGACCAAAGACAAACCCAATCAGTGGGATTCAACTCACTGTTGCCTTCTCCTGGTCTTAAAATGGAGAGCCAGACACGGTTAAAGGGAAAGGGGATTTTCCCTCAGTATTTTTTCAGGATCCTTGGTGCCCCACACCGTCCGAGTGCAGTGCGCCGAAGTGCCCCCCGGAACGCGCACCCCGGGATGCCCCCACCGGAATGCGCACCCCCGACAGATCGTGTGTACAACTTACAGGCCTTGCAAATGAGCACATCTATCACAGATTCCCCAGTGAGAGACTCGAGTGAATCCCCCATGCTGAGGAGTCTCCCCCCTGGATGGGCCTGTCTCAGTTTCCAGGATGTGTTCTAGAGAGGACCTTGGTGTCTGGGGCTGTCTGACCCTCAGACGCGGCTCCCAGGATGTTTGGTCTCCTGGCTGAACGGGACATGGGGTATCAGACTGAGGGAATTACAAGTGTGTAGGCTAAACGTACTAAGGGTATATAAAAGCTATAGAAAAGGCTATATAAAGGGGTATATAAAAAGGCAAAAATCATCCTGGCATCACCACAAACCCTTTTGTGCAAGAAAAGCAAGACCTGCACTCGATCATTTGGGTGCTGGCAGCACACTATCAGCCAAAGATCTCTTTACCTGCTTTAAAATATTAAAAAAACCCTCACCCTCCAAGGAAATATTTAAAATCCATGTCTCATGGATTATAACAGAGCAGGACCTCTCCTAAAGAACAGTGCCAAAGTCTAATAAGGATGCACATATTCCCTGCTTTTAAAGCTACTCTTGCTTCTTTATATATAAACTTTACATGCAGCCAGCTGAAAACACGAGCTTTTTAGTAGCTGACTTTTTATCTGGCACTTTGGCTCCATGCTTTGCTCTTCCCTGCTGAGCATTTCAGAAATAACCCAGAGAAGGGATGAATGACTCAGATTCATCTCCATTTTGGCCCAGTGGCAGGGGGCACGGGGGGCTCCAGTCAACAAAGACTGGTCACATCACACTCCCCTGGAGGAGACTCGGGACATGCATCATTTAACTGGCCCAGTAAAAATAATAAACCAGGAAAAGTAGAAGTTCTGCTCCCAGCAGAGCTGCCAGGTTAGTCCCATTCCACCTTCTGCCTGCCTGTTTTATGATGCATTCCCAACATAAAACCAGTGAGGATGAAAGCAAGAGTCAGAGCGGCAAAATCAACCTTGTTGAAGGTGCATTAAATTTTGGATTTGCTTATTGCTACTCCTACATTAATTGTGCCACTAAGACTGCATAAACATAAAACTCCTCGGCTGAAATGGAAAAAAGGCTGCAGACCTCAAATTATACCTGCAGGTTTATTAGCCAGCTGAGAGGCACTATTAAATATATTTATTGTAGCCAGACCAGGACATCCCAATTAAGGCAGGTGAGAAAGAATAATTGAGGGGAAAAAAAAGTGAAAAGTGTACAAAACCACTGAGAGATCTAAAAAGATTAAAATCAATATTGTTGATGCTGTCAGTACACCAAGAATTTCCAAAAGGTTTATTCAGTTTATGTCATCCTTGAAGCAGTGTCAATCTATAGAACCAAGTGCCAAAAGTGTCCTTGAAATTAATACTTAGAACTCCAAAAGAGAGTGTGGAGAAGATCCACACCAATGGAAAAGCACACACAAATTTAAGTGTTTTAACTCCTTCATTATTGGGAGCTACACCCAGCCACTAATGGAGATAGAGAGAGACTTCCCCTGCGGAAGTTTTGCCCATTTCATGGAATCCCAGAACGGTTTGGGTTGGAAGGGACCTTAAAGCTCATCCAGTCCCACCCCCTGCCATGGGAAGGGACACCTTCCACTAGCCCAGGTTGCTCCAAGCCCCGTCCAACCTGGCCTTGGACACTTCCAGGGATGGGGCAACACTTCCACGGAATGTTTTTGCCCCGATCCCCCTTTGGCCAGCGTGAGCACAACACTGCAGGTGGTGGATCTGAGCGAGGCGTTCCCAGTGTGTTCCCAGGGAGATGAGGCTGTCTATTGCCAACACAATAAATTCCAAGAAGAATTAATGAATTAGTGCTAATTGGAGAGCTAAGTGAACAGGTATAGAGGTGTTAGGATTGCCATTATTGTGTAATTTAAAAATAATTTCCCAGTAATTGATATTAATGGATGAGTCCATTACACAAGTCATAACTGATCTGGCATCACCTGGAAATGGGTAAATGGAGTCAGCAGGAGAGGGGGACACAGCGTGGGAGGGAGCGAAAGAGATTCCTCACCACAACACAGAAAACTCTGCTTATTGATTTCACATCCAATGATGCCTTAGGTTTTAACTTTTATATGTTTCAAACCCTGCCCTGCCCGGTGTGTGACTCTGCAGTTCCTTGTGGCCTGGGAGCTGCTGCTCTCTCCTGCTGCTCACACACAACAAACCTCTGCAGGTTCCACTCCAAGGACACCGGGCCCCAAATGTGTCAACTCAAAGCCTCTAAAGGGGGGTGAACTCGGGGTAATTCCATCATGAACTGAGGTGATCATTGGAGAATGAACCCTGAGATGCAAATGAACCCAACTTATCAAAGGGTGAAGAACCCCTGAGCCAGGGCCCATCTTGGGTGGAGCCTCTGGACTGCCCAGGGTGAGCCTTTGAAGGCCCTTCCAATAAATCCCTCCTTTTATTCTCTTCATTCTTGTCTGGTCTCTGGGTTTTAGGTGGCCACTCAAGGCATCAGATGGCACTGATCACTGTTACCTCCGAGCCACAAAGTGCATTTGTAAAGCTGGGCAGACATAAATAACTCTCAGGCTGGCTCAGTTCTGAGAGGACTGAGCTTTTCCTGACCATTTCTGAGTGATGTCTCTTGCCTGCAGGACCATCGATTCCCTGTATCAGGAACTTGCAGAAGCAGGATTGCTCATCAAAGTCAAGAATGTGAATCTCTCTGACTACGTTGGTAAAGTACCCCTTTTACAGCTAATGTGGTGTTTGATTTCACCAAACCTCCAGCCATTCCACCTTCACTGACCCCTGTTTCCAGTCAAGACTGAGTTCAAGAGTCGCTGCACTTTCAGGAATTTGAATATCTAAAGCCAGGTATGCAAATCAAGTCTGTGTCTGCAGGGTGCTCAGGGCCTTTCACTTCTGCTACTGAACCCAGGACCTGTTTGCAGAGATGGTGTTTAACTCCAGGCACCAACACCTGGAAGCCTTGAATGGTTTTGGGTGTCACAACCACCCTGAGATAGAACCAGAACATCCTTTAAGGAGCCCTTGCCAGGCAGTGGCAAGACAGTGCAAGTCTAACAGAGCAGGGGTCATAATCCATGCAGAGTATTTCCCAGAGAACAGCAAAAATTGTACCTCCAGCTTTTGTTCAGTGAGCAGAGGAGGCTCACCCCCCTCCCCTGCACCGCCCTGACTGCCCATGAACTCTGAGCGGGGCTTTGAGGCATATCTGGCCCTTCATTTGAGGAAGATGTGTCTCTGTCTAGTTCTGCATTTCACACTCCTCTTGTCTGGTTTCTGTTACCTGCAACTGCAGCCAGACCTGCTTATCTATGCTCTACCCAGAAAAAAAAGGGGTAAAAAAACCCCAAACCCCACATTTTCAGACTGCAGAGGGGCCTGACACCATCTCCACGAATATTTGGTGACACACAGTGAAATCACAGCAGCTTAACAGCAAAAAAAACCCCCAAGTTTCAGTAGTTTCAAAGGCCATGGTTTGAATTTGCAGCCATCCAGAAGCAGCAGTGCCACAGGCTGATAGTACAAGTCCAAGACAGAAAAGACAGATTCTCTTCTATCACCTCCAAATGCCATATTTATATAAACTCTAGGAAGCACCAGTTCAGCCTCTGCCCAATCCTCTGAAGAATTGTTAATTCTCTGAATTAACAAGTGTCCCATCCATTTCGCGCTCATTAAAGACCGTGAAGTAAAGGAAGATTTCCATTCTTCCTTTGTTCTCCCAACCCATCAAGGTCACTTCTGTCCAACAAACATTCCCCCCACCACAAATGCTTTTAGAACAGCACATCTCCAGCAATTCTTTTAAATCCAGAAAAACTCTCCTGAAGGGTCCAAAGCCTTGCAGAGAAAGAAGTCCTCATCTGCTCAGCCTTCCAGGGCTGAAGCCTAAGGAAGGTCACTTCCAGTTCCTGGGGAAAGGACAAAGAGTGGAACTGTGCTGCACAGCCAGTAAAGGCACTGAAATGTCCCCCCTCTATGACAAACTGACATCACCGAACTAATTTTCTTGGTGACCTTATCTAAATTAGTCAGAGAATATCCACTGTGATTTATGTGCAGTTGCAATTAAACCCTTTGATGCCTTCTAATTAAATCTGTGAAGATTAATTCCTATCCCGTTCTTTTGATTTCTCCTTAAATAAAAGATAAAACCTGAAATGAATTTTATTCTTCAGAGGGGAGGGGGCAGTTGCACCAGGGCTTGTCTGCCTTTTTGCCCCCAAATTACACCTCCACTTTCTTAACCACTGCTAATTTACCTCTGCTCCAGAGGCCTCTTGCCCTCTGCCTTTTTATCTCCAGTAAAACATGTTATGTTATTATTTTTCAACAATAATCACCATCGTGACGCGTAATTTATGCTAAAAATAATCCCTGACTACATCACAACTGGTTTTCCTGCTTGTGGCCCATTCTCCTGGACCTTTGTTCTCCGACATGTCTTGGATATGGACTTTGACAGGGCAAGCAATGTGATTACAGCTCTGTAACCAGAGCCAAGGCAAGATTAAATCGTTTCACTTCACATCAGGGATTTTTTCGTTTTCTTGGGTTGTTTTGTGGAGGTTTTTTTGAACAAAAGAGGGGGGAAAAAAAGAGGTGAACTGCAAAGCAGAGAGCCCCACCAAATGAGGTGACACGCTTACACGTCAAACACAGCAAGGAGCTGAGATGGGACCCAGCCAGGGAAAAGCTTGTTAAAATAGCTTTTCCCCCTTTTTGAAACCCTTCTGAGAGCGCATGGTTCACTGGGATTCTAGCCCTGCAAAATCCCAAATCCAGGAATCCTTTGCCAACAGCGTGATTTATGGTGCTGCTAATGATTCTTCTCCACAAAGTTTCTTTAAAAGGTTACTCGAAACCGGCTGCTCTCTGCTGAACAACTTCCACAGCCTGTTCAGCTTCAATCTTCCTTTGCAGTTCACCTTTCTCAGGGCCACATTCCACCCGAATATTGCCCAGCTTGACTCCCTGAGCCTGGGTTTGCCGAGCGCGCGTTACATCCCTGTTCCTGCGGCAGCTCCTCGTTCCCCGAGTTGTGCTTTTTATAACAACGGTGTCGCATTCACTGAGCTCCTGCTTCCTCCTCACAGGCTACTACGACTGTGTGAGGAACATCCCTCGCCAGACGGGTGCCCAGCCCGTGCCCTCGATCCCAGAAGTCCGACAGCTCGTGACACTCTATGGGATACTGCCCTTGGGTAAGAGCGCACCAGCAATTCCCAGAAGGCAAAAAACACACGGAGGGGGGGCTTCGCTTCCTGTCAGAAACGTGCATTTTACCCCCTTGGACAGGGCTTGATCTGAAGCATTTTGCAGTGTAATTGTTTTTGGAGGAAGCCTTCGGAGGGAAGGCTGGATGGTTTTAGGATTGCGCCACGGGCAGGCCTCGCCTCCCCGGCCGGTCTCCGTTCGCATGGCAACGCTCCGTGAATGGCAGCGCGTACAGGGGAGCCACTGGGGAAAGATAATAGCTAAAACAAGCTCCAGTGATCAAAATTAATCAAGTTAAGGGAAGGGCTAAGGTTGCAATTTACCTTTTACAAGCTGGCTAATGTTACTCGGCGCTGCACAATGCGATCGTTGAAGGAATTAGTCTGGATACGTTTTGTAGATCGCAGAGAACGCTTGTAAATGCCCTTGCAGTTTTAATGCCAGGCTTAGCCAATACCTAGCAAGGCTTTGCCGGGTCAGGTTGTTTGCTTTTAATGGGAAATCTATCCCATCTTTGACTTGGGAATGGCATTATGCCAAACTTCAGTGATTGCCAGAAGTGCCCGTCTCAGGGGCCTTCACTCAAAACCTCGTTTGCGTCCCTTTCCGCTCCCAACTGGATTTTTCAGCCTCAACACTTCACTTGCATCCTTTTCCATTCCTGACTGGATCTCGGGGAGATTTTAACCGGGCATGTCCTCCCCCAGGCTGTGCCATCCCTGCTCGTCCCCTTTAGAGGGCAAAATCACCAACATCTGCCTGCCTCCCATCCTGGAAAACAGCAAAGCTGACACAGAACTTCTGCTTTTCCCTCCTTCCAAAGGCCAGTGCTCAGGTTATTCTCCCTTCAGCCTGGATGGGGCTCTTCCCAGCTGGAACACCCTCAGCTGGTCTGGGGTGAGCCCTGAAGGTCTGACTGCAATCAGCTGAGAGAGCTCAGCAGTTATCCCTGTCTGCACAACGTATTTCACATATCCCAGAACTCCTCCGAAGCTGTGTTTTAACACCATCTAATCTAGGGAAATCAAGCCCTGAGACACCCCTTAATCAAGAGAACCCATAAATTTTCTGCCATTTATACAATTGGCAAAAATTCTAGGGAGAGGAGACCCTGGACTAGTTAAGCAAACAAAAGGTATTTGCAAGAGCAGTTTGAAAAATGCCTTTGAGTAACAAAAGATATTACACGAGCCAAAAAAAAAAAAGGCACGGGAATGGTTTCACCTTTGGGGTGATACGTTACGGATGACATTTCACTTAATTGGTCTCCAAACTAGTTCATCATGAGATAATTGTGTATCGTAGAAGTGAAAGTTTTTCTCAAAATAGCAACCTGATGGCAAGGAAAGCCCCAGCTTAAAATGGCATTAAGAAAATTATAAGCAGCTGAAAGGAGAAAGAATAGTAGAAGCTATACTTCATCTTTAACACGGAGGAGTCTGCTGCTCCCCTCCTCATAAATCTTTGTGCAATAGTAATGGATCGGTATGGAATGACCAAATATTAATAAAGCCTGGGTGGCTGACAACTTCCTACACCCTGCACCGTGCTGGAATAATGGCATTCGTCTCTGTGCTCGGTTCACCGTCATTTATTTGGGATGTTAAACCATCAGGACACAGATAACCACCCTGAGTGGATTCGTTTTAAACAGCAGCAGCCCCCATTTACCCAGAGGGCTTCTCCAGGCCAAGGCAAATGCTCCCTCTGCAGCCCATCACCTCTGGGGCCAGTTTCACTCCCAGTCTCAGAGGCCTCCAGACTGGGAGTGAAATCTGGATGCTCACCCAGATTTTCAAACACATGTAAGCACCACCATTATTGACACAGGAACATCTTTAGGCATCCAAGCAAAGATGCCACTGGACTCCCAGTGGGCACGGATAAAGCATTTGACATTTCCTGCTACTTCCACCTCTGGAGGTTCACCTGTCCTCAGTTCATGCGGTGACAGCTGCAGGGAAGACAAGTTCCATCCCCACCAACCACCTAAATCTGTCTGTGCTCGTGTTTTCCCAATGCTAGGCTTTCCCAGGTGATGGAGCATATTTGTCACAGGCCAGGATGAATTTACCTGGAGCAGCCATGGAGACAGAGCTGGAAATGCTGAGCGGTGATGGCTGCAGGCACAGCAAGGGAAGCACAGCAACTCTGGCATTTCCTCTGGTCTCCAAATCATTCTTTGAGCTCACATCGGTTTAAAGCGGAAGTTTTCCCATCAGAAGGTGCAAATAAGGGTGGATGAGCCTTGCTCCAGACAGAGATGTTAAATCTGCTGGGCTCACAGCTCTGGTTATACAGAATTGAACTCAAGAGCACTCATGCCATAGTAAGGAAAGAATTAATTCGCGTTATCAATTATTTATGGTGAATAAAAAAGGAGGAATCATTCCATTACCTTTATGGCAGATTTAAATGAAAGCAATAATAGTGCCTTATGACTTTTTACAGGTTCCCAAACCGTCCATGAGAACGCTCCTTTGGTGAAATCCCTGTTGCTGGCGGGACCCGCTGGCGTTGGAAAGAAAATGTTGGTCCATGCCATCTGCACAGAAACAGGAGCCAACCTCTTCAACCTCACTCCTTCCAACATTGTTGGGAAATATCCAGGCAGGGATGGCCTGATGATGCTGTTTCACATGATCCTCAAGGTATGGTGTGTCTTGGGGAATTCCCTACAAAGGTGGTCCGGTTCTTTTGTGGGACAAACAGGGAATTGTAGTTTCTCCCCACCTTGGGCAAAGCTGCTCAAGCCAATTTGAAGTTCTTTCCCTGCCTTCACGTGTTCAAAACATCAGGAGGAATTTCTTCATGGAAAGGGCTGTCAGCCTTTGGAGGGGGCTGCCCAGGGAGGTGGCGGAGTCCCCATCATCCCTGGAGGTGTCCAAGGACTGGACGGGGCACTCGGTGCTCTGGGCTGGTTAAAAGGTGGTGATAAGTCAAAGGTTGGACTTGATCTCAGAGGTCTTTTCCAACCAAAATGATTCTGTGAAACCACTTGTTGACAGGCAGTGTGTGCAGCTCTGCAGAGGATTTAATGCCCCTGGAGAAATCACTGGGAGCAGCCATATTTTTCACATTAGGATTTATGGGAGCTTTGTGTTACCTTGAATATGAAAAGCAGCACAGATAAAGAAAATTCTGTTCTCTGTTTATGTGCACATCAGCCAGGAATGCTTGCCATGCAGCATTTAATCAAATGCTAGGCTGGGGGTGGTCAGAAATTTCCTCTCTGGGACTGTTGCTGGACAAGAGCTCTCTCCCCTATATTGCTCTCTGTTTACCTATCAGCAAGCTCTTCAAAAGGAGGAATCCTGGTTCAGGATTACAGGAACAGAAATGTAGGAGAAGTCTGGAAATGAAAGCAGGCATATGAACTGTGAAGAACATAGCCCAAACCCTCCTCAAAAGAAAAAAAAAAAGTTTTAAAAGACACTATCCTGGCAGGATTTCTTCCACATTCTAAGTCCTCAGCATTTCTGCTCCGGATGGGAGCTGTCAAAACATTTCCAGACCAAAAAAAAGAAAGTAGGAAAAAGCCAAACGTAATATTTTTCCAGTGCCAGTGGTCGTCTAGAATTGGCTTGGCTGGGGATTTATCAGCTGTATTTTATGGAATCCAGTCTTAGAGCAGGTTTTGTGACAGGTGCCTCCGTGCCCAGAAAAGCCACGTTTCACAGTCAAGAGCAAAGCGATCCCCGAGGACCCCGGTGCCAAGGGAAGGGTGACACCTTTGATGCTGTGGCACTGCCACTGGGCCTGGCACTCCCTGACACGATTCAGAGCCATTATCCTGAGCTAACAGTCCCTCTCCTCTGCACATTTCACCTTTCTCCACTTCATTTCTCTGCCCTCATCAACGGCAGAGCTCAGGTCTGGCTGCAGGCACAGCACATGCCCCTCCTTGCCCTCACAGAGTCCCTGCTAGAGCACAAGGACTTGGAGCACAGGAGAAATGAGGGAAGGCTTTTTACTCCTGGATAAGGTTCCAGCTGAAGATTGCAAGGGGTTTTTCACATACTTGAAAATAATATGTACAATAAGAGGAGCATGCCTAAAATGTGTATTTATACACATCGAGATGTAAGCACATACACACATCATGTGTGTGTGTGCCTGTAGGTACATACAAACCCTTCCATTTTTCCAAACAAATGGAAACACTCTCCAACCCCTTCCTCAAAATCATGGGGAGCAGTCCAAGATTATTTCTCTACTTAAGCTCTTGCAAAAGACAGCGACATTTCAGTGAACCTCTGTGAGTTATGGGGACGGAGCTGCTCACAATCACGTGGAATCAGGGTTGTCCAGGCACTTGCTTATCCAACTGCACCAGCAGCACTGCTTCAAACTCTGCTGCTTTAACAGCAGAGCCAATGGCAGAGCACAGAGTTTCTCTTTCCTGCATATTCAATCCTCCCCTGTGAGGGTGGGGAGGCCCTGGCACAGGGTGCCCAGAGAAGCTGTGGCTGCCCCTGCATCCCTGGCAGGGTCCAAGGCCAGGTTGGACAGGGCATGGAACACCCTGGGCTAGTGGAAGGTGTCCCTGCCCATGGCAGGGGGTGGAATGGGATGGGCTTTAAGGTCCCTTCCCACCCAAACCAGTCTGTGACCCTGTGACACAACACTGGCCTGTCCTAGCATCGTTCCAATCTGCTGTGTTCAATTTTCATTCCCAGTTCCTTTGGTTGTTTCACCTCCCCCACCACGTTCTGTGCCCGTGGCTGGGTCACCAATACATCCCCATCTGCTGAGGATTTCAGCTCAGATCCTGTAGTTTCTCAGAGCCAGGCTGGAAACAATCCTGCACCCACACAGGCTCTAACCTCTGCAGTTACAATCCACCTCTTTCATTCCTGACAATCCCAAACGTGCCTCATTTCCCCTCTCTCTGGTCCTTAACTCCATGCAGCACTAACTCAGCCAAATACTGGCCTGTATCAGCAAGAATATGGCAAACACTTTACAATAATTAATTATTCCCTGTTATTGGGCATTTATGAGACCACAACTGGACCCTGTGTCCAGTATTGGGCTGCCCTGTTAAACACAGGTCCAGAGGAGAGCCATGGAGATAAGGGGGCTGGGAGAGCGTGAGACACATCTGGACAAATCCAGTTGTTTCAGGCTAAAACAAAGCTGGAGTGAGAGGGAGTTTAACTGCTGTTTTCAGGGGCTTCATGGGATCATACAGAGTCAGGCTTTTCCCAGAGGTGCACAGCAATGGGACAAAAAGAAACGGGCACAAGTAGAAGCAAGGAAAATCGTTTATGTATTAAGGAAAAAGTTCTACAAGGAATCAAAGGCCAAGGAATCCCCTATAACCTGATTTGCAGAGATTTGCTGTTACCCAAGCTGAAGAAAACACAGGGGCAACACACATTCAAAACAAATTCCTTGGCAAGAGAAAGCTGAACAGTGGTAGAAGTCTGGTCCTTTGGATTATTGTAAGACTACACTGGACAGTGGCCCATGTTGCAGACAAACCATGGAAGTCACATGGAAGTTGGTACCTTGCAGCTGACATTCCAAATTTAATATTCTCAGCTCTCAGTCTTCTCTGACCCACCCCAGAACCCCTCGTTAGAGGGCCCTGTGTGCAGAGATCACTGAAAATTTCCCCCCATCTCCATAATCTGACACTTCTGGGCAGGTTTTTTGGAAACAGCGACTGCTGTCAAGTGAGCTTTGTCCTCCAGCTTCCCAGAAGTGCCTTT
Source organism: Mohoua ochrocephala (assembly GCA_013398855.1). Classification (NCBI taxonomy): domain Eukaryota; kingdom Metazoa; phylum Chordata; class Aves; order Passeriformes; family Acanthizidae; genus Mohoua; species Mohoua ochrocephala. The sequence continues at coordinate 46,231 of VZTA01022724.1, read as the reverse complement.
ATGGAGAGTTAGTCAAGCAAAATGCAGACCTTCCACTCCGAGCTGTGAGTGAATGACAGGAAACATGACAGTTCTTTCCCTCTTATCTTATGATCCACACAACCACTGTTAAACACCAGGATTTAGTAAATAAGGATTAATGGTGCTCTGTGATAAAGGTGAAGTCACCTCACACTTTTGATTACCTATCCTATGTGCAAACAAAAGAGTTTCTGTAATGAAAGGAAACTCTGGAGAGCATAAAATGACCATTAGGAAACTTTCCTTCCATAACTGAGTGCTGGCTGCTGGCAGTTTTCGTGGGAGACGCCCTAAACAAGTGAATAGGACTGGGGAAAAAATGAAACTTTAATTTGTTTCAGATGCAAAAGCCAAATTCTTTTTTCCACCCCCCCTCCCTTTTTCAGGGAGGAGACTTGCAGGAGACACAGCAGCCCTGATCCAAGAGAGGCTTGAGTGTTACTCCAGGCAGGCATTTTAATGTCACACGGAGGAAATGACTTCTCATACCAGAGCAGGAAAACACCAACATTTCAATCTGCCTGTTCAGAGGAGATGTAAGGGAGATTGATATTGAATAGGAAAACTATTGAAAGAGGCTGCAAACACCAAGCCTGAGCACTTGTGTTCTCCATAAAGCCACGGCAAATCCTGCCAGGTCAGCTCTGCTTCGGAGCGAAAGGGGAGGATCTGTCTCCAATAGAGAAGCACTTCCCAGAAATCCCCCCCCCCTCCCCAAAACAAAACTCACCCTTCAAGCGTGAACCAGAACATGCTGGAATATTTCAATTAAGCCCCCATTTCCCAGCCTGAGCTGCCAGCTTGTGCCAAGCAGTCCTGTGTCCCCATAAAACACCACCGAGGTGCAACAGCTCACGGAAAAGATGCAAGGAAGGGCAGCGAAGGATGCATGGCAACAAAATCAGATCCAGAAAGGATCGAGGAGAGAGGGGAGAATGCACAACTCAATGACACAAAAATGCAGGTAGTTCATGAGGTTTAACTGCAGGGCAATAAAAATGGCAAGCATGAGGCAGCCGGGGGGGGTTAATCACTACCAGAGGGACACGGCCCCTCTCAGGGGGTTCATCCCCTCTGCCAGGGCCACAGCAGCACACAGAGAGCACATTGTGCCCAAAGCCACACGTGGGGAAACGTTAATAGTGCAAAACTGACCAGGCTAAAAGGTTGGGAGAGGGGTGGCCAGGAGGAAATGCCAGCAGGGAAGCTGGGTGTGCTGTGCAGGGGCTTCGCAGGGCAGCGAGCTCCAGAAGTATTTCAACACCGTCAGTGCTGGGATTCTCTTATCAGGCTCTTTGGGTCTGCTCTTTAGCAAGTCAGAGGTGGCTATACAAGTGTCACACCCAAAAAAAGGGATGTGATGGAGTTTATTTCAGATTAAATGATGCAATCCCAGCATTTAGAGGCAACAGAATTTTGAATTCTGATGTTAATTTATTTTTTTCCCCACTGCTTCATGTTCTTTTGTTCATGACCACTGCTGTATCGTCCCTTCAGCCAGACTGTTCTTCTGGCAGGTTGGAGAGCCAGGTACAGCTTGTCCTGGTACACTGACAGAATTCTCTGTGTGTTTAGCATTTCCATGCCACACAAGCCTCTTCCACTACAGCTGAAATTTGGGAACGGTACAGTCAGTCTTTCTCCCAGCATCCATTCTTCTCTTGGTGCAGCTCAGCCTGCTGGAATCCTTAGAACCTCGACGTGTTAAATATCACCAGTGCTCAAAGATGCAGTTATCTCTGTGAGAAAGCAGCTTCAACTCGTGTTACCCTAACATTAAAAATTAAATTTATCCTGTTGCAAGTCATTTGCTGCCTCACAAACCAGCACACAGTGGCACCATCACTGTAGCACTGGAACAGTTACCTGGTGATGCTCCCACTGATAAGGTCTAGTCACAGGTTTCAGTGCAGCATTTCTGGGTGTATAAACTACAGAGCACTGAGCAGTTTTCAGCAATAACTTGAGCTTCTGAAAAACCTTGGGCCTTTTAATAAAAAAATTCCATCAAATCCCTCAAGTTCGGAGGAGCCGCGTGCACATGCGCCAAGCAAGAATCAAATTCCTGCATTTTCAAGCGTAACAATTTAACTGTTAAACTCTGGCTCCCGGGTTGGAAAAGTTGAACCCAAGGCTCTCCAAAGTGCTGTTTGATCTTTGATGACTGTTGACAACAGGATGAGAGGGTTTGTTGGGGTTTTTTTTCCATAATGATTTTTCCTGAAGAGCAAATCTCAGTGTGGTATTAGAAGGGTTAAGGGGCCATCTGCTGGCAGCTCCAACAAATTGTGGAATTGAAGCAAAGCTAATAAAATTTCAATTACGAATTAATTATGTACAGTGCATTTAATTATCCATGGATTCAAACTGTCCGTGGATAATTCAAGTGGAGAGCTTTCACGGGAGGGATATACAGTCTGCTATGGATCTGCCAACCATTTCAATGAGATGCCAAGGGATTCTGGGTGTCTGATCTGGATTCACAGGAGGAAACAGCCAGGCCCAAACACAGCGTGTTCAACGGGGTTGTTTTAATGTCTACTGACACCTGAAAAATCATGGAATGGTTTGGGTTGGAAGGGATCTTAAAGCTCATCCCATCCCACCCCCTGCCATGGGCAGGGACACCTTCCACTGTCCCAGGCTGCTCCAAGCCCCATCCAACCTGGCCTTGGACACTTCCAGGGATGGAACATCCACGGCTTTTCTGGGCAACAAACACATGCAGGCCACTTTCTACGCTTAGCTCTTTGCCTCAAAACAGAAAACACAGGGAATTCTCTCTTTGAGAGCCAAAACTGAGGTTATTTATTGTATTTCCACTTAGTGGGGAAATAAAGGGGGCGAAGAAGATGAAAGATGTGGCAACAGCGAGCGCTCTTCTGTAAGAGTTAAAATGAAGGTATAATCTGATTTCAGACTTCAGGCTGCATTTGAGGGGGGCTGCTCACCCCAGAAAACATCTCCAAGCCAAACAAGGAGTATCTGCACCTCCCAGCCTGTGGTGATCCCACCAAAAGGACAACAAGGACACAAGCAGAGTCACAACCTTTGCCAGCAGCTTTTGTAGCCTCTGTAACCTTCCCCCCACCCTTATTTCCCTCTCGCATCCCACTGCAGCATCAGGCACTGAACAGGTTTTGTAGGTGTTGCCTTTTGCCTGGTCTTTAAATGAAGAGCCAGACACGGTTAAAGGGAAAGGGGATTTTCCCTCAGTATTTTTTCAGGATCCTTGGTGCCCCACACCGTCCGAGTGCAGTGCGCCGAAGTGCCCCCCGGAACGCGCACCCCGGGATGCCCCCACCGGAATGCGCACCCCTGACAGATCGTGTGTACAACTTACAGGCCTTGCAAATGAGCACATCTATCAAAGATTCCCCAGGGAGAGACTCGAATGAATCCCCCATTCTGAGGAGTCTCCCCCCTGGATGGGCCTGTCTCAGTTTCCAGGACGTGTTCTAGAGAGGACCTTGGTGTCTGGGGCTGTCTGACCCTCAGACGCGGCTCCCAGGATGTTTGGTCTCCTGGCTTAACGGGACATGGGGTATCAGACTTAGGGAGTTACAAGGGTGTGGGCTAAAAGCACTAAGGAGATATAAAAGCTGTAGGAAAGGCTATAGAAAGGGGTATATAAAAAGGCAAAAATCATCATGGCATCACAGGGATGTGCAAATGCAAGTGCAAATCTGTAGGACCGGCCTGCATCTTCCACAGGTGGCCCAGCCCTTGAGCAGCAGGATATCCAGCAGGAATTCCCTGAGCGTCAGGCTGCTGCACAGCTCAGGGAAAGCCACAAGTCACCCTCTCTCAAATGTCTCTCGTGCTCTGCAGGTGTAGAGGGATGCGTGGAGGTTTCAGAATGTGCCAAACATCCCTCTGGAAATGGATAAAAAGGGGATAGATGGGATAACACCCGGCCTTAAAAGGCAGATATTACTGCTGTACAGTTTTAATCTCACTTAATGTCACTGCATTCCAGCTTGAGCACTGCACTCCTGGAATAAGTGTTACCCCTCAAGCAGTACATGCAGGAAAAGATTCCCGTAGCTGCCAAGCTCACACAGCAGTTCCTGCAAGATTTTCATATTATCTTTTCTGATCTGTTGTTTTTATTTTTTTAAAATCTTCATTATTAACACTAAATATTTGAGTTGCTGCCTTCCAACAAAGAAAAAGCTCAGGAAGGACATGGACATGGACCTGTTGGAGTGAGTCCAGAGGAGGCCACCAAGCTGATTAGAGGGATGGAGCACCTCTCCTACAAGGAAAGGCTGAGACAATTGGGATTGTTCAGCCTAGAAAAGAGAAGGCTTTGGGGTGACCTTAGAGCCCCTTCCAGGGCCCGAAAGAGCTACGAGAAAGATGGAGAGAGACTATTTACAAGGGCCTGGAGGGACAGGGCACAGGGAATGGCTTCCCACTGCCAGAGGGCAGGGAGAGATGGGATACTGGGAAGGAATTGTTCCCTGTCAGGGTGCAGAGGCCCTGGCACAGGGTGCCCAGAGAAGCTGTGGCTGCCCCATCCCTGGAAGCATCCAAGGTCAGGCTGGACAGGGCTTGGAGCAACCTGGGATAGTGGAAGGGAGTGGATGGGATGAGCTTTAAGGTCCCTTCCAAACCAAACCATTCCAGGATTCTACAATCCAGCTGTTCTGGACTTGGAGGTATCACTTGACATATTCTAGGACTGACCAGCTGCCGTCAATAAAAGCGTCACGCGCTGAAGGCGACACTGCTTCCACTCCAGCCCATCTCCAGCCCAGCAAACAGACCGAGCAGCCCTCACTTCCCATCCCCTCGCCCATCCCCAGCCCGTTCCTCCTGTACGGACACGCTCCCTCTTTGAAACGCAGCCGCAAAAATCAACCGCGGTGCCGCGAGCGACGGCGCTCGCAGCTTAATCCTTCCTGCCTGGCTGTCAATCAGGCAGGAGCTTGTGATGTACACAGCCCACGGATTCTGTAAGCTGCCTTCCTGGAAGCAGCAGTTTCAACTAGGGGGAATTAAAGGGGGAAAAAAAAAAAAGCAGGATAGAAGGATGCTGTGCCTCTCTCTCTCTCTCTCTCTCGTTACCGCTGACTCCTCGAGCTGCCACTTTTGTTGCTGAGCAAACTCTGAGAGCCACTGGAAAGTGATTAAAATTTGGCAGCAGAATGTCTGAACCTCTGGAATGGCTCAACCTCTGGCGTTTCTATAGCAATGGGGAAGAGTGCAGGATGTGGAAAAAGCCTGTAGCATTGCTGCCATCCTGCTGTGAAGCAGAGGTATCGTGCCTCCAACTTTGGAGCAGGAAAACCCATTTGTGGACACAAACCCCCCCCGCCCCAGCTTCAAATTTAATTCCATGTTAATTCTTGGGCTCACTGCAAATTAAATGCTGGAGTTTAAACCAGAAGATTGACAAACAATTTTGCTTAAAGGTTAGTGCCCTCCCCTCTCATGCAACAACCCAACCACGGCTCGCCTGTCTCCCCATCCAGAAAACCAGGGTGGGATCCCAGCCTCAGCCTAAAGCTGTTCTTGGACTATAATTTTCCACTGAACACCAAATCCAGGCTTCCTTTTGCAGGAATACAACTGAATTTGTGCTGAGAAATTAAAGATAAGCAGACAAAATGATCCAGAGTTTGGGGTGGGCTCTTAACGCTCAATTCCTAACTGGAAAGAGTTGGATTTGCCAAGGCTGCTGAGCTGTGCTGTCCATGAGGGCTGAACATTCCTGGGGATAAAAAAAAAAAAAGCCAGGCTAATTGAGCTGCTGAAATCTGGATTCAAAAGCACAGTGCCAGGCTCCCGGGTATGAAATTGCAGCCGTTTTAATCAACTCCTGGCCTTTTCTCCCCTCGTTTTCTCGTAGGTGGGCAAGGAATTGCAGCCTTCAGTCGTGTGGATTGGAGGCACAGAGAGATTATATTCCAAAGGGGCACCGAAGGGAGAAGAAGAGGTGAGTTCTTCTTTATTTCAGTGTGGATAATTCCTCCTGTTGCACTACATCCCACACAAAGGAACGAGTGTATTCCTTAGCTGAGCACACACCGCTATGACCAGCCCTGCCAAAGCTTGCTTGATAATAGCTTGCCTCACTAGCATTTATTTATTTTTTTTTTTTAGCTTTTAAGAGAGTCTTGTGACTTCTTAAGCGCTCCCAAGAGGTCACATTTCTCTCTTCCATCGATCCTTGCTTTATTTAAAAATAGTCCAGTCACTGCTCATCAGTGCACTGGAAAGTAAAAGGGGAATAATGGAGAATTTCAAAATATGAGGCAAGAGGCTAAAAGTTGAGATGAGCTTAAATTGTTCAGCTCTATTAATTTGAGAAATTGGATGGAGCCAAAGTGAACAATAAAGTAACAAGGATAAATTTCCACTGCAAAAACAAAGAGCCTGTGTTAAATAGTTACAATTACAGATTATTTTCTTTGGGCTCCCAGGAGCCCTAATGCCACTGCTTCCATTCCTCCCTCTCCTGTGGAGCTTCCCCATTGGAAAGAAAATTAAAACACTGCCCAATAGCCACAGCAACAAAACCACAGCAGGGAGCAATTCACCCCAACCCCTGTTGCCTGCAACATATTTTGCTTTTAGAGCTTTATGTGGAAAATTAAACCTTTTTTCTTAGGTTGTCTGTGGGGTGGTCACAAGCCTGCATTTTGGAAAGGCAACACGAGGCAAGCCAACCTTGGATGGGGCTGTTCCTTCTGCAAGGGCTGGGTGAGGTGACGGGTGTGCGGTGATCGATGCCCTCAGTGGTCCCCACAACGAGAAGGAACCTTTCTCTTGGGCTCAAACCCTGACAGAAAGTGCAGATGGGGATTAAAATTAAGATCAGGGGCCAAAAATGGCCCCGGATTCCTCATGATCCTTGTCTGCTTAGCCATCAGTGGGGATGGATTTCTTGTCCTGCCCACTTCAGAATCCAAGGTATCACCTCTGCCCCTTTCACCCATCCCAAGACCTGCAGGCATTTAACAGGAGGGCTCTTCCCTGGGTGGGAGTCTTTGGGCTCCAGGCTTGGAATCCCACACATCCCAAATAGTTCACAGCACATCCAATATTTGGAGGAGAGAGCATGAAACTGGAGGGACAGGCAGAGGTCAGTGGCAGTCTGGGGAACCTTCCTTAGGAGTGCTGGAATTGTGGAGAGTCGTGGAGTGGTTAGGGACTTAAAAGTCACCTTGTTCCAACCCCATGGCCAGGGACAGCTTCCACTAGACCAGGCTGCTCCAAGATGAGCTAAGCTCAGCCATCAGAAGCCACAGCGAGTGTCAGTCACTGTGCTCATCCCAGGGTGACATTCCTGCCACCAGGACCGAGGGATAGTTCATCCAGGAGCAAAGCCATGAGCTGGCTGTGTCACCCTGGCCAGCAGCAGGCCCGTGCCCCAAAGGGGCCCTCAGCCCCGGGGCTAAGACACGTTCAACTGATTCTCTTGATGAAGCAATTGGCACACTTGGAAAAATGCATAGCACGACTGTGAGAAGAAAAGGAATGATCCAGCAGATGCATTGTGTTAAGACAAGCTTATTTAGGAAAAAAAAGTGCTACTCTACCCCAAAACTTGTGGGAAAGCTTATCGATTAACAGTAATGACACCACAGCAATCTGATCAGGCTTCTGCAGCCAATATTCACTTGAACATTATCAAATATAACCCTCCAAAAACAGCTTTTGCTCAATACTCATCTGTTCTGTAAGTAGCAGTTAAATACGTGTTACAAAGTCAAGTAGTAAATTGTTGCCAGGGAATGAACCCTGAGCTCCCAGAACATTTGTTCTCAGGCCCTCAGCAGGTTAGAAATCGCAGCAAAAAATAGGAAGTGTATTTTTCACACTCAGAAGTCAGAAAATCATAACCTCCAAGAGCTGGGAGGATTCCAAACTAGGTTACAATTTCTTACCTGCTGAGGTCCATCAGGTGCGCAGGTCCCTGCACTATTTCTCCTCGAGCTGGAAATAAGGATTTCCTTTTTTAAATCAGTTGTTTCCTTCCACCTTTGAATAACTTGCCCAGCAGACTCAATAGTGAAAGGCACTGGCACAAACCCACAAAAATAGAAGCAGAAATCAAGCGTTTACCTGATTTTGAGGAGGCAGAATCTTCCCCCTTGTGTCGATATCTCCTCTGCTCACGCCAACGTCCCAGTTTGAGAAGCTGTCCCAAGACAAAGTGCCAGAGCTTACAGATGCTGTGAGAGGCTCCTAGAGATTGAAGAAGAGAATTTTTTGCTTTCAGGCTGGGAATGCTCATCCTTAAAAGACTAAAACCCCATGACTGGTTTGACCCATGAATGGGAAAACTGCAAAAAATTCACGGGAGAGATATTTTTTTCTACTGCAACTGTGAAGTTCAGAACCACACTAGAGAAGTTCACAGAGAACTGTCTTCTGTGGGGAGAGTTCCACGGCACACCAGAATGAACTCTTTTCCTTAAACATAAAGAAAGACTCCTAAGAAATGAATACACCGACCAAACCTCATGTTTTGTTTCCCTTGTGTGGGTTGGTGGATCGGGAGGAGGGAGGTTCTGGAAATAAGGGTGTTGTTCTGGAAGCTTGCTTTAATTTCCTACTATTTCTTTTTACTTCTGTTAGTAATAAACCCTCTTTATCCTGTTAAGTCTGGGCCTGTTTTGCCTAGAAGTTCTTCCACTTTTCCTCAATAATCCTAATTTCACCTCACAAAAATGCAGCTTTAATTTCCCTTTCTCTGCTTACCCATGGCAGAGGCAAGTAAGTGAATGGTTTGTTGGTGCTCGGTGCATACCCAGCCTCAACCTGCTACAACCAAATACAACCAGACCACTAAAAACCCCCCAAAACCCCCCCAAAATCCTGTTGCAGGCAGCAGGTACAGCTCCAGCTCATTAACTCGGAGCTGTCAGCATCGTTAACAACTCTTTCCTCCTCTCGTTTCCCCGTGCTGCAGATGAACGCCAAACGCCTGGCGAGGATCCTGCCCCCGTTCCTGAGGGCTCTGAAACCCAAGGACAGGGTGCTGCTCGTGGGGACCACCGCCAGGCCCTTCGATGCCAACCCGGGACCTTTCTGCAAAGTTTACCAGAAAATCATTCTCATTCCCAAGCCTGACTACCTTACGAGATGTGGCAAGTATTTCAAGTCATCCTCGTGGTCTTTCCTACTGTTTAAAATTCCTGCTTATTGTCTCGTTACCCTCAGAACTGACCTTCAGCTCAGGTCATGCCCCTGGTGCACCTCAAGTCCTGAAAATTTAGGTTAATTCCATACAGGTTACCCCAAAGATCAAATAATAAAAGTGGACATTGGGAGAAGAGTTTAAAATACTCTTCAGCAGCGATTCACATTTTTCCAGGAGTTTAGTGTGCACCAAGCTCAGCCTGAGCTGATTTTCCCCCCTGTATGAAGCACTAGATCCTATTTCAGCACACATTTTCTATTTTAAGCTTTTTTTAAAAAAAAAAAAACAAACCCACGGGGATTCTGAATTTCTGGTTCCAGTTTGCAATTCTGAATCTCCAGTCTCCGTACTCTATAAACAACACAACTTCTGGGCCTCTCCAAAACCAAACCATGTCTGGAGGACTCGATGTCCTCACTGCCAAATTCCGCTTTTTGCGCTTACAGATTACAAGAGAAATTGTAGAGGCAGCCAAGATTTTGCTCGTCTAGTCTATCAAACGTTTACAGTGATAGACAGCTCCCAAATTCTGAAAAAAACCATTGAATATTCCATGTACTGAGACTCAAAGCTCGTAAGGAAATCAGCGGCTTTTTTTCTAGCCGCGGAAATTGGTCTAATAAGACAAAACTTCCAGTCTTTTGAGATTTTAAGCACCCTGAAGCCTGCAATAAACAGCAAGAAAAGAAAACACATTTGGCTCAGGGACCTTGCCACACAGGCACTCTTTGCTCTGTCCACGCTGCCGAACACACGGTGCAGTCCAGCTTCATCCTGCATCCCTCAGAAGCAGCCGAGGCACCGAGGTGATGCACATTTGGGCGAGCCCAAGACAGCTTCTGGCTGCCTAGCACGTTGTAAATCCCTCCCACGTTCCATAACTTTTCTGGTGTGGATGGGAAGTGGTCACCAAGCAAGGGAACATGTGTTTCATGTTAGGTTACGGCTCTGATAAATTGCTGAGAGATAAGGGGACATGAGTAAAAGCCTAGAGAAAGGAGGTGATAGCAGTTGAATTTAGCTGTGCTCACTTCTGGGGGTTGAACTGTCACATTCTGGGAGTCTCACCACTAACTTGGAGTCTAAAAAAAAAGGGCCAGCTGAAGGGATTTCGACTGCACACTTAAGAATGTCCCAAAAAAAGTTAACTCATGGCCTTTTAAAGCAGATTAAACTTGTAGCTTGAATTCTTTGACGTTGCCCCATTTGAGACAGTGCCTGGCTTGTTCTTCAGCTCCAACCTTCCCTGAAGTTCTATGGAAATAGGATCTTCACCTCCCAGCCCTGTCAGTTTTCGGTGCCTGACAACCCCATTTGAGAAGGAAACAAACTTGTTTTGACAGAAAAATAATGACATAACAAATACTTGCAAGCCACAGTGCACAGCTACCTGTCTGCTGCAGCCCTCCCTCTGGTTACAGACCAGAGTATTCCAATCTGTGCTCAGTGGGAACAGTAAATATACAATGGAAATCATTAAACTGGAAGATTCACAATCCCATACTGATTTCTTGCCATTAATCACCCAGCAAGGCAGTGCCTTGTGTTACACACCTGCACCAGGAGCCGCAGCACACAATGTATTACTGTGCTTGCTCTTGTGTGCATCAATTCCTCTTTTATGAATTAGTGATTCAGCCAATATTTATTGAGCACAAGTGCAATTCAAGTGGGAGACCACAATTTGCTGGAGTGAAAAATGCAGCGCAGAGCTGTCGATAGTTATGGGCTCGAGTCCGCGGCATCGACGTCGCAATCCAAGGAAGAACAAGGCAGCTTCAATCCGGCAGCATCAACCTCTCCCCAACATCTTCATGCCAAATCTGAGCATTCGAGCACACCAGACTCAAAATGTCTCATTCAAGAAACTTTTTAACCTCTTATTTGTAATCCTTCTATTTTTTTTCCCAACCCTTTCCATAAAATGCTTTAAAGCAAAGCCTGAAGAGACAACATCAAAGTTTTCCTCAATTTCTCTGAAACAGATCCTTACTTAACATAAAACAAACCAAAAGATTGGTATTATTCCTATTTTTTGGAAGCAAAATCTCAGCCACTTCACAACCCCAAAGAAAACAACCATGTCACAGAGGTTCACAGCTAAAAGATACAACCAGATTTCCTTTTCAAGTAACAAGCAAACCCTCAACACAGAAAATTTGCACCTTGCAACACATGCCTGCATGGCTGGAAGCCTTTGGGACTTGAAGTCCCCCACAGCAGCCCTCAATTCAGCAGGAATAAGCTGTGATGAGGGTCACAGAAATAAAACCAGGCTGTTGGTAAAGGTACCCAACTCTGCACATCCAAATGGCAACACCGGGCAGGTTCTGTGTGTTCACACAAAGTTTCTTTCCGTTTTCACACACATATCCACCCCACTTGATGTGCCCTTAATGACTTGCTGAGAAACACTGCCTGGTAGCCAAAAACGATCAGTAAGGGTTTTAAAAACACATGTGCCTCAAGGCCCCTATGCTGCAAATCTGTAGGTGGAAGAAAACAAGCAAAAAAAGAAACAAAATCTGAATCTTGGCTTTCCTGATCAACAGCCCTTATTCTCTTGTTTCAGTTTTGAAATAAATAATAATAATAATAAAAATCTCTCTCCTGCTTTCCTTGAATTCCTGTCTTTGGCATGGTCTCTTTGCCACGTCCTGCTGCCCAGTGCTATGGAAGCGCTACATCCTGCGGAGCGGCGGAGCCCTCACCAGGCTGGTGAACCTCAACTGCCTGGCCCAGGTGTCGGATGGCTTCACCCAGGGCCACATCCTGGACGCCGTGCAGACCGTCCTGAGCGAGCTGAGGCTGCTGCAGATGCCCAGGAAGCCACTGAGGACCGCTGAGTTTCTCACGCCTCTGGCCAGACACGACCCGGTGTACAAAGAGGAGGAAGAAACGTTCCAGGTGACTTCCAGAGCTCTGTTGCCTGTCTTTTACGGCCACACTCTGATGTAGGGACCTGCTCATTGTGCTCAGGTGCTCATTGGCACCTCACTTATTTGAATGATGATTTAGGGCTCAACAGCACCAAAACCCATCTCTCCCATCTGGGGATGTGCCAAACCAGTCGTTCTTTTGGCACGGCAGCTGGCAGAGTGCTTTGGTGAACCTGCTGCTGGTACCCAGCTCGCGTGGGCAGAGTGGCCTCCATGTGCATGGATAAAACACCCAGGGGCCATTAATTCCATGCACTTGTCCTTTTCCTTCCAGAGGTGTTCAGCAAGCCTGGATATGTCACCTTGAGAAGGCAAAAAACCTGGGCATTCAATGTCCACGCAGGGATCAAGATCTAAGCCCTTCTCTTAAATTGTTTCAAACAAGAATTTCCTTAGAAGTTTTCATTTCAGGCTTTAAAATAAATGAGTTTTTACCTCAAGCTCCATCCCTCTTCTCTCCCCGCCCTCAGGGCCATAAAATCCTGAGGGCAAAACTGAGAGCATTTGAGGTGTGTTTTATTCACTGGCACAGGGTGCCCAGAGAAGCTGGGGCTGCCCCTGGATCCCTGGAAGTGTCCAAGGCCAGGTTGGACGGGGTTTGGAGCAATCTGGGACAGTGGAAGGTGTCCCTGCCCATGGCTGGGGGTGGGATGGGATGAGCTCCCAACCCAAACCAGTCTGTGGTTCTGTGATTCTACATGTGCCTCAAATACCCATGGATCACCTGCAAGCCTAAGAAATGCTACAGAAGTCCTTGGCCACTGGGCAGAGAGCCCTGCTGTGCCCCGAGGAGCTGCAGGCAGCCCACACCAGGGGCTCCAAATGAGATAAGACCTCTATACTGCTCCAGGAGACCCCAAAAGAGCTTTCTCCATCCCATACCTCCCCATAACTTCTACTGCTTATGAACCCTCCACTTTTCCTGGCTGGAAGGTTTCCTCATTGTCCTGCTCCCCGAATCCCCCAGCACCTCCCACCACAACCAGGATGCAGATTCTCACGGCTCTCTCCGAGGCTTCTTCCACTGCTGACCTAATGACAGTGCATATTTCTCCCAGCCCTGCCGAGTACTTCCCAATTTCCATTTAGAGCCATTTGGCTCGCTCAACACAGGCAGCATTTGTGATATTTGGCAAATTGCTCTTTTTTTTCCCCCCCTCATGCTTCCTAGCTAAACCAATATCTCTCCTCGGGGAAAGGCTAATGGTTCAGTGTTACAGCAAAGGGAAAAAAAACACTCCATCATTCCCAGCTCCAAGTAGCAATCCATTTGTACCCTGAAACATGAGAGCAAGTATTTAGTGCGAGTTTAACTTGAAAATATTATCCCAGTCCCTATAAACGTGCCTGTTTTGTACAGCACAAAGTGCCCGGGCAGCGCTTCATTTGGAACGCAGCTCAAACGATCCCGTCCTCAGCATCCCATGGCAATCATCTCCTTGCATTAATTACAGCCCTTAAGAAAGTATTTCCTTTTATCCGTTGGAATTTTGTTTCCCTTAAATGTCATGGAGCCTTGCTGCAGCACCTGTAATATGGCACAGGGGAAGAGGACTGTCAAAATGGCCTCGTGCATTAATTAACTCCAGTAATCCCCATCTCTCCTCACGCAGAAGCCCCCCTTTCCCAAGCTCCTAATCATTGCCATTTCTGGACCTTTCCCCTTGCTTTGCTTTGTCCCTTGTGCAAGTGGGGCAGCTAAAACACTGCATTCAAAGGGAAGATTAGCCCTGTGATGAATCTTTGATTTTTCTTCCCCGAAAGCATGAATCTCCCACTCTGACATTTATATTCTGCCAGTGTTCCAAAATGAATATAAATAATGCAAAATTTGTGACAATGTGATTTCTCCCTTCCATTTACTCAAATTTCTGCCCCAATTACACATCCACTTTTTTTGAAATTATAAATTAGTGCACCAGGGTGGTTGATACAAACCCTTACACAGAAAGGATTCTGAGAGAGGCAAAGCCAGCTAACCACACTACTTCTGCCTGGTAGCAACTGGACCAAAATCATGGAATGGTTTGGCTTGGAAGGGACCTTCAATCTCATCTTGTTCCATCTCATTCCATGGGCAGGGACCCCTTCCACTAGCCCAGGTTGCTCCAAGCTCCATCCCACCTGGCCTTGGACACTTCCAGGGATCCAGGGCCAGCCACAGAAACACATAGGAAAACCCATTCCAAAGCCTGTGGACATCACTCCTCCAAAACCCAAACATTTTAACTCTGATCCGTCACTGCTACCAGTAACTCCCATCCCCAGTTCAGCTGCTGGTGATAAATGGACTTTTATTTTAGCCATGTCTGAGGAGCTGATGGAACACTTACACCAGCTAAAGAGGCCAAAAAGTTACTGTTGTGCACTGAAATATTTGCACAAAGAATTGGGAAGAGAACAAGAGAAGACATCCCGAGTCTCTCGGCTTCTCCTGCCAAATGCCTCGGAGTCCTTTGCCAGTGACCCAGAGCTGGCAGGGAGATCACTCCACCAAACAGCCTCTTCCACCCCACCAAGCTCCCAGAAAGCTCTGGGCAAGGTTTTCTCACTCTCTCCACCTCCCACTTATGGTCTGGAGGGTGTTACACCTACCACGCAAAACTGGAGGGGAAATAAAATCTCTGTGGCCTCGTGGAGTCTCACCCAGTGCCAGACACACCACTGGGTTCTCGTGGCAAGGAAAGGCAATTCCTGCTGGAGCCCAAACCCCCAGTCACCACCTCATCCCACTCATGGGAAGGGCCACAAACAGCAACACGCCCAGTCCCAGCTCTGCCGTTCTCCCAAAAACAAGAATAGTTTGGCCTGGGAGTAAGGCAGCAAAATTCAGCTGCAGTGAGAGCGCAGGGGTTCCTCCCCACCACCCCCCACGCCCTGCCTAGATGTGGGCACGCAGGAGGCTGGAGGGAGGATGTTTTTATCAGTGGGGACAGAGTTTTTGGAGGAGAGGTGCCCAGCTAACTCAGATCATTAGAGCAGAAGTGCAGTGTCCAGCAGCCAGCTGGACGTTTGACCCCTGTCAGCCCCCTGCTGACAGGATTTATCTGCAGGGTGCCTGGCACCATCAGCCCTCTCTGGACCCCAAAAGCAGCTCTTGAAAAGCTGACACCAAGAAGGAGCATCTGGGGCCACGAGAGGAACATGGGGAGTTTGCCTTCCCTATACCCCTTCCAATACCTCTTCTCCCAGCTTCTCTTCCTCTAACACATACTGGGCAAGTGGACAAGGCAAAATCCTACGGGATGCCTGACCAGGCTCAAGCTGGAGGCAGCACTTGGGATGGATCAGATGGAAAAGACAGACTTTGCAGGATGCCAAAGGGAGGGAGGGAGGCTGAAGATGACATGGGCAGAGGAGGCAGAGATGTGGCATTAAATAGCAGCCAATGGTCAAGAAGGAAGGCATTTTATCAATCACAGTCAATGCCCGGTGGCATTTTAATCTCTGGTTTAGGCAGGACTTTGTTGAGAAAGGTTCTTGTACATAGAGAGGAGTAATTCCTACCCCGTGCTGACTTTAAAGCCTCCCCTTCTCCTTCACTTCACATTATTCTCACACAGCCTAGAGCTGCCTCCCTGACACCACGGCCCAGGAGCTGGGCAAGTCTGCAGAGCAACTCCACCAAAATCATTTACAAGTCACAGGCCTGTGAACAGGCATCTGAAAGCAATAAACAGGTTCTTAATGTTCGGGGTTTGTTTTGCTTCCTAAGCTCCCTCATTGAAATCAAAACTGTCTGGATCGATTTGCGGAGGCACGAGAAGGGGATGATTTGTCTGTTGCCAAGTCTGGAGCAGAGGGAGCTCTGACAAGAGCTATATTCTCTGGAAATAGGGTTGATCATGGAATTTAACATTTCCATAACTATAGCAACACAAATGGCCCAGCTAAGTATTGCTGTTAATGAGACTCAGCTCGATCAATCGCTGCGCTTCTTGGTGTAATAACGTTCTCCAGAGATCCGAGGGTTTCATTTTGGCTCCTCCACCAGCCAGCTTGGATTTTAAGAGGTTTGGGTTTTTTAAGGAATGCTCCATTATAGCAGTAAAATGTTTAAGCGGTCTGTCTTGCCTTTTTAAATTTTTTTTTTTTTAATTTTATTAAAACGTACAAATGCTTTTTGATTCTCCAGGCCTGGTACGCCAAGACCCCTCTGGGGAAAGCGTGGAGCGCAGCACTGGAAGCAAAGGAAGCAGAAAAAGAAAAAGGAAAGAAAGGAAAAGGGAAAAAGTAACTTCCTCAAGGATTTTTCACCTGGCCATTACCAGTCACAGCTCTACTTCACTGGGAAGGCATGGCAGATTAATGCTTCTCGAGTTATAGGTATTCCAGGGAAGAGAATTCCTCCCAGAATGGATTTTTTTCAAGTTTAAAAAAAAAAAAAACCAAAAAAAAAAATCAGATGAGATGTAACATGTAGGTCTCAGAGGATAAAAGAGTTAACGACCACTGACTTGCTCAAGCATTATTTATTCTAAGAGATTTTAGGGGGCAGAAGGGTTCATTACTCAGGCCTGTAACATGCCATCAACTTTTAGGCCACACTCATTTATTTCGGCAAGTAACTCTCCTTAAAAATTGATGTCACTTTAATGTCTTTCATTACTTTAATATCCTATATGCTTTATAAAACTAACTGCTTTATATATCTGTGGGTCTAAAGCGTTACAGTCCTCAATAAAACTATTACAGCTATAAAGACTGCTTTTTAATTGGGATGGATGAAGAGGCACTTGGTGCAATCCACCACAAGCTGAGTATTTACACAGCTGCACGAGGAACAGCACTCGTACCTTTGGAGGCCTCAGCATGGACAAATTCATACATGTGGGTGTCAGCAGAGAAAAGCAAAGCAGCCAGGTGCTAATTCTGGTGGATCAACACCAAAATCTGGTTTTAATCTATTTTTCTATAGAAAATAACACCTAATTAGCGTGTTTGCACAAATAGCAATGTATTTGCTGCTTAATGCACCTTGTTTGCTCACAAAGCAGCAATTTGGGGGGGGGGGCGGGGCAAAGGATTTATAAACAATGCTTAGAACACCCTAAAGCTTTGGGGCATCCTAAAGGACACTGATGGAGCCAGCACCACCTTCGTGTCAGGCACAGGATCACATTCACCACGGTCCTCTATCAATAAGAGCCACAAGCACCTGTTTTTCCCTCTGATCACAGAATTCCTGTGGGGACTCGACAACAGGGAACTGGAAATACCTGGAGTCTGGAGGTATCCAGGTATTTCCACCATCCCCAGGGAGCTGAGGGACCTCTCGGGAGGCCCAAGTTGGGCAGCACTGCTGTAGGAAGCTGCTGGGAAGGGGATGGTATTGAGCCCCTCCTGCTCCTAAGAGGAAACCAAATGGAAAAAAGACACTCCTGAGAAGAGGAACGCCTGAGAAAAAAGGCCTGGGAGGATTCCTGGACATAACTAACTGCACAGAAAATTATTCGAGCAGCCGCATCATTGTGCACAGTGCAAGGAACTGGATGGATCTGGCTAATAATGGGAATTTTCTCCCTCTGGGCTATTGCAGCACATAGGATAGAGCCACCCCAACTGGGGATTTTTGTGGTCCTTTCTGTCTGTATTTTGCTGTCCGGTACAGGGCTCCCCGTGATTTCACCCTTCCAACCTCGAGGCTGCACCTCCAGCCCTGCCAGGGAGATCCAAGCAATAAGAGAGGAAATGCTCCTTACATCTGCCCTGTCCTCCATCAGGACATTTCTGATGGACACCAGTCCAGCTCTCCCAGCAGCGATCCAGCTGCTGGAATCTCCACACGACCCACACAAGAGACCCCTTGCCAGCCCCTGGGTTCAATCCATTGCAAAAGTGCAGCTCCAAACTTTGGCTTTCCTTCCCTCGTTCTTTGGAGCAGGCTGCTGGCTCCCCAAATTTGGCAGCACACCCCGGTTTTATCAAACGAGGTGCTTTTAACTTCATCCCTGGGTAGAGAAGCCGGGCTCTCCACGGAGGTGACAGAGTCTGTGTTTAAAACCCCTCATCTCTGCTCTCATCCGCAGGGAGACTAATTTGGATAATTCTGCCCTCAATCTTGCCGACAGTGGAACCCTCCTCTCCACAACAGGTTTGACAGCACAGCGTGGTGTGATGAAAGGACCACATTTCGGGAGGATGTAAGCAAGCCCATTAACTCATATTTCAGCAGCTTCAGTGCAATCTCAATAGCAAAGTAAAAGCAGCTGACTGGCAACATCCATCTCCAGGGCACGACGCCGACCCCCGTGCAGGGAGGATGCTGAACCTTTCACCTGCAGGTTTTTCCCCAACATTCACCAGTTCATGGGGAAAAAAACACTGGGGAATTTATCCTTTAGGTGTAGCTTGCACTGGTGGCTGCTTGCATTTGTTTCTTTCTGTGGGGATTTAGAAGCCACAGCTGGTTTAACTACAAACAGCTCGCAGGGTGCGGGGGGGACAAAGTGGTGGTGAAGTGTCCAAGGCCAGGTTGGAGGGGTCTTGGAACAACCTGGGCTAGTGGAAGGTGTCCCTGCCCGTGGCACAGGGTGGAACAGGATGAGCTTTAAGGTCCCTTCCAACCCAAACCATCCCATAAATCAGAAAAGCCCTGCCCTGTGTGGCTGCCAAGCCCTTGCTCTCCTCAGGAGAGGCCTCTCACGGGCATGGGGAGGGAAGAACAAGAAGCAATTGTAATGCTGTTTATAATTATTATTAGAGTGCAGCTACTTGAAAAATGAATGAAGCAGCTGCATCAAGCAGAGCCAACACACGGAGTAATTTCAGTGGCTGAATTACTCAATGAAGTGGCCCTGGCTGGATCTCCAACACCTTTCCCACTGGGAGGCTCTCAGAGGAACACCTCTAAGGATGCTCCTCCAGCATCTCCAGCCAGAGATCTTTCATGGGAAGAGATAAAAAGGTTGTGGCTTTGCTAAGCCCAGCACAACTGTACTCTGCTTTCCAGCCAAAGCATTCCCACAATCTGATGGAGGAGGAAAATCCTGCCTCCTCCACCCAGCCAAAGGTGAGCTTTGAGGGACAGCAAAGAGGGGGGCCAGGCTGCTTGGCCTCCTGGTGTGGAGGTGGGAGCAATCCAGCGGCAGCAAAGTTGAGAGAAGAAGCTGTCATGCTCATTTATATACGTAAGTGATCTAGAGAATTATCAGCTAAATTATTTAAATGTCCCATTACTATTAAATTACTGGGCATTCATTGTAAGAACAGTCATAATACAGTAACTAATTTGGTATTAATGTGAATGTCAGCGTTTCATTGCAGTTATTTTGTACTTCATCATCAGATAATTTACCAATAAATTAATTGGCTTAATTGCTTCCTGCAAACCCAGGAGAACTACATATGACATGACTTTTATGAAAGTCTTCATTCTCACTCCCCCATCTTCCTGTTTTAACCACACCAAGGAGGAGCCCCTCTTTGGATCACCTGGAAGAAGGAGCAGAAGAAATAAAATCCCGGCATTTCTCTGCCCTCTGGATTTTAATGTGCTTTAAATATGGCCCCCGAGGCCACACTTGGAGCAGGACAGGACACGGGGAATGGCTTCCCACTGCCAGAGGGCAGGGCTGGATGGGATCTTGGGAAGGAATTGTTCCCTGGGAGGATGCCAAGGCCCTGGCACAGGGTGCCCATAAAAGCTGTGGCTGCCCCTGGATCCCTGGCAGTGCCCAAGGCCAGGTTGGACACTGGGGCTTGGAGCAACCTGGGATGGTGGGAAATGTCCCCACCCATGGCAGGGGGTTGGAAATAGATGAGCACGAGCTGTTCTGCCTCCTCACCTGGACCGGCACCGACCCAGAGATGGGATTACTGGGAATGCCCCTGCCTGCCTGCAAGCCTCCAGCACCGGGGTTTTCACCAGCAGCACTGAAACTCTCCGGCACCCACAGCGAGTCTCCCAGAGCTCCCACCCTCTTCTCCCCGAGAGCTCAGGAAAAGTTTTCCGCTGTTTTCTTCTCTAGAAGATGGGGCAATAAAAACTCCATCGAGAGCACAGCGGGGCAGGACAGCTCTTTCCTCTTGTTTCTCGCTTTAAATGTTTTTAAATAACCGATCGGGGCTCTTTTGCAGAGCGCCGGGAACAGATTGCAGCAGGCTCAGCGCTCCCGCACCACCAGGGAGGCATCAAAGCGACTGCAAAACGCTGAATCTTTATCGACGCCGATTTTCCCCTGCTCCTGTGCAGCGTGCCAGGCTGGCACAGGGACCAACTCCAGCTGGGAACAACCCGAGGGAACGCATCCCACCCTCGCAGAGACAGCTCCCAAGCACACGGCAGCAGCACCTGTGGCAGCCCGGTATTGAAGTTGCCATCGGAATTAAAAAACAAGCCGGCGTTTCTCAGCAAAACCCCCCTAATCCGGTAACACAAAGTGAAGCTGACTGTTCTATTAACTCCCATCCTGCATCAGCAATTTTCTAAAGTGTGGAAACATTATAATTGACTTTTCTGCTAGTAGCAAAATGTCATTTTTCCTTAATACTCCCCAAGTCAGTAACGCATTTCAAAAGCCTCCGATGCCACTACCACAACAGGACTTACAAATTAGCACATTTTTAGCTTTTCATTAAACACAATACCAAAAAAAAAAAAAAAAAGGAAAGAGAGAAAAAAAAAGAAAGGGAAAAGTCTTCTCGTATTAGGGTTTCTCTCCTCATTATTGAAAGTACTGCGACTTTGGAACTTCTCGCAGCAAATTATAATGCACTCAGCCTGGGGCCATTGTAAATCAGGGCTTCAAAAAAGGTGTCATGTAGTCGGGCCCTCTTCAAGCACTGAAAATATCGGAGTCTATTTGAAAACGCCTTCTGTAGTCTCTCACTAGCCTTGCAAATCAGCGCAGCACTGGGTAGAGCTGCCTTTT
>VZTA01022724.1:6021-25137 GCA_013398855.1 Mohoua ochrocephala | reverse complement strand
ACCCTACACCTAAGATAACAAGCTGCATAAAATCCCCAAATCGTTTGGGGCTCTTGTTAGGGTTTGGACAGTGTCCCTGGGGCTGCTCCCCACGAGGAGAGGGAGTTTCTCTGTCCCTCCTGGGATGCCCCCAGCCAGCGATGGCTTTCAAGGACCACCACTAAAACCTGGTCCGACCAAAGGCACGGTGCCCACATGGCTCTGGATAATTCCCCAGCTCCACGACAAAAGGGCGCTGTGGAAGTGGAGCCGGTTTTTTGCTGAGCGAACCAGCACCAGGCCCTTTTTTGGCTGCCACTGCCTCCCGCAGAAGCACCGAACGAGCCTCAGTTGTTGCAGCTCCTGGCTGGAATCCCTTTTTTTGGCACAGCAGGGATGTGCCAGCATGGAGAGGGTCACATCCCACCCCAAAGCCCCCAGACCAGGTGCCACCCTGGGGCAGGGCACTGCCAGGCTCTGCTCCCACCTGCCCGGCAGCCTTAAAGCCAAAGGGGGGAGATGCCGACTCCACGCCCTTCCCAACTTTCCTAGTCCTCTGGAAAATGACTTATCCCATCCCCAATCTCCTCTGCACGCCTCCAAACAAAACCACGCAGCTTCCTACGGGTCAGACTCCCCTCTCCTTACAAGTTTTGATGTTTTAAGTTGCTCAAATTAGCAAGAAAATTATTATTAACGACGCAACTAAATGCACGCAGAAGCAAAGGGAGAGAGAAGCCCAAACCAAGGCTGTTCCCTTCCCAGGAGGGCAGCTCCAAACCAGCATTTCCCTAACGCCCTTTTCCAGCTTCCTTGCCTTAGGATGAACCCTGCTTCAGTTTTCCCAACAGGGAAAAGGCAATCAGGATTAATGCAAACACGGGAAGGGGCGAAGGGACCCATGGCACAGGCAAGGGCACAAAGCAAGCAACAGCAAACAAGGAACTGGGCCAAGGAGAGCCTGGAGAAGAGAGCCAGGTCCCAGCAACACGGAAAAACAAACCCAAGGAACTCACCTTCTTATCCCTGAAAGGCCACAGCTTCTGCACGGATATAGCTGGTCTGCGGTCTGCAGGAAGGGAAAGGATTTCCAGTGCTGCTTTGGCCACCAGAAGCCACCCCAACCCTCCAGCCAGCTCACAAAAACCGAGGAACTCTGGGTCCAAGGCTTTGATCAGCCCAGTGCATCACGTGCAAACGGGAAACCCAAAGCACGGAGAAACTCCTCGGCCGCTGATTGTGGCAAGGACGGACATTCCCAGCCCAGCTGATGCCTTAGGTTTGAACTTTTATGTCTTTCAAACCCTGCCCTGCCCGGTGTGTAACTCTGCAGTTCCTTGTGCCCTGGGAGCTGCTGTTCTCTCCTGCTGCTCACACACAACAAACCTCTGCAGGTTCCCACTCCAAGGACACCGGGCCCCAAATGTGTCAACTCAAAGCCTCTAAAGGGGGGCGAACTTGGGGTGATTCCATCATGGACTGAGGTGGTAATTGGAGAATGAACCCTGAGATGCAAATGAACCAAACTTATCAAAGGGTGAAGAACCCCTGAGCCAGGGTCCATCTTGGGTGGAGCCTCTGGACTGCCCAGGGTGTGCCTTTGAAGGCCCTTCAAATAAATCCCTCCTTTTATTCTCTTAATTCTTGTCTGGTCTCTGTGTTTTAGGTGGCCACTCGAGGCATCACAGGCACACCATTGTTTGTCCCGGCTCCTGGGATTGTGTTGTAGCAGGGAGAAGCCACCGTGCCTGCCCACCAATGGAGGGCTCCTTTGGCTTTCTGAGTAAAAATAACTCAAGATCGAACTCCAGGAAGAAGAAAAAAAAAAAAAAAAGACGGAGAGGGGAAAGAGAATGGGCTGAAACAAGTGAGGAAAAAACCACCAGGAAAGACTATTTGGACAGCGAGGAAAATCCTCAGCCTGGACAGGGCGTGATGGGCTCTGAGCCCCAGCGAAAGCTGAGGAGAGATTAATGCCCAGGTGCAATCCTGTCCTCTCTTAGGGAATAATTGGGGCAGTGAATAGGCTGGGAGATTAGCAGGAGATGGGAATCATGCAAACGAGCCATTAGCACCGCTCAGCACAAAGTTTGGGAAGTTACACCCGTAATTACTCCTAATTACTCACGCGGCTCCATCCCAAATGCCACCACTCAGCTCCCAAAAAGCCTCTCAGGGAGGGAGGGAGGGGGTGCTAGGCAGGGGCAAACGCTAAAATGCATCAGGCCCGCCTGAAATCTGGGGCTTTGGTGTGGTCTCCAAGCCCGACAGAAGCCCGTGCTGGTGGGGAGCAGCCCCTCCTCTCCCATCGGGGTGGGTCGGAGGGTCACTGGTGTGGTCACACACGGTCCCCAAGCTGCCCAATCCTCACGGGGTCTTTTCTGACCCACCCAGAACCCTAAAGCAGGGTCCTGCCCTGAGGCACCGTTCCGTTTTACATTTACAAACCCATCCCTGCTCCCTCCAATCTGCCAAGTCTCCTGGGATGTCCCTGCCCTGCTGGTGGACACCGCATTTCATCCCAAAGCCCTGGCCTCCCTCACTCCTCCACATGCAGAGCGGGGCTCAGCTCGGCGAGGCCGGGGGGTGGCAGTGGGGACAATGCGCTGACAGGGCCCTGCCGTGACGGATGATCCCAGAACCGGCTGCTCTCCCCACCCCACCCCACAGCAAACCTGTAATTTGCAGCCCCTGCCCCACAGGTGATGGGAAGAGGGGGCAGGAATGGGGGCAGGCGAACCAGGTGGTTCCCTCCTGCGAGCGCAGCCGCTCCCGGGAGAGGTGGGAGCCGTCATGAACCGGGCCGAGGCCCCACTAATTAACGCTGACAAGCCGAGTTCTGATGTGTCCAGTGGAAAGGGATAAATCAATCCCCCAGAAAGGGGACGAGGGATAGTTGGGTTTGTTCTCCTGCACCCCAGAGGGCAGGCAATTATCTCCATAACTTTCTGGTTAGGGTGTGCTCGGGAAGCACATCCTCCAATCCATAAATAACTTCCACCACTGCCTGGCGCTTTCAGGTGTCGAAAACTAATTGTGCTCAGGAGCAAAACAGCTCGGGATGACGTGAAACCGAGTGCAGGGCTTGTTGGAGCTCGTGGTGCCATCCAGCTCCTCTGTTTCTGCCTCCCATAGCGATGACGGTGGTGGAATTCCAGCTGGGGAATGAGGTGGATCTGCTTCAGATTCCAAGGGTGGGGGGGAAAGGACTGGGTTCTGAGCCTTGGAGTGCCCACTGCTGGGTCCTCACCCTATAATCGTTTATAAAACCCTTTTTAGGTGACAGTCTGAGGGACGGTGGTGACACAAGGTAAATCACAGATTGGTGTCTCCCATCCCAGGAGGAAATCCCGCACTATGGACCCTACGAGGAGCCTCTGATCCTGAGACTGCATGGGAGACACGTGATGGAGGGTCAGTCCGAGCTGGTTTTCCAGCCTGGCACACGGGGTGACATTCCACGAGCACATAACTCAGGGGTTAAATAACTGGGAGGGCTCCCCTTCACCTCTAAAAGAGGATGTGCCCCAGGACTGAATTCCCAGGGGATAATTACCACAGCTGCAGCCCTTCAGCAGGGAGGAGGGAAGCCTTGGATTTTTACTTAAGCTTTTTACTTATTCTTTTTTTTTATTCCTATAATTGATGGGAAATTGATGGGGAAAAGGGGGAAAAGAGGAAAATAGTGCAATTATAACTAGAAAGAGTTTGGGGTGGTTTTTTTATTGAATTATTTCCATCTGACAAAGATGGACCACTATAAACTAACTGTAGCACAGGACCTTTCCATATTATATAGAGCTGTTAAAGGGAAATACTTAAATATTATCTAATTTCCAATAAAAACTGGACAAAATCAATGCAGCCTCGGGACGAGTTTATATTTCACCAGGCAGCAGCTTTTAAAGAAGAGCTGAGCAGCAGCAGCAGCATCTGCAAAAGTGTTTTTGAGAGGGGGTTCAAGGCATGACCCCCTCCCCAGGCACAGGGACAGGGACAGGGACGTGTGTGTTGGCAGGGGCTCGTCCCACAGTCCGACCCAGCCACATAACTGGGCAGTGCTGTCACATGGAGAGCAGCAAATATAAACGTGGGGACGTGCCGGGGGCACGGTGGCTCTTTGCAAGGTGGCACCTGGCTCCCAGACACAGGGAATTGAAGCTCACACCTCGCTCTGCCCGGACAGGGATGGTGATCCAGGGGAGATGAGTGACCATCACCTGGGAGAGCCGCCCTCACATCGCTCCGAGGTAGGTTTGGGCAGCAGTGGCTCGTCCCGTGGCGTGGTGGCATTGCCATCCCGCCTGTCCACCCCCTCAATCCTACAGCCACGGGGTGCTGGGGGGACACTGCCATCACGGGGACCCCATTTGAGTTCTTTGGGGGGGCTAAGAGGGGGTGCAAGGTTTAAATCAGCCACGTTGGAGGAGGCAGTGCTGCAGGCTGCCTGCCCTCGGGCTCCTGCACCGAGCTGGAAATTTCCCTGGAAAAGTGACAGTGATAATAATGCCATTCCCTGCTGCCAGAGGGCAGCTGTAAATCAGGGTGGTGATGCCAGGAGCTCTGCACACCTGCACATCTGGATGTTTTAAGGCAGCCTCGTGGGTTTTTGGAGCCAGCAGGGCAAGGACTGAGATCCTCCCAGAGTGAGGGCTGAGTTACGTGGCAGCTGAACTCAGGGGACGAGCTCTCTCCAAACCCTTTTGCTTGCTGTGTGTTGTGCTCCTGCCTGTGCCAGGAATGAGTTTTCCCGGTAATGGGAAGCCGGAGCAGGCAATTTAAGCCATTATTAATAGATAACACTTGATCTGAGGAAGGGAAATGCTTAATGTCTTGTTCAATGAGGTGTGCTCTGCAAACAGTCGGGCGCGGGGAGAAGGTGGAGATGCTCCCCCCGCGTCAGAGATCGATGTGTGCGAGGCCACAAGTGCTCACCCTCAGCCCTTTTTGGGGCCCTGGGCTGTGCAGGGGCATCCCTGCTGAAGTAAGGACACAGCACGATGGTCCCAGGCTTGTTTTTTGTCAGGATCCAGCCCTCAGATCCTCAGGGATCACAAAGCTGTGATGACAGGTGATGTGCCCAAGGCCCTGCAGCACGGCAGTGGCAGAGGAGAGGCTTGTGGGGTTTCCTCCACCACCCAAATTCGCTGCCTGAAGGCAACAATTGCTTTACAAGCAGTTGGAACACCCTCATTTTCCTTTTAAACCCCACCAGGGGGTTCTCCCCCCGGCTCCTGGCCATCCCCCTGGATGTTCCACAGTTGTCCTGGCTCCTCCCTGCAGTAAATCCCACCCGCCTGTGCAGCCACATTCCCCTTAAATCCACAGCACCATCGCTTCACCCCGACATGGATGACACTCATGGGTGGAAACAGCACTTGACCGGGCTGGCAGGAGCTCAGACTCTGGCATTTCGTGTGCCAAGGGGACCTTTTCTCCCTGCTCTTGCTGTCCCAGGCTGTTTTTAACCCCCCTCCCTCAGCCGTGAGTTAATCCCGACCCAGGAGTGTTTATATGCAAATAGATGCTGATTGAGAAGGGTCACAGGGTATCTCAACACACTCTGAAGGGCAATTTACTGCCAGACACACACGTACACACACCCCCCTAAATGAAATTAGCCCAGGTCTGACCCAGAAGGTCTGGACTCCCTGCTAAATTTACCCAGGGAGGTAATCCCTGCCTGGGGAAGGTGATCCCTTTGGCGTGAGCCAGGACATGTGAAGGCAGGATTCTTCCACGTCACCACAAAAATATCACGGGGTTGCTAATGAGAGGAGAGGAAAAGCAAGGCAGGGTTCTGGGAACGCCACCCAGGACGAGTTCCTGAGGTAAACGATCCCTGTCTGTGCCGCTCCCTGGATCTCCAAACCTTCTCCTGTGCTGGCTGTAGGACCTCAGGGGATAACGAGGATGATTTTCATACCAGAGCAGCACTTGGAGGAGGTGGTTCGGTTACCAGCAGAGCGGGGAATGAGCACGGAAAGGCTGGGTGGAGCAGAACAGCGACGAGTGGCAAAAGCAGAGAGGAAAATGAGGGGGTTTGGAGGCTCCAAACCAACTGAGAGGTTGTGGAGAGCCAGGTGGGAATGCCAGCCTCGAGACAGAGGGGAAAAGAGGAGAAAACAGGGAAGACCACTTAGGATGGCCTCAAATTAGCTCCCAGTGCTGCTTCCCATGAATAGGGACCTTAAAAGGGGGGGTCCTTCACCAAGAACCCCTTGGCTCAGCAAACCCCATCCTGCACGGACGCACCGTGGAGGTTTTGGGGCTCCACGCTCTCCCCACAGTCTCCAGGGCCAGACATGGATGTCACCACAGCCATGCTGAGGACACACACGGAGGAACCTCAGGTGGCTCTGGCAGCACGGGGGCGTTGGCCCAGGGATGCTCAGGATCACCAGGAAAGTCCCAAACCTTTTTCCCAGCCTCGGGTTGACTCCACACAGAGGGAACAATGCAGCATTCCAGCTCTGGTTTAACATCCCAAAATCTGCTTTGACCAGGTTTATTCCCCAAAGAGGTGGATGAGAAACCTGGGAAGGGGAGGGTTTGTCACCCAGAGCCTCCAAGTCACAAGACGCCAGGCTCTATTCTCGTCCCCACCACGCATTTCTCCGGTGACCTTGAGGAAAGGAGCCTCGGGGCAGTGGGAACAGGGAAAGCTGTGCTGGAATCCGACGGCAGCAGAGTCTGGGTGCTTTCTCTCTCCTATACAAGGCACTGTCTGGGAGAGCAGCTTGCCCTGCCAAAGCCCCAGGAGGATTTGTACCTCGCTGGCCTTTGCATCCCTGCAGGGACATCCCAACATTCCAGGCCGGGCCAGTAGCACGTAGCCCAGATTTTTCCAGAGAGCAACCACAAGACTGGAATCTCATATGAGCACCTTAATGAAAAAGGGAAAATAGAGGGGAAAAAAAAAACCTCCCAGAGCTCAGAGGACACAAATGAGGTCATTGGGGATGGACAGACAGCAGGTGACTAAATTTCTTTATTTTATTTTTTTACTTTCCCAAACACTAGGCACCGTTTTCCTCCCAGCCTGAACGCCCCTGTCCCAAATTGGAGCCTGCAAATAATCCAGCAGTTTAATCCAAGAGGTGCTGCTGCAGCACGGCCTGGTGACCGCCTGACCCTCCCTGTCCCCCCGTGTCCATCGTGCTCCAACCCCTCTGGAGTTATAAATACGCCACAATAGAGCCTGGACTGGATTATAATTAGACCATGAGCCAAGAGGATGGAAAGGATGAGCTATAAAAGCCTGGCTGTCCCCCCAGCCAGGACCTGCACACCAGGAAGCACTGGAATGAGCGAGTTACCAGGAGCTGGGACAGGAAAGCTGAGGATTTCCTCCAAGTTGGATCTGGAGCATCCCTTGGCAGCTCGTGCTCCCATCGCCAGGTTTTACACGGCCCTGGTCACGGGAGACCTGAGGAGCCTCCGGGTGCTGACTGAGAGGTACCACCAAGATGTCAACCTGGTCTTTGAGATCAGTAAAAACGAGCTGCAGTGGCAGGTGAAAAGCCAAGCCTCTTATGGACTCTCAGGTACTTTTCCTCTAAAGGCCAGGCCAGGAAAATGAAATAAACGGGTATTTACTAACCCTAAACAGGAGAGGTGCACTGCATTTAGGTGCCTTAAGTGTTCCCAAGGTGGATGGTGTCTGGTTAGCCCACAGTTCTGGCCATAAATATTCATCACTTTTCCCATTTTCTTCTCTTCTGCACGTACTAACCCAGTGGAAGTGTAAAATCTGTGCATCCCCGTGATTTTTTCAGGTTGGGATTAGACACCCTGTGGCTTGGGAATGCTTGCAGGAGGGCTCACAGCCCAAATTCCTCATGGGTCTATCTGGGAGGGAAAAGATGCCCTCGGGATGGTGGTACCTGGTGCCTCCTCCCGAGGTGATGCTCCCCATGGTCCCAGGTGCTCATGGAGCCCCGTGCTCAGGAGATGGTCCAGGAGGTCCTGGAGCTGCTGGGAAATGCAATTCCTCGCTCTGGCCGATCCTAAACCCAGCACATCCCATGCCCAGCCCTCCATCCCCCTCCCAACACGCTCCCACCTGGCTTGGGTGCCTTCATTCCCAGCACAGACAGCCTTTCCCTCCCTGGGGAATTCGTGAGCTGCCTTTTAGCTCCTGCCAGCCTCTTGCACGCTGGACTGTGTGCCCTGGTGGCAGGCAGGGCATTGGCTTGCCCGCCTCATTCCCCATGGAATCCCGCTCCTGGACGAGCACACGCCGAGGGAGTTTTGTCTCCCCTCTCACCAAGTGCAGCCAGAGCCACCAAGCACAACCAGCCCCTCCGGACCGCCTAAAGCTGCCAGAGAAAAACGGGAGAAGCAATGTCTGGAGCTGGTTCAGCCACAGGGACCGTGGGCAGGGGATGGGGATCCAGGGGCTCATCCCGTTGCCGTGCCCCGCAGAGCTGTGGGCGCTGGAGGAGAAGCGGGAGCTGAGCCCCCCGCTGTGCCTCGCCGCCCGCCACGGCCACCCCGCCTGCCTGCGCCACCTCCTGCGCCGCGGGGCCGACCCCAGCCTGGCCCCGGGGGGACAGGGACCCCTGCACGAGGCCTGCCGGGGGGGCCACGGCGACTGCGTGGAGCTGCTGCTGGAGTACAGGGCCGACCCCAACCTGCGGAGCGACGAGGGCGCGGCCCCGCTGCACCTCTGCACCACCCCGGACTCCCTGGGGTAAGGACAGGGGCCCCAGCAGCATCCCACTGCTGGGGCCATCCCTGGAAGTGCTCGAGGCCGGGTTGGATGGGGTTTGGAGCGACCTGGGATAGTGGGAGGTGTCCCTGCCCGTGGCAGGAGGTGGAATGAGATGGGCTTTGAGGTCCCTTCCAACCCAAACCATTCTGGGATTCCGTGATGCAACCTCAGTGTGCATCCTCTGTGCACAGAGCCCAGGAGTTTTTGCCAGTGGGAAGGAAAAAAGATGCCACGATCCATAGCAAGGCTTCCCACGTGCTCCCACATCTCCCAGCTGCACCAGCAGAGACAAAAAAAAAGCACATTTTGGTGCCAGGCACGTTGCACAGCCTAAATCTTCTTCCCATGGACAGGAGCAGCCCAGCCCCAGCTGTTCCTTCCTCCTCCTTCCTGGCTCTTTCTCCTAAAATCAGCATCCCAGACCCAGCACACTTCCCCCAGGAGATGCTCGGGATGGGTCTATGGGATGTGGAGAAATCCTGCCACCCCCTGACCCCACACAAGCCACAAACGGATCCACCTTGGTTCGTAGTCAGGGCTGAGGCTCATCCGTGTGCATCCACATCTCTCCCTGGATCAGCATCACGCAGATGAGCATAAAAATTGCCTGGAAAAATACGGAAAAATATGTTTCTGTAGGACTTTAAATGCCTGGATCATTAGACACACAGAATCAGGGTATTTTCCTTTTTTTTTTTTCTTATAAAGAGCTCAGCCACTTGATATCCTGATGAAACTGCTTAGGGCCGCAGTGAATTCCATCACCTGCCAGCTTCCGTGAAAAGCCAGCCTGGCTTCCATCCTCTGCCCTCCAGGCAGGCAAGATTAACTGGAAGTAGGTGGTGAAAGCAAGGTTCCAGCCTATCGTGGACACAGGGAGAGTGTTCTGGAGGAGGGAAGCAGCCGGAGAGGGAGAGACTTGATCACAGCTCATAAATAAAAGAGTCTCTGCAAGATGTCCAATAATCAAATTCTGGTTCAGCCAAAAATCTGGGGATGAATCCAACACATCCTTGGTGCCATGAGGGCTGGAAGGAGCGGGGTGGGAAAGGGAGGGTGCTACGAGCAGCCCTATCATTGACAAGGAGCTGGCTTTAATTCCTTCACCTGAGCTCCTCTTTTGACCTTAAAGCTTCAGCCTCCAGCCCCATCCTAAAATCTTTGTGATTCTTTGATTCCCTGAAGAGATGGGGTGACCAAACCAGCTCAGGGCGTGCATAGGATCTCCTGGATCACAGAGGTCCGGGTTTTGCTTCCGAGCTTGGAAAAAAAATACGATTTTATATCTATATGTATATAAAAACGGAGCTGTTCTCGCTGATTTGCATGTTCCATTCCCTTGGAAGGCGGAGGGGGATGGCAGCACAGCCACCAAGGGGATCAGACAGCCCCAACGTGGGAACAGCTGAGTTGTAAGCCCTGGAATATTGGGGCTTTATAATGGAAATGCTGAGAGCCCCTTAACTACGGCGCCCGGCGCTACGGGGGCTTCTACAATAACTAAGCCAACTCCCTTGAAAGATCAAAAATTAATAGACATTTCAGACAGGGTTTGAGGTTTCGACCACTGCTTTTTCAATCGCAAAGACTTTGCTAAAGTTAGAGACTGAGGAGGTCAAGCTTTGGGTAACACAAACATTTCCTCTTTGATTAGGGGGAGACTACTTTACCTCGCCTCCCTTTTTTTTATTTTATTATTTTTTTCGTTGAGTAGTAGATTTTAGGTCATCCTTAATTTTTTACTGACAACAAAGAGCAGGTCATTGACCTACATAGAGAGCTATTTTATTTTTCTCCCTCTCGATAACAATGGCCAGAACACCTATGTGCCAGGTTCTTCTGTATTCCCATATACTCGGCAATTCACCATGGGGGCAGGACTTAAAACCTTTGAGCCTCTCAGTGACTGGGATAAAAAAAAATTATCTGGGCTTCCTTCCAGCCATTTGAGCTTCAGAATCCATGAGATTTCAACAAAAAGGATATCAGAGCTTTAATCTAGGGGCTTTTTGAAGAGATGGAAAAAAAAAGTTCCAGTAAAGTTCAGTCTTACCTTCTTCACTTTAGGAGCTGTTCATGCCAACGTCGGCCTATTTAGTAGAGTTCCTCTCCTTGACCTCTTTTTTACAGCCGAGATAATTAACATGGTGGGGTAAGATGAGTCTCTAAATTCACTGCACTCTCTCCCTGGCGCTCTCCCTTTTCCCTCTTAAAGCCGGGATGATTAAAGGAGCCTGCCTTTATTGGCACCCCGAAAAAAAATAAAATAAAAATAATTGAGGGGGAGAGGAAGAGTCTCGGCGGCGGGCAGGGGAGGGGAGAGCGGGCGTGGGGCGGCGGGAAGGCGCCTGGCGGGGATGCAGGACACGGCTCCCGCCTCCCAGCATGGTGCCCACGGAGGAAGGGATGCTGAACGTCTGCAGGGTCCTCCTTCAGATCTCCCCGAACGTCCCATGCCACCAGGGAGAGCCTGCCCGGAGAGGAATTTCCGTTCTCCGGCCTCGCCCGGAGGGAAGAGGGCTCTGTGAAGCCAAGGGACGGGACGAGGAGATGTCACCCCCGCTTCCGCGCAACTCAGATGAGCAATTCCCTTCTCCGAGCCTTCCCTCCACCCTGGCAGCTGGAAGCAGAGTTATCCACCTGCTCCGAGCCCCCAGAGCTGAGGGATGGGGGATAAAAGGTGGGATGAGCCAACGCGGGAGCTCAGGCAGCATCCGAGGGGCTCCATGCGAGGAGCAGTGGGATGGGGAGCGAGCACCAGCGCTGCCAGGGACAGGGTGGGAGGAATTAGCAGGAAACGGGAGCTGAGCAGGAAGGCAGGTGCCTAAAAAGGCACCGTGGTCAAGACAAGGCTCCCAGATGCCAGGGAGATGGGTGCTGACCCGGTGGACCCGGGCCCGTGGCACCCTCCGGCTATTCCAGCATCGTCCTGGACACTCTGCCCCTGTGGCTGTGGGAAATAAGCAGCACTTCAAGGAAAAAGAGCCCAGGGGTTTGAAAAGCCAGCATTTAGCATCATCTAGTGCTAAACCCCATCCTCTGCTCAGTTTAGCCTTGCCAAATACAACACTCGGAGCGTTTGGAGCCATCGGTTTGGGAAGCTGAGGAAGAGCAGCTCCTTAACGGGTCCTGAGCGAGAAATAAAGAGCCCAAAAGCAGCCCCGGGGCACAGCCCAAGGCCTGGCCCTGCTCTCTGAGACGTGACGAAATGAGGGCTTTTACTGATAAACCTCGCTCCGGCCCCAGGGACGGGAGGCAAAAACAAACGGGAGGTTTTTCCTTAAGGAAACTGGGGCCTGAGTGGGTTTTTGGGACGGGAATTTTCCTCCAGCCTCCGCTGCCCCAATCTCCTGCTCCTCCTGCTGGTTGTTCATCGCATCCCGTTTCTGACTAAATCCCACTTTCCCAGCCTGGGTATTTTTCATCCCAGCCAGTGAGAAGCCATCCTGGCATCAGGAGGGCAACGGGCACATCCTGCCCTGACTCTCTGATGGGTGAAGAAATTTAAAAAAAAAAAAAAAAAAAAAAAAAAAAAAATCAATCCCAAATAATTTTCTCCCATTTCATTGGATCCAGGAGCCCAGGGCAGGGCAAAGGTGGAGCACTAACACCACTCAGCCCAAATTTCCTTTACCCTAAGAAGCGACTTGCCCAAGCAAGGAGACATCACCCATCACCTGCAAATGAGTTGGGAATAGCTTGGAATCGAGTTTAAATCAGTCAAAATTAGGTGCCAGGCTGGATGGAAAACAAACTCGTTTGCTTTGCCGCCCAATTTCTGCTGAGATCAACAGAAAACTGAACTCAGCGTACTCTTTCTGCATTCCCAGAGAAAAGTGGAGAGGAGCCCTTAAAAAAGCAGCGAGCCATCGCTGGGCCTTCTTTAATGGGATTTCAGTCCAATCTGATGGCAACAGCCAGGGTGGGAATGGAAATGCAGGGAGCCAGGAAGGCTGGTGAAGCTCTGGAGCGCGTGAATTCTCGAACAGAGATTTCAGAGCGTAACGAGAGCATCTACCCAGGACCTGCTGATGCCCAGACACCCAAACAGGAGGCAGGTTCTCCTCCCAGGGCCCCACCTTCCCCATTCCCTGGAAGAGATCACCCTTTATTTGTTAGCTCCTTGCCAACGTTCCCTCTGTGCCAAGGGAGGAGCACCCAGGGGGAAAATTCGATGTAAAGCAGCTTGGGTTTCTCCCAGCGAGTGAGCCTTGGAACTGGAGAACCAAATCAGTGATGCAGCCTCTGGGAAGGATGGCATTTCCACAGGAGGATATTTGGGATGTCTAGCAGGAGATCAAGAGGAACTGAGCTCCCAGTACGGAATTCTCTGTGAGGGAAAAAGCCCATGGCACAGAAAGGATGCTAGGCTGGATGATCCATTGGATGCCCCAAACCAGGGCAATGTTTGTGCCCGAGGTCTCTGGGCACAGCTGCCTCCTTGCCTGGGGATGCTTTAAGCACAATCTACCCCCAAAAAAGAAGAAAAAACAGAACAAAAGGGGATTTTTCTCACAGGCTAGGCTGCTGCGTTTTTGCAGCCAAGTCAGCAATATTTTTTTTCCCATTTTTCCCTGCAGAACCATCCCTTGGTTTGCCCTGAATGCGTTATTTTAGGGTGCCAGAGCTACCTGTGACATCAGGATTAAGCTACTCCAGAGAGGTCCCAAGAGAATCTTTATGATCGGGGCTACAAACTCCCTGCTGATAAGGATGGACAAGACCAGTAAAAGAGACTGAGTGTCTGAGTGATCCCCTCCAAGAGCAGCCAGCAAGCCCCAAAAAAAGCCTCAGGAAGACAAAACATTCCTTGGGAAAGGGATTCAGCATCCTAGAGAAAAAAAAAGGAAATTGGAAAGGAAGGATCTGAGGATTTGGGGAATGGCACAACCCCACCTAAATCCACTCACACGCAACCACGCCCCGAGCAGAGCATCCGTGGTGGATGTCTCTGGTGAGGGCTGGCACCTCTGGGAGCATTGCAGCTGCCCAGGCTGCAGGAAAAGATCTTGCAGAGGTTTTTTTTCCTGGCAAACTCAGGCTTGAGATGCATGGGAAAAGCAGCCCAGGGAGGTATTTGTAGATTCTGCACTGCCAAGGACAGTGAAAATCTTCCCACCTGCCATCAAACCCGGGGGGAGGTGATGAGGCAGGTCCACAAAGAGTCAAGTATATTATTATTATTATTATTATTATTATTATTATCTCGTTCTTTTATTACTGTTGTTTTCCCCACATACGTTAGCGTTCCCCTGGGCCAGGAGAAACAAGCAATATCCTGGTGCTGTCCTTCCTCCTTGGGGCTCCTCTTCTGCCCCATCCCTGCTGCTGGAAGGATCAGGCTGGGACTTCTCTCCCCCTCGTGTTGCTTCTGTGCCAGCCCAGGACCTCACGCAGGGTCCTGGTGACACCTGAGCTGAAAGAAAAGCGTGTTAGAGGAACATGAAAGAGGCGAGGGGGGTTAAAGGTTGGTGCTCCTCCCTTAGACTCCATGATCCCCGTGGATGCATGACCTGGGAATATCCTCCCGGCTCAGGATATTCCATGATTCTGTGAAAACACGATCCTTTAGTGTCCTGTGGACCAGGAGCACAACACAGGTGTTCGGGTCCCTCGAAGGGAGCAGGAAAATCCATTTTTGTATCCAAACAAGTTGGCCTAGGGTGGTCAAGGATGGTCAGGGATGGTCTGGGACAGTCAAGGTTGTCCAGATGGTTGAGGACACTCAAGGTGGTCAAGGATAATCAAGGATGGTTGAGGACTGTCAAGGATGGTCAGGGTGGTCAAGGAGGGTCAGGAACAGTCAAGGATGGTCAAGGATGGTCAAGGATGGTTGAGGACAGTCAAGGTGGTCAAGGACAGTCAAGGATGGTTGAAGACAGTCAAGGATGGTTGAGGATGGTTGAGGACAGTCAAGGTGGTCAAGGACAGTCAAGGATGGTTGAAGACAGTCAAGGATGGTTGAGGATGGTTGAGGACAGTCAAGGGTGACCATCCATGAACGATGCTGGTCAAGGGCAGGAGGGAGTCATTGCCCCAACCACCATTGCCCTGACAGTGGAGGGCACCAGGGCACGGTGCCACCCTGCCCAGCCTCTGCTGCCCCCTCACAAAACCTCGGAATGCCACAACCCCAGCTCCAACGTGACTGCCATCCTCACCCCACACCACCCCCCACCCCATCATCCCTCATGGCTCCAGCCCACACCACCCCTCAAACCCCATCCTGGAGCTTCATCCCACCTTCCCGCAGGTGTGCCAGGCTCCTGCTGAGACACGGGGCCGCCGTGGATCTGCCGAGTGAGGCCGGAGGGGACACAGCCCTGCACGTGGCCGCCAGGCACGGCCTCTACGACCACGCTCACCTCTACCTGCGGCGCCGGGCGCGCGTCGACGCCCGCAATGCACGGGAGGAGACGGCCCTGGGCGTCCTCTGCGGGCAGGCCCCGGGCGTGGGCGAGGATTCCCTGCGGCTTTTCCAGCTGCTGGCCGCCCACGGCGCCGACGTGGATGCCCGGGACGAGAGCTGGAGGAGCCCCTTGCACCGGGCGTGCGGGGTGGCCAACGCCGAGCTGGTGCGGCTCCTGCTGCGGCGCGGGGCCGACGCCAACGCCATCGACTACGATGGCGTGTCCCCGCTGGGCTGGGCCCTGCAGGGCGCTGCCTCCCGCAGGGATCTGCGTCCCCACCTCACCGTCCAGCTGCTGCTCAACCACGGCTCCCAAAAGATATGGCCCCCTGCCTTCGTCAAGGTACCGGCCCCAAAATGGTGCCCGGAGATCCCCTCATGCCGGGGGCCTTGCAGTTGGGAGCTTTGGGAAACGGAAAGATGGCGGGGTGGGAGGATTTGGGAGAGGGGAATGCGGCGTTGGGGAGCGATGGAAATGAAAGCCCAGCAGAAGGGCAGGATGGAGCCAGCGTGGCTCCGAGGGATTTTCCCTGCCTGGGGAATGTCAGAGACAGGCTTGGCACACGAGCCGCCGGTGCAGCCGCCTCACGGCTCTGCCTTCCATTGATTTTACATCAAACCATAAAGAAAACATTACCCTGCCTTGTCAGGCACAAGCCAAAAATGTAAATAAGAAGCGAGGGCTGCATCCAGAGGAAGAAGTGCCTCAGCAGGGCACGGGTGGAGCGAGAGCTCTGGAACGCGCCAGGAGAAACCCCACACCCGCCTGATCCCAGCACGGGGCCATCCCGGCCTGGAGCGGGGTGGGGTGGGACAAACCCTGGCTGCGGCAGGTGGGTGTTGTCCCCCTCTGGCCCTGCCTCTGTGTCCGAGGCCTCACACTGTCCCTGGACAGGTGCTGAAATCCTGCGCGGCCGTGCCGGAGGTCATCGAGGTCCTCTTCAATTCCTACTCACAAATCCCGGTCTCCCAGGAGTGGGCCAAGGCCGTGCCCGAGGAGGTGTTCCAGGTGAGACGGCGCTGCTGGTTTGGCAGGGGTGGCTGAGACCCAGCAAGGGGGTTTTCCCCACAGAACAGGGATTTATTTTCCCCACAGAACTGGGTTTATTCTCCCCAGAGAACAGAGTTTATTCTCCCCAGAGAACTGGGATTTATTTTCCCCACAGAACAGGGATTTATTTTCCCCACAGAACTGGGATTTATTTTCCCCACAGAACTGGAATTTATTTTCCCCAGAGAACAGAGTTTATTTTCCCCACAGAACAGGGGTTTATTTTCCCCACAGAACTGGGATGTATTTTCCCCACAGAACAGGGGTTTATTTTCCCCACCGAGTGGGTTTTTCCCCCCACCCAGACTTCACTTGGATGGAGAAAAACCAACAGGGATATTCCCTAGAGCACCACCACACACCTGATCCCTCCAGGTTTGCATCCCTTCGGCTCCACCGTGCTCAGACCCCACATCCCTGTCCCAACCTGCCATAAAATCCGCTCTCAGCCTCTGGAAGTGACCCTGGAGCCAGAGCACTTCCCAGCAGGAGCCAATATCACTGATTTTGGCTTGGAAAAGCTCCTCCTCAGGCGTGCAGCAGGTACAGCCAGCCCTGTTGGGGATGGTTTGGGATGGCTCACGGCCCCACGGGCTGTGAGGGATGGCTGCTGGAAGGCAAACAAAGCCTTCGGTGTGAGGATGGGAATGGGAGAAAGGATTTCTTTTCCCAAATTAAGGAAAGGCTGAGGCTGCACAGCCCAATCCTGCTTTGTTACCCCGTCTCAGGAACGGGGTCTCTTCTACACCAGCTTTCTGTGGGATGCTGCTGCACCCTCCCCAAGGCTGGTTTTCCCCAGGAGAATTCCAGGATTCTTCCCCCACCCTTTGCCTATGGAGCCATGCCCAGACCCCTAACCCACAGTCACACATGGGCTTCTTCCCTCCTTCCCTTCGATCTCCATCCCAAAACACCCCCAGCTTCTTTGGCAGTCAGGAAAAGACCAAGCCCAGGTGGGTGATGCTGGTGTTGCCCCTCTCTCCACAGCAGCACCAGCCTTTCTACGAGTCCCTTTTGGGGCTGGCGGGCACAGCCCGCTGCCTGCAGCACTTGTGCCGCTCCGCCATCCGGGCACATTTTGGGAGCAGATGCCATTCCCTCATCCCTCTGCTGCCCGTGCCCAAGGCTCTCTGTGACTTCCTGCTGCTGGAGCCCGAAGGAGTCGTGCTGTGAAGGAGCAGATCCAGGTCCAAATCCAGCCCTTCCACGGAGCACAGGAGCGTCCGTTCCTGCCGGGGGAGCCGAGGAGCGCCGCTTTCCGTGATGGATGGCTGTTTCCCAGGGATTTACAACAGAACCAAAATGTGCTTTCGGCTGGAAATTTGTATGGATTTTCTTCTTTTTTTTCCCCTTCTAATCGTGCTTTAAATAGATTTTAAAGAGTAATGAAATGATTAGTGGCTGGTAGGAGCTGGCTGCAGGTGGGAATAACGCTCGTTATAGCGGATCCCTGCGAGGCAGCGGGGTGAGAAGGGAAGGATGGGGCAGGTGACCCAAACCAGCCCGGGTGACCCAAACCAGCCCGGGTGTCTCAAACCAGCCCAGGTGACCCAAACCAGCCCGGGTGACCCAAACCAGCCCGGGTGTCTCAAACCAGCCCAGGTGACCCAAACCAGCCTGGGTGACCCAAACCAGCCCAGGTGACCCAAACCAGCCCAGGTGACTCAAACCAGCCCACCTGGACATCAAATCCCCCGGGATAAATCTCACCCGGGAGTGGCACAAGCAGAGGTGCTGTGTAGAAGCCTTTACCAGGACGCCAAGTCCGGTGGAATTAATGTAGGCCCCAAAATAGATTTAAAATTCTATTTTTCGCGTGCAGGAGCCTCCGAGAATGTTGTGGTTATTCCACACAGGAGGATGACACAGCTCCTTGTGTCTCCCAGCTCCCTGCAGCCCATGGGATGCACCAGCACCTCCCATACCCCTTGTGCCTGTCACCGGTCCCAGGCTGGCACATGAAGGGGCTGGAAAACCCGAAACGGTGAAGTTTGGGCTTTCATTTCCCACAGTGACCCGGCCAAAGGTACTAAGAGGAGTAAGGATTTGTTTTTCTCAGGTTCTCCAGATGAATTCCTGCTGAAGCAAAGGATGTGCACACGTGTATCCCTCGGGAGAGCAGCTGTCTTCATGCTGCAGCGCTCCCCAAAACTCTTCCAGTGCTGAATTACACTCGGTTTTGGTTGTTTTCTTTAAAAAAAAACCAAACAAAAAACTCACAAAATTGGATGTATTATATTTTTATATAGAAATATATATATGGTATATCGTCGTGTGTATTAAATATATATATCTATATATATATAAACTGATTTTTCATGTTTGGCTGGCCTTGGCACGGAAAGCAGGCAGCATCCCTGGCTCCCAGAGCTGCTGCCCGTGGAGCATGGAAATGGGCAGGAGAAAGAATTCTTCCCCTCTCCCAGCTTCCACCTGCTGCTTCCACAACTTCCCTCACCCTGCATGGATGAGAAGGAGCATCACCAAACCTTCCCAATGCTCCCAATCTTTTGTGCCTCTCTGGGGAATGCCCGATCCCAAATCTCCGTGACCCCTCGAGACCTGGCCCTTCGTGCCTTTCGTGGCTGTTTGACTCCGTGGTTTGTTTTGGTGGGGATTGAAGGGGATTTAGGGAAAACCCATCCTGGCTGAGTCATCCCGTTCGTTTGAACCAACCTAACCTCAATTTTGGTGCTCCTTTCATCTTTCGTGTGGCCTGGGGAGCGGGAAGAATGTCTCTGTATCCACGGAGAGCGAGTCCCACCAGGCGACCGCATCCTCATCCCAAAATCCCAAATCCCAAATCCCAAATCCACAGGGGTGGAGGTGGGGAATGCACATCCAAGGGGATGGAATAGCGCTGTGGGTCGGTGCTGGGGGGTGACAGAGGGGACAAGGGGTGGCCGTGGGAGGAGGACACGCGTGGGGTGGGGGGGGTTGGGGGGGGGGGGCGGGTCCCCG
>VZTA01022723.1:28558-52694 GCA_013398855.1 Mohoua ochrocephala | reverse complement strand
CATGATTCCATGATTCCATGACTATTCCATTGAGGCACATTGGAATTAGTTACAAGCACAGCTCCAAAACAATTAAATCCAAGGTCAGGACTGCATTGGAAGCTGCCAGAACTGTGAGGAATTGTTTTAAGGAGCTATAAAAAAAATTAAATCCGATTAAAATCCATTGCTGTCGATCTCTTCTCCATTTGTTCCTGAGCCACTCCTCTAATTTAATTAGAGGCTTTAACAAGGACACAAAACTAAGGATGATTTTCCAAGAGCTGTTTTGGCTCGTTAGGTCCCATTTTCAGCTCTTTATTTTTCCCTGGAGAGGCTCTGAAGAGGAATTCACCTCTCCGGATAAGGGAAGAACCAGAACATCCACCAGCAATGCCGCACTAGGAAATCATTCCCATTCCTTACTAACCACATTTACCTGGAATTTGACGGGGTTTTTTTGGGCACAGGACCCTGCAGGATCCCCTGTGATGCTCCCGGTGCCAGCTGGTGCTGTCGGGAGTTGGATAAAACAATTTTTCCAGCAGCAGCTCCTCATTAGGAACACGGAGCAGCTCCAGCATCTCCCCTGCCCTCGCAAACTGTTATGCAAATAACTCTTGCTGACAGCACAAATACATTCATTTGGGTGTCGCACTAATTGATTTTCGCTCATTAGGAGTGATTTCGCCCTAATTTGATAAGGAAGTGTGAAACTATTTCTCCCGGCAGCAGGTTCGGTATTTGTGGAGGTATTAAGGAGGTGTTAATTAGCCCCGGCTCTCCCGTCACGTTGATGGTTTGGGGAGCAGTCCCGGCGCCTGTTGCTCCTCGGGCTTTGGCTAATTAAGTTAATTACGTGGCATGTGGCACATATGGATGTGTGGCACAGGCAGCGGCGTGGCTCCTGTCCCTGCTTTAGGTGGATTTGGGAAGCGGGAAGCACAAAAGTTGGTGGGATCCATCCCCAAGCGCCCTTGGAGCGAGGTGTCCTTCCTTAGATTGTCCCACTGGGATCTCCCATCCCTGAAACTCATCCGATGTTTGATCCCTCAAGTTAAGGAGTGATTTCCCTCTGTATTTATATCTCAGGGGTGTTGAGGGGCCAGAATCCTGGAAAAAACAGGATTGGATTTGGTGGATCCATTGTTTGCACCCACAGAACGACCCCCGTGCTTTGGGAAGCTGAGAGATGTCCCAAAATCCTCCTTTTTTTTTGCCACTGGAATGGCAAAACAGCTGCTCGGTGTCTCCGGGGTGGGGTGTCCCAAGTGTTCCGAAGGATTTTGTGGATCCAGAGCTGTCTGAAGGCTGGAATGTCTGTTTCACTGTAAATCTGGACGTTTCAAAAAACTGTTTTCATCGCGCTTGAACTCAAGCCAAATATTTTCAGCCTGACACGAGCGAGGGCAGTTTTTAAAGGAAGAGTTTCAAAAGCATTGTTTTCCTTCCCCCAAAAAAAGGAGAACTTCCCAATGAAAATTATTAATTTTATTATTTATTTTTATTCTTAGCAAATGTCATGGACATGGGTTTTTTTTTTTTCCATGGAAAAACGATTCCCATATGCAAGGAAAAAAAAAATGGAGGAGTGAAAAATTTGGCGTCGTTTGGGCGTTTGTGGCAGAGTTGGTTTTTTTCCATATAAACCATGGAAAAAAGCCATGGATGTGGTTTGGTGGCACTGGGATGGTGGAGGAGGACACACGCAGGGACATTTTGGGCTCTCCTGGATCACAATGAATTCCTATATTCAAGGAATGACCCCCAAAAAATTCCTGCTGAGGCCGAGAACGTAGATTGCTCCCAGCTGGAGACAGGAGAAGTGGTGGGACACAGAATCAAGGGAAAATAATGGGAAAAAATGCAAAACTTCCATGAAGCTGAGGAAAAGTTGATTGAGCCTTTGGCCAGACATCAGGCTGTGGACAAAACACAGATTTTTTTTGATGCCCTGTCTTTTTTAAACCCTAAATTTCTCCTCTAGATGTTTCCCGTATCCTTTTGTTCCTTTGTTAGCTGTTTTGGTTTTGGTTTTTAAATTCCGCTGAACTTTGTATTTAGGTACAAAAAAAACCCGGAGGGATCCATCTTTCCTGGCAAAATCCCTCATCCCAGCCTCTGGAGTGATCCGTGCCGGGCTGTAAATCCACATTGCAGCCTCATGTTGGAGCTAACCGAGTGTGACAGCTCCTGAGTGACCTCAGCCTTCCCTCCGAAATATTTGGGATTTTTTTCTCCAAACAGTTTCTGTTCCAGGAGATGTGAAGGGTCTGAAGCTGCGGATGGGTTGAGATTCTGATCTCACGGGGGTCTGGATTGAGTTTTCTCTTTTGATCGCTCACAGGTGAGGGCTCTGAGTCACGGCAAAACCAAATTTCCTTGATTGTCTGCCAGGACGCTGAGTCGGGTGTGGGTCACGGCCTTGCGCGGCGTGAGGGGATGGCAGCGTCACGGAATTGGCATGGAATCATCGTGGGATCATCATGGAATCATCATGGGATCATCGTGGAATCATCATGGAATCGGCATGGAATCATCATGGGATCATCATGGAATTGGCTTGGAATCATCATGGGATCATCATGGAATCATCATGGAATCATCATGGGATCATCATGGAATCGCCATGGAATCATCATGGAATCATCATGGGATCATCATGGAATTGGCTTGGAATCATCATGGAGTCGTCATGGGATCGGCATGGGATCATAATGGAATCATCATGGAATCATCATGGAATCGGCATGGAATCATCATGGGATCATCATGGAATCATCATGGGATCGTCATGGAATCGGCATGGGATCAGGGTATGGTTGGGTGGGAAAGGACATGAAAGCTCACTCATGGGCAGGGACATCTTCCAACCATCCCAGGGTGCTCCAAGCCCTGGCCTTGGACACTTCCAGGGATCCAGGGGCAGCCACAGCTTCTCTGGAAAAGCTGAGCTTTGCTTCGTCTGGGGCTCAGCCTCGATTTTCCAGCTTAAAAATCTGTTTTCCACGACCCAGCAATTAAAACAACAAATATTCAACACCAGCAATGCCTCCTTCAGTCCTGTTTTTCACCAGACTCCAAAAAATGGGCGGTTTTTAATCAAATTTCCCGTAAATTACCTCATTTCATCTGAAATTATTTAAATGAATCATGGAACTGTTTGGGTTTGAAGGGATATTTAAACGTCAACCCCCTACCACGGTGGGAACACCTTCCACTCTCCCGGGCTGCTCCGAGCCTCGTTCAACCTGTCTGTGAATATTTCCAGGGATTCATTCGTTCATCCAGGGATCCAAATCCATTTTAAAAATTCATTTTCAGCCCTAGTGAATGAAATCTCCATCTCCAGTAGGAGCCCACGGAGCAGGAGAAGCCTCCCCGGAGCACAACCCTGCAGCCTCAGCTCATGCTCGCAAACTCGGACTCGTCCCCACTGCAAAACAGCCACAAAGGGAGAAATTCAGCTTTTTTTGTTGTTTTGTAAAGCACTGGAGCACAGTCTGAAATCTTTGCCAGTCAATATTTTGGGAAGTATTTCCCAAGTGCGTGCGCAGAACAAAGAACACGGCTCAGAATCCCAGTGTTGCTTTTAGGGTTGAATTCCTCTTCCCGTTGCTGTGGCTGCGACACGAGAGTTTGGCATTGGAAACGTTCGGCACATTTTTGGGGAAAATCCACCCTTTTTGGTGTTTCACCTCCCCAGTCGTGACAGGGGTGATCCAAGACAAAGGTGCCTGATCTGAGCTCACCCAAAAAATGAGAATAATCCCTTCACGAGAGCAAAGCCTTCATCAGAGAGGGAGAGAATCGTAAATTTATCGCCTCTCCATGGAGTGAAATTCCTGAATATATTGGGTTTTCTCTAACTGCGAGCTTAAAACTCCATCTTTTTTCCAGACTGGATATTCCTCCTAATTCTGCAACGCTGATCCAAAGGCTTGGAAAGCCCCCAGCCATCCTTGCCCCACTTTCCTCTCGGAATATTTGTTCCAGGGAATCTTCTATCAACATATTGATCTCCCTCAATCTTATTAAGAGGTTCAGCAGGTCCAGCCACGTCTCAGAAATTCATTTTCACCTTCCCCTTGCTTGATTTTCTTTTTAATTCCTGTTTCTGCGTCAGATTAAATCTAAAAATAAACACCGTGTAAATACCTCCCTGTACCCACATATTTTTCTCAGCCATGTCTGAACTGAAACAAAGTGAAAGCCTGAGTTAAATGTGATTCCCAAGATAATTCCATCTGGGACAAGAGGCTGCTGGTGCCTTTCCCCCTGGAGGTGGATTTAGCTGCTGTGAGGGTGAAATCCTCTTTTCTCCACAGCCTGAGGGAGAGGTTGCAGCCGTGGAATTTGGAGCACAGAGCTCTGCTCCAGGCAGGAGATGCCCTAAATCCCAGAGAATTCAGTCCCGTGACATAAATACACCCCAGTGCATCGTTGTCCCAAAAAACCTCCTCGCCGGGCTCAAAAAATCAGTTTCATCT
Organism: Mohoua ochrocephala; assembly: GCA_013398855.1. Taxonomy (NCBI): domain Eukaryota; kingdom Metazoa; phylum Chordata; class Aves; order Passeriformes; family Acanthizidae; genus Mohoua; species Mohoua ochrocephala. Next base: position 48,225 of record VZTA01022723.1, on the reverse strand, counting down.
CAAAATGTCCCAACTTTTCAGGGCGTGAGCACGGAACGGATGGAATGGGTTTGCCCCGGTTTTGTGGCTGATGCCAAAGGTGTTCAAAATCACTCCGTGCTCTGCCATGGGTGCCCAGAGAGCCCCATCCGAGGGCAGGAGGCTCCAGCATCCTCATCATTCCAGGGATAGGCAGGAATGGGAATGATGCTGGCAATTAAGGATGTCCGAGGGGAAAATTCAGCTCGTTTCCCTTTGGAGTGCAGATGGGAAGAGCCAAGACTGAGCCTCCAGTGCTGGAAGTTTCTGCGGACATCAACACCTCCTAAACAGCTCGAGGTGGGATCCTGTCCTCTCCCAGGGCTGGGACACTCCCTCTTTTTTTGTTTGCTATCCTAAAAATGGATTTCTTCACGTTTTTAATGACTTCTTTTATCAGAACTCAAGCATCTGCTTGGCCCCTTCCTAAGCACTTTACTGGAGTGGCTTTTCCAGCTAAAAATCCCATGAACCTGAGCTTGATGGGATTAAGTTGGGACAGGATGATTCCCTGGGTTCGATCTCTTCCTGCTGCATCCCTGAATCCTTCCAGTCAGGAAGAACATCCCTCATCCACAGCCACAGTCACCAACACACCAAATTATCCCCATGGAATGGGGAAGCCCATTTTAGGTCTTGTTTCAGCTGAGATGCCACCTCCTAAAGATTGGATATGAGGAAAACAAATTCTTCCTGGAAAGGGTTGTCCAGTGGTGGAGTCCCCATTCCTGGAGGGATTTAAAAGCCACGTGGATGTGGCACTTGGGGACATGGTTGGGCTCAATTATTTGGAGGTCTTTTCCAAACTTTTTGGTTCTGTAATTCCGTGATTCTATTCCTGGATCAAAAGCAGACCTGAGACCACGATTATCCCTTCCAGACAGCACGATCAGGGAAAAAAAGGAAATAATTGTCCTTCCTTCCTTCCTTCCTTCCTTCCTTCCTTCCTTCCTTCCTTCCTTCCTTCCTCCCTTCCTTCCTCCCTTCCTTCCTCCCTTCCTTCCTTCCCATGGAAAACAGAGATGGAAAATAGAGGTGAAAATGGGAAACCTTCCCAGTGAAGATGCAGGGAAGAAGGGCAGATTTTCCCGGAGATGGACTGATGGGAATTGTGGTGTTTGGTGCTTTGAAAAGATTTATCCTTTCGGGTGGAACAACCCTAAAAATCTTCCTGCCTGTGGGGTGTTCCCTTAAACCTGCTGTGCCCTCAAGGACATCGGGAATTCTCGGCCATCGGGAATTGTGCATCACTAATTCGGTGACGTAAATCTTGGGAAATGGGCATCTCGTTCCACAGCCAGACCTTCCAAAAAAAAAAAATTGGACTCAGGAGAGGCAAGCATTAAAAAAATTATCATCAACCCCCCTGAATGCTGCACCCCGTCCGTCCCCATCTCCACGCTTCCCTTCGGAAGGGGCTCGGGATGATAAAAACGTGGATTAAAACGTGATAAAATCGCAGGATGACCTATTCCGAATGACAAGGTTAATGCCCTCCCGATCCATCACCATCCGTTTCCCAGCCGCAGGAGGGATTTGTGCATCCATCACCGGGCAGGCAGAGGCTGTTCCCCACCTCTGCTGGGCCATCTGGGTCTAATCTCGAGCGGGAGGCCCCAGCTCCTTCCTGCTCCCCATCCCTGCGTCCTTTCCCTAAACAAATGGATGTGTGGAGGTTTTAAAGCACTGGAAATTCAGGGTTTTCCCTCTGGAGCCTGGCGTGGGTTGTTCCTTCGGCAAGCTGAGAAGAGGCTGGGCTTGGACAGGACTAGGAGAGTGCTGGGCTGGTGGGGAAATATTAAATGGTGAGGCTGGCAGAGCAGGAATTCGGGAATGGAATCCCACGTGGCATTAGCCACGGAACTTCCTCACCCTTGGAGAGAAGGATTTGGGTCCCAGCTCCATTTCCTCCATGCCAGACTCAAGGAAAAGAGGAAATGGCCGCAAGTTGCACCAGAGGAGGTTTAGGCTGGATCTGAGGGAAAATTTCTTCCCCAGAAGTGGTTAAACCCTGGAACAAAGTGCCCAGGACAGGAGTGGAGTCCTCATCCCTGGAGGGGTTTAAAGCCCTGTGGATGTGGCACTTGGGGACATGGGGCAGTGGTGGCCTTGGCAGTGCTGGGAATGGTTGGACTCGATGAACTTCAAGGGTTTCCATCCTAAATTTCTCTGTGACTTCTCAAGGAGGGCTGGAAATCTCCTCATTTTATCCATGACTCTGAAGGGTTTCTCTAGCTCTCAGAAATTTCCACGGGGGGTTGGTTGATCATAAAATAGGTGGAATCTAATCATAGGCAGAATCCCAGAATCCCAGAATGGTTTGGTTGGAAGTCAACCTTAGAGCCCATCCCATTCCACCCCTGCCAAGGACAGGGACACCTTCCACCATCCCGGGTTGCTCCAAGCCCTCTCCAACCTTTAAAGGTCCCTTCCAACCATCCCTTCTATGATCCTACAACGCTCTGGAGAAGTTTGGACAGTGAGACAACCCCTACTGGAGCCCCTCCCTATTGTAGCAGGGAATAAACCGAGATGAGACTCCCAAAATCCAGTTTTACAAGACCCAGCTTCCCAGCCCACGCCCCACGGAGCAGACTCCACGATCCCAGCTGGAATAGCGAGCGGTGCAGCTGGAGGATATAATGGGATTGGACACGTCGTTACTTCCATGCGTGTCCGCCAGCCAAGCCAGGGGGAAAATGGGATGAGACACCTCCAGCAGCTTTGGGGGGTGTGGGATTCCTGATGGATGAGGGGATCGGCAGCGCTCACCCGGCAGAGCCGTTCGCGGTCACTCGGCGGCGCGAGGGACGAGGAGTTCATCGCTGTCCCCTGGATTATGCGTGAGCCCATGGAATTTTGGGCATTGTTTGGGCGTTCCACCCCCACATGGGATGCGGATCTGTGGCAGGAGGGACACGGAGGCGTCAGCTTCCCTCCCGAGGTGCCCAGATCTGTGCAAGGGGACACATCAGCTGTGAATTATCCTGTCTTTATCCATGGCTCCCACGGCAGAACGTCTCAGCCAGCAGGAGTTGTTCGTTATTGTTTACTCCGTTTTTAATCCTTATTGTGGATTTAGGCCCAAATTAGTGCTGGAGTCTGGGCTGTGTCCAAAGCTGATGGATTTATTTCTATAAAAAACCCAAAACATTACTGTGAGACAGCGATTTTTGGCTTTGTGGGCGCGCGGGGTGCCACGAATACCCCAAAACCAGGGAGCTGCAAGGAGACGGAATGTGAGGTTTGGGGGATGCACCCGAGGTCAGCTCCTTGAAATGAAACCAAGCTTTTATTGCGAGAAGAGGCAGATTTTGATCGTTATCTGCTTTTCTTATTACAACGAGCCGCGCTTTAAATGAAAATAGAAAGGGGATGTTTGCGGGGGTCTCGGTGACCCAGCCTTGTTTCCCCTCGTGCTGGCGCTAATTAAGGTGATGTGTGCACAGCTAAACCCACACACCTCGAGCCGGATGTTCCAGCAGAAATTTAGGCCGGGACTAAAAGCCACGATGCTGATTTTTGGGAGGCGATGCCCTTTAATATCTGTTTCTCTGTGCAGAAGCACCCGCTGCTGATAAAGGATTGATTGCCTCAGGAAACACCCGGTAATTACTGCTGGAATCAAACAGGGGCGGGATCCAGATGGATGCAAAGGTGGCGTTTCCCAGGAATTTATGGGACCAGTTGGAGCCATGGTGAAGCAGAGCTAAGAAGAGAGCAATTGTTGTGGATATTTACACCAAGGGTGGGGAGGCTCTGTGGCTGCCCCTGGATCCCCGGAAGTGTCCAAGGCCGGGTTGGACGGGTCCCTGGCAGCAGGGTTTGGTTCCCTGGCTCTCGTCCAGAAAACCGGGAAAAAAATCCATAATATTTTAACTTTCTGCTCTAAAAATGCTCTGCCGGGGTCAATCCATTTCTTATCGCTGCTTTTTATCTGGCAGCCACGGGGAGAGCATTTCCTAAAGGCAGCAGGGCACGCAGAGAAGTTTTAAACAGAGTTCCTGTGGAAAGCAGAGAGGCTGTCACGGCTTGGTTGTTTCGAGCAGGAGAAATTTGGGATGAAGAGGACGGAATGTGTGGCTGGGAATTCTTGGCCGGAGCCACACGTGCAGAAATCCCACTCTGGGGAACGTGGACACCTCAATCCTTGACATCTCTGTACATCTCGCCAGGCAAGGGTGGAAAATTCCCTAAATCATCACAAAATTCCCTAAATAGTCACAAAATTCCCCAAATGGCCACAGAAAAAAATTCCCAGAAGGAAAAGGAGACAGCACTGGAAGGGGAGCTGTAAGAAAAATGGGGACAAACTTTGTGGCAGGGTCTACTGTGACAGGAGGAGGGGAATGTTCTTAAAATGAAGGATTTGGGTTGGTTTAGATTGGATAGAAGGAAGGAGATTTTGCAGGGAGGGTGGGGAGGCCCTGGGATGGATTTCCCAGAGAAGCTGTGGCTGCCCCTGGATCCCTGGAATTGTCCAAGGCCAGGTTGGACGGGGCTTGGAGCAGCCTGGGACAGTGGAAGGTGTCCCTGCTCACCTGGATGAGCTTTAAGGTCCCTCCAACCCAAACAATTCCAGGATTCCATGTTCTCAGCCCTCAGTGAGGACGGCACAAGGAGCCGCTTTTTCTCCAGCTCTGCATCATCCCAAATCCCCGCACGGAGGTGCCCATCCAGCTCCCTCCAGGGTTTGCTGTTTGCTCTTCCCAGCTGTGCCTGTGGGCAAACACGAATCCCGAAAGCTGCTGGTGGTTAATTGGGAAAAGATCCCTGGCCAGGGAACGTAAACAGCTCGGGGAGCGCGGATGTGCGGTGACCACAGGAATGAAAGCCACGCAGGCTGCCCGGGCCAAGAACCTCTCTTTTCATGCATTTGAACCAAACCAAAATTCCCTGGGCTTAGAAAGGGAGCGGGAGCAACATGCAGGGTTCCCCGGAGGAGCATTTGGAGCGGGGAATGCGGGAATGTGGGCTGGGTTCCCTGGGAAAGGCTGCTTTGCTTCGATGCGGTTCCATGATTTTGGTGATGGCGAATAAAGCTCAATTCCCTTTTTGTCACCATGAAACCCGGGAATGATTTGCCAGGGCAGAATGGCTTCGTATGCAGGACTTTGTTGCAAAGCAGAATTTCCCCAAAACCTTAATTTTTAGAAAATAAATGAATCCTGGAATTCTTTCTTCCAACTGCTTCTGGCTGTGCCGAATTTGTGGATTGTTTTGATTCCGGTCCTATAACGACTCGCTGCTGTCGAGATCAAAGTGAAACTGGGGTGCTTTGTGTGGGTTTAACGTCCCTTTCCTTTTATCTGGGCTCGGAAGGGAATGAAAGATGAGACCCTGGTGTTATTCCCAAGGGAAAGCATTCAGGGAAGCAAGAGGAGAAATAAAAGTCCAACCCTTTGGGGCATTTGAAATGGCAATGAAAAAAGAGGGAGCCAAGCCTGGGGAGATGTGAGGGAGCGAGGGAGGGACAACAGAGGAGGCATGAAAGGAAAACGGAGAGATGGGAATGGGAATGAGGCAATTAAAGGCAGGTTTGGTCTCCTTCATCCGTGCCTATGGAAAACTGGCCTTGGAAGGAATCCCTGTCCCCTCTGTGCCAGCAGCATTCCCAGGTCCCTGTCAGGATTTTTCCATCTGAAGCATTCCCAGGTCCCTGTCAGGATTTTTCCATCTGAAGCATTCCCAGCTCCCTGGCAGGATTTTGCCACCAGAAGCATTCCCAGCTCCCTGGCAGGATTTTGCCATGTCCCCAAAAGATGCGGATCAAGGTCCTGCTCAACTCCAGGTGCCTCTGATCCTTGTGGGATTCCGGGTGTCTGGCTGAGCACAGTTCCTGCACCGCCTGCAAAATGTGGGATAAGAACCTTTCCCTGTGCCTTTCCTTTTCCATCAGCAGTTTCCCAGGGATTCCAGGAAAATCCACCAGTAGCACTGGTGGGGCAACACACAGGGGGTCAGCAACTTCCCAGTGCCAAAATTTGGGAATGTTATGGCCCCAGAGTGGTGACTTTACACCTCTTGCTCCCCTCCCCCTGGGGCTGGGGAGGAGAACTCTGTATCAGCACCACTCCTGAGCCCTGGAGCATTCCCAGCAGGAATTTTCCCTATCCCAGGAGGAATTCTGAGCAGTGGCTGTCCCAGGAGTGTCCTTGGAGCTCATCTCTGCAGGGTGAGGCTGCTCAAGGAGGGATCTGTGTCCCCTGGCTGGCACAATCCTGCCGGGAATACGGGTGTGGAAACATCCCTGTTTTCCTCTCCCTGAAAAAGAGGGAAAAGAGATCAAAGCTGAAAAATAAACCCAAATAAACCCAATTTGCCTCCTGTGAACTTAAAGTCATGGAATTAAGGTTGGAAAAGACCTTTAACATCATCAAGCCCAAGCTCCAGCGTTGATAAACCTTTGTGGGTTGATAAGGGATGGTGCATTTCATCCCAGGGCTGCAATTATCTGGGATAAGAAGAACCAGGAATTTCCTTCCCGTGAGGAAGGATGGTGAACGCTAAATATTTCCTGCATTTCCCAGTCCTGGCAGGAATGTCATTCCCCCACAAACCAGGCTGTTTGTGGGATTTTCAGCTGCCTTTCTGGTCAGGGGGGCAGAGCTGACAAGACACAACACGGGAAACGAAGCGATCCAAGAGAACTTCTGGAAGATATTTACGAGCTTTCCCATCAAACGTGGCGAGATTTTAATCCCTTCCTTCATGTTTACACAGTTTTATCTCCGTTTTCCATTCTTCAGCAGCTCCTGCTGCGTGTGGGGCTGGTTGTTATTAGAGTGCATCCCAGGGCCCGAGGCACTTCTTTATCCACACAAAATAGGGAAAATCGCCTTTCTTTCCCACCAAAAGGAGAGGAGTTGCCGCACGCAGCGGGTTTGATAAAGCAGAGGTTGGAGAAGCATCTCCTGGCTGGCTGGAGCTGCTTTTAGGGTCCTCATGTGGGGGGAAAAGTGCTGTTGAGCATTAAAAACCCTGCTGGGAAGCCCATCTCGTTCTCACTTCTTCTTGTAAAGCTCAACCCCCTAAAAATAGTCTGTCTTGTTTAAGGAATGGCGTGCAAAAAGGCCTGGAATTCCCTTGCCGTTTGAAAACACGGAGATAAAACACTGGGAATTATGAGCAGACAGTATGAATGGCCTGGTTAAGCCATTTATCAGCCCTTTCTCCCAGCTATTCCCAGCACGGGCTCGCATTTCCATCAGGGGTGACAGCGCCGGCTCGCCGGGAGAGGACGGATCCGCACAAATCTCCCCGCTCCCATGTCCTTCCCTGCGATGACAGATCCATCACGAGGGATGAACGATCCCGATATCCCCCTGATTTATGCCCCAGCTGCAAGGAATGAAAATCGGGCTCGTAGGAGTTTCTCCTGATAAATCCCAGCCTCGTCACCCCGGCTCCGCCGAGGTCACTCCGTTTCTCCCGGAGATTGGCAAGAGCCAAGGAGATATGAAGTGGGCCAGGATATTTATGGGAATAAATGGCAGGGTCTTTATGAGGATTAAAGGGGAAAAACTTTCGGGAATGATAAAAAAGACAAGCTTTGGAATCCTTTTCGCGAGAAATTAATGGAGATAAAGTCAGCCTGCTGCAGGGGCGGAGGGGAGGGAGGGGGGAATGCTCCGACGTTTCCCTTGGCGAACCGACGGCGCTGGAATACCGAGGGCAACGTTCGGGAACAACACGAGTCAGCCACTACAATGCTCCGGTTTCCAGGGAAACCCAACCTTGGCCTTTGGTCCCATATTTCAGCGGGTTTCATTATCCTCCCCGGATTTGGGATAATGAATTGGCTGTTGATGGATGCTGCTGCTGCCTCGGAGCCGCCTCCCTCGCCGAGGGTTCCGCTTTTTCCCGGGATGTTGGGATCACTGGGGGAGGACTGGGAGCACCAAAAGCAGAGGTGTCCCTTTGGAGGGGTTCCTCCTGCATCCGTGTTGTGGAATTTTGGGGGGCCTGCAAGAATCAGTTGGGGTTTTTATTTCATTCTCTGCATAAATAAGAGAGGCTGGGAGAGCTGGGAATGTTCAAATGGAGGAGGGGAGGATCCAGGGAGATCTTTCCAGAGCCTAAAGGGGTTCCAGAAGAGCTGGAGAGGGACTTGGGACAAGGGATGGAGGTTCAGGACACAGGGAATGGCTTCAAGCTGAGAGAGAGGAAGGTTAGATGGGATTTTGGGAAGGAATTCCTGGCTGTGGGGGTTATGGGCGAACCCCAGGAGAGGATGGAAACACATTCCCACCCCTCAAATCCCTGTTTGCTCCTCCCTGGCCTCAAAAAGGCCACTCATCCTTTAAATCTTGGCCACTTTCTCTGCTCTTTTCCTTCCCTTTTTTTTTTTTTTTCCCAAACACCCTCAGGCCGTTTTTTCCCTGAGTCACTTGGCAGCGTGGGCCAAGGTTTGACAAGTGACTCATCATTCGGAGTGCTGAGGCCACGAAATGTTATTTTAGAAATCAAACACCCGACACATTTGGAAAACAAACCCCCTTAAGGTGTCTCCCGAAGTGGCTCCTAAAAGGAAAATGTTTGCAATTAAAGTCACTTCCCAAAAATGTCGCCGTCTGTGCTGAGGTGGCTGAACTTCTCTCATCTTCTCTCTGTAAATATTGGTGGTGGGTTTGGGAAACCGGGGAAAAATTCACCGTTTCACCTCATAAATGAGCTGACGATGGACCAATTTGCTGGAAAAGTGCTGGTTCTCTTTTCCCTGTTAATTACGTGGCTCGGGATGGTTGGAATAACCCATAAAATCCCAAAAAACCCCCCCGGATCAAATCTGGTCTGGGTTTGGATGGGGATGACTGGGGTCTGTGCAATTATGGGAATCCTCGAGCCCACAGTTCGCTCCTCAGGCTGGTTCTTTTATGCTTCCCACGTGGATTTAATTTTGTGAGCCACACATTCCCATTTTTCCCTGATTTTTGTATCCTTTTGCTTCTAAACCCGGCAAAATACGTCATCATTAAAGGGATTCTCGGGTGATGGCTTCATTCCGAAACAACCCCAAGGGGACAAAGTTCAGAGCAACCCAGAACTGCTCTTGATTTACTGCAAACACGATTAAAATTTTATCTGAGGGCTTTTTTTTTTTTTTAACCGAGGTCTTTTTCTTTGCTGCTCTGTGTTTTCAGCCAGCACATAAAAGAGGCTTTTCGGGGTTGGTTTGGGGTTGTTTTTTTGCCAGCAGTTTAGCAGTGCAAAGGTGCTCGTGGAGGATTGCAATCCTCTGAAAGCTTCCCCTGGGTTCATCACGATTTTTAGCATCTTTAAAAGCGAAGCAGAGGAGGGCTGGGTAATAAAGGGCGAGAAATGCAAAGCGCGGCACGTTTGGAAGGGTCCCCCCACGGAATTGGGGTGAATTCCAGCCAATTTTGTCCCGCTGGGGCATCCTAGCTCTTCCAATGGGTTTATTTGGATTTGTAACCACTCCAGGCTCCAGGATGAAGCCCTTTCCTCTCCCATTTTCGTTCTTTAACTCCTCTCCTTGTGCATCACCACTCTCCTCGGAAAAGGCTCGGAAGGGAGGGTTTGGAAAAGGATTGAAGGAGCTGTTCCGTGTAAACCCCGCCGTAAATGTCACATAAACAGAGGTGAAGTAACAAACAGCCCTGGAAATCACTTAACGAGGGCTTCTGCAGCTCGTGGCTGCTCTTCCTGGGAATTCCGAGTTCCTTTAAATGAAACTGAACAGCAAGAAGCCTTTCATTTTCCTAAGGTTTCCAACAGCTCTCGCCGTGCATTCATCCTTCACGGAGGCCTGTGGCTTGTACGTCCCTGGCATGATGATTCCCTCATAGAAATGATAATATCCAGGCTTTTATGGGCAATTCCAGCTGATTGAATCCTGGTTTTTAATCATTCTTCTCTCACGGAGAAGGGAATTGGGCAGGACCGGGCTCAGGCGATCCCGGTGAAGTTGAATTTTGGGATAGGGGTTTTTAACACACGGAATGTCAACCCAGAGCTGTCTTTTCCACCCTGGGAAGGTGCAGTGGGGCTTGCACTGGATCAGGAATAATAATAATAATAATAATAATAATAATAATAATAATAATAAAAGTAAAAATAATGAAAGTATTAGCACATTTGGATTCCAGAATCTCCTAACTGAACATTCCCAAGCACTCCGGAAAAATTAATTCCATCCCACGCAGGTCCCTTGAGGGGAATATTTCCATGCCAGAACTATGGACACTTAGGGAGACTGACCATAAACACTCAAATTGGGTCCTGGCTGGGATAATTGGAGCCCGGCTGGTGGGAGAAGGGGAGGAAATGGATGGCAGAGAGGGAATATCCATGAGGAAAATGCAACTGCTGTTGTGCTTTTCCAAGGGAAACGCATTTCCCTCTTCGGTTTTGCTCCCTTCCTCCCAAAGAGTTCAGGAAAACCACGTTTCCTTGCTCCCAGCTTTGGGTCACAGATGTTCTGAGCTAAACTGGTGGGAATTGCATTAAATTAGGGGTAAAATCTGCAACAGCTTTTGCATCCCGGTGCTTCCGCAGGGAAGCTCGTTTTCCCTTGGAAATGTTCATTTTCCCTTGGAAATGCTCATATTCCCTGGAATAACTGATGCAGGCAGGGAGGAGCTGCTGCTGGGTTGCTGGTCCTCCAACTGCAACTGGCAGCCCTCGAGAGAGCCACAAATCCATGGGGTTTCCCATTGTCAGAGGAAAGTTTGGATCACGAACCCGAGGAAGACTGGGACAGTCCCAAGCTCCGCGTTCCGATGCAGATCCCGGCACAGCGAACTGGGGTAAAACAGGAAACCACTCAGACTGCAATAAACTCGTTATTGTTTTCGGGGAAGGGGATTAATTAACTATCTATGGGATAAGCTGGATAAATCAAGCGTGACGAGCAGCTTCCACATGGAATGGGAGATTCCAAGGCTGTTTCCAAGTGGCTGCAGCAGGGCAGGGCTGTAGCCCAGGATTCCGTGGAGCAATCCAGGTTGTCACCTCCTGGAACTTGTATTTCAGGGCTCGGGAATAATTCCTGCCTTGCTGGAGCGATGGGCTGGCTGACCATGGGATGATCCGGTGGGATTGAGGATCCTCAGGGCCGAGTCTTGGCTGTGGTGTCTCGTTCCTGTGTGCATTCCCTGCTGCAGGATCCTAACGATCATTCATTAATTAACCCCAGGAATTAAGTGCTGTCCATGCACTTCCCGATCCCTGGGGAGCTGGAAATTGTGCTGCCAGCAAAGCTCCTTCATTTCCCTATTGTGGAGAGGAGATCTTGGAAGAAACACCGTAGGAGGCTGCTCCGGGGGTGGATTCCTGAGCAAAGCGCTTCCATGCTAAATAAAAAACCGGGAAGAAGCTTCTTTATCGAGCATCCAGGGAATGGGCTGTGACTCAGGAGTCCTGAATGGAAAAGCTGCTGCCATCTGGCTTCATCTCAGCACCCTGCCTGAGTCAGCCCAGCCGTGCGCGGCCAACCTGCCGCGGGCGCGGTGGTGCCAACGGAAGGGTGGCATCGCCTGGCACGGTCCTAAGCCAATGGAGAGGTGGCATCACCTGGCCCGTTCCAAACAGGACACCTCACCTGCCGTTTCCCCTTGGATGCAGCGTGCAGAGGGTTGGGGAGGGCTGGAAAAGCCCTGGGAAGCTCAGGAAGGTGGCATTGCCCCTGGAAGTCCCTGGCGTGTGGGGGGACGATCCGTGTCCTCCTTTGTCATCCATCCTTTTCCTGTGGAGCCCACAGGCTGAGGTGGACTTTGCTCCCAGTTAGCCACGGAAATAAACTGGGAAATTACATCATGGATGTGCAGAATTAGTCAGAGTTGGTGAAACTTAATTCCAGGCTTCCAGACTAATCCAACATTTGCATTTCTCTAACTTTAGTCACTTCCCAGACTTTGGATCTGGCTTCAATGAGCGCATAATTCCTTGTTTTCCTGATGGGGAGGGTGGATTTCAAAAAGCTCCCTCCACGCGGTGAATTCAAGGGGAAATGCTTTTCCTTCATATCAATCAAGCTCTTTTAAACAACTCAAGTTCATTTCACGCTCTTCTCCTTGATTTCTGTACCTCGTGATCAGCCGGAAAAGCAAAGCTCAGGAATAAAACCGAGCTTGTTTGGTAAAAATAGAATTTCCAGAAGCAAAATGGAATTTTAAAGCTGGTGCCTTCCTTTGTCCTGCTTTTTGGGCAGGAATAGGCAGGAGAGGGATGAAATGGGGAGGATTTTATCCTGCTAATCCAGGTGCCCACCTGAAATGCCACTTCCAGGTATCCCGGGCGCTCTTTTCACCTCCCAAGGACAAAGCCTCTCCAGTATTTCGGCCAGCAGCAGGACATGCTTCATTCCCTGGGGAGTTTGGGATGCCCGGTCCTAAACCTTTGGCATCTCCAGGCACTGGTTGAAGCTGATTGGATTTTTCATGGAGAGGTCGGCAAACTTGGGGGTGGATCCCAGGAGGGCTTGGAGAGCATGGAATCACAGAACCATTCAGGATGGAAAAACCTCCCAGATGAGCATCTTCCATCCCATCTCTTTGCTGAAGGTGAGGATCAAGGGACAACGTTCCTTTAATCGTCCCTCTGGTGTCAGCCTTGGATTATGGAATATTCCCTGCATCCACTCGCACTGAGGGTGTCGGGAGCTGCTTTCCCATATAAAAATCTTCGATCCCACTGGATCCCGCCATTGGGAAGGCAGATTTGGACCAGGAAGAAGGGGCAAAAGAAAGAGAAATACAGGGAAGAAAGTACTTATAGGAATAGCCTAAGGAATGATGCAAAGGGGGCGAGTGTCCAAGGTCATCCCAAAAATCGCTACTCTGATGTTGTTGCATTTTGGAGAAGCGAGGAAAGCATCTCAAAATTTTGGATAAAACCTTCTGCTCTCACTTCTCCAGCAATTAAAGCCTGGCTCTTTTTTTTTTTTTCTGGGAAAAGCTCACTTTGCACTCTGGAAAATAGGATGCATTCCCCTTTTCCCGTCTTTGTTTATCTCGGCACAATTCTAATTGTTCCCGTAAACCCCGATTCCCGGAGGGCACTGAAACCAAAGGTACTCCTTCCAATTCCAACCCAACGCTCCACTGTGTCCTTAAATCTCTTTCTTATCCACTGTTTCGGAAACCTGCCGTCCTTTCCTTTGATATTCCCGCTTATTGCTCATGAAAGCAGGAAAAAGAGGCTGCTCCTTTCCCCTTTTTCCCTTCTCCAAGACACAAAATGAGCATTCTCCTTCCCGGCTTTTGTCAATGATCACCGGCTGCCATCTCCTATCAAAGCACTTCCAGGAGTGACAAAGCGGAAAAAATAGGAAAGGACCAGGAGAGGAGCATCCCATTCAGCACGGAGCACTCAGCACCCACGCCTGGCTGCCCGAGAGGCAGCTCTGCTCCCGGGAAAACCCGCCAAAAACAAAGGGAAGCGGCAGGAACTCCACGCGGTCCATCCGCTGCTCATTTCGGCGGCTCCAGGATGATCGCTGCGCGTATTCCAAATGGACACAGGGGTGGAGGTTGGAATAAACACGGGCCAGGGAACACCGGTGCAGGGCAATTTCCCTCCATCTTTAATGGGTTTTGTGTTTTCCTTGTGGGCAGCAAAGTGTCCTAATGTTTTCCTGGCGGGATCCGTCTCGCCGCGGGGTCATCGCCGGGACCCTCCCAGCGTTGAGGAGCAAATTCTTCACGGGCCAGATGCTGCCACCTTTCTCCTCTCTAAGTGGTGCCTCTCCCAGCCCCATCCAACAGGAATGGGCACCGCAGGGATGCGGGAGCCCGCGGGGGGTCCCTCGGAGCCGTGGCCTCTCGGTTGCTCATTTTAGTGGGCGTTTGTTTGGAGCAAAGCGAGGAATTTCTCCTCTTGCCTTAAGTGAAGAGGAAAAAAAATAGCAAATAACAGCAGCTTCTTCCTAACCGTGTCACGCATGGATATTTTTAGGCAGGATTTTTGGCTAATTACGGCATGAAAGACCGGCTATGCCTTTCCAAAGCCTTTCTGCATCCTTCCCTAAATTCATTAATTCCCTTCATCTCAACTCCAGGGCCACGCTGAGGCAGAACTCCTTTTAATCTGCCATTTTTGAAATATTTTTTCAGCGGAATAATTGGCAGCGCTTTAAATATTCACCTCAAAATGCGTCCCTGCTTCTCGGTGCCCCTTTCCAAAGTCTTCCCACAGCTTTTCCCAAGGACGTCCTTAAAAAAAATGAAATCAATGGTTTTTAACCCCCTTCCTGGAATAAATTCCAGCCAAAGAGTAAAACAGTAGGAGAACTTCACCTTTTCAATGCTGCCGTGGATCATTACTGCCGAGTTGAGTGGGAAATCATCAGATTTCCATTTATTTCCTCATCTGCCAGGAATCAGGGGGATCATTCCCATCCCAGGTAAAATACGGAAATAAACGATGGAGGGCTTCAAGGGATGTCAAGGAATCTCAAAGATCCACCTCATGAGGTGAATGGAGTGATGATGGTTTCTGCAAACTTGGAAGGAAAGATGGAAAAATCACGGAAAAACACCCACGGAATGGCTGCCTTTTCTTTGTGTTATTTATGTGACCTTAGGGATTGATAAGGGAATCAAGGAGAAAGAGAAAAATGGGAAAAAACCTCCAGCCAGCTCATGGAAAAGCCAAGAACTTGGCAGAGGACCCATCCTTATCTTTTGTCACATAAAGAGTTGTTAAACACCTTTATCCCGAGTTCAGGGCAACATTTAGGGAAAACTCCCTTTATTCTGCCATTTTCTCCCTTTTTTTAGTAAATGTTTGGCAGAACTTTGAATATTCACCTCGAAATTGGGCTGCACTTCGATTTTCTGCTCCCCTTTGTGTTGATAAGAGACTTGAAATCAGGGTTGGGTTGAGTTTGTAAAGCTAGGAAAAGATTCAGGGAGTTTTTTGCTTTAAAATGGACACTGTTAAAGCAATCCCAATCCAAGGGGAAGGAAAGGACTTGTTTTGGGAAGCAGGACGTTGGGTGGCTTGGTATTGACCACATCAGACGTTTAGAGCTCTGAGTTATTTATCTGAAGAGATAATCACAAAGTATTCCAAGTCGGAAGAGACCCACAAGGATCATCAAGTCCAACTCTTGGATGGGGATGGATCCCAAAACTTTGGCCATTTTATCTCCAACCAACTGAGCTCATCTGGTACGACGGCCAAAAAAAGAGGGAAAATGGAGCTGGCTGCCCTTTCCAAGCCATTTTTCACATCCCCAGATATTTCTGTGCTCCTTTTTCCCGACTCGCTCGGAGCTATCCTGGTCGCCCGTCCCGCGTTCCCGCTCCTCCGTCGCCTTTGGATCCTCCCCTCAACGGGAACATTTTCCATGTCTGTCACGGGCTTGCTCTCCCGGAGATTGCCTGGAGGCTGAACTTTTGTGTAATAGATTTTGACACCCCATATGGCCCTCGCGGCTCTCCGCGGCACGAGCTGAAATCCCACTCGCGTTGTTGGCAACTCCGAATATCTGGGAGCAGCCTGGCTTTTCCTCTTCCACGGCAATATCCGCATTTGGGAAGATTAATGTGCTGATCAGGCACTGGCGAGGAGCTGGAGTAAATGACCTAATAGGTCTTTCCATCCCTAATTCCCGTGTTTTATTAAGAGGGATTCTTTGTCGCCGCGGCGCTGATTTGTCGGAGCTGTCACCGCCGAGGGAAGGCGGGAGAGGTGGCACTAACGGTGTCATCTAAATCCATCTTTTTTTTTGGCACCTCTGCCCCTGTGAATCACGAGGACCATCTGGAGAGCGGGCACGCTGCCACGCTGGCAGATGGGCAGGGGTGTATCGAGCTACGAGCCCGTGGATGATTATCAAATGTGCTGTTGGGCGAGCATTTCCAGCAGGAATATCCAAACAACTTCCCGGAACGAGCTGCTGGGAGCCGTTTAGCTCCCAAAAAACCCGTCCAAAATTCCGTCCCTGAGCTGAGAGGTGGCAGGGAGGGATGGGGGAGGAAAGGCGGGGATTCTTCCCGGCTGTTCCGGTGGGTGCCGGTGGTTTGGCACCACCACGGGATCCTCCCGGGGGCACGCTGGAGCAGGGAGGGATCCTCCTGGAGGCGCAACCCACATCCCAAGGTTTTAATGCCCAGCAATTTCACACACAGCTGGGGAAAACATTCATAATTATATATAATTTTATATATATATAAAAAAACATAGACTATATCTAATTAAAATTCCTAATTATCATAACTCCCTTCCATCCCAACGGGAGCATTTGCCTCCAGGCCCCGTTCCTGCAGCTGGGACACAAACACAGACAAGGCACGATTCGCTGCCACGGAATATTTTTTAGCAGGTCATCCATTGCTCCAAAATTTCTGCTTTCCCACGAGACGTGGAAAGCTGTTTTCCCCTCACATCCCATTTATTTCTTTGGAATTCAGACTGAGCCAAGGCCCTCTCCACCTGGGGACAGCGTGAGTGTCACTGGAAGTGGCTTCTCTGTGGATGGAGGTCGTTTTTTCCCTTCTCCTCACCCCCGGCCCCTTTGATTTAACCAAATTTTGTGGCTTTAGCTCCAAGGCACAAGTGCAGAAAGTCCTCACTGCCCACCCAGTTTGGGATTGTGGCTCTCCGGTAGAGCAGGGAAAATGGTGAGGCTGCTGCTGGTGCTGCACTCATCCGAGGGGGCTCATTAGCATGGGCTCCCTGCCACCCCAAAGCGCCTGGATTTATCCTGGATCCAAGCTGGAGCTGAGGTGGCTCAGCTCTGCCCATGCCATGCTGGGCCTGGCCTAACGAGCCTGGCCCAACAAGCCTGGGCAGCGCTCTCTCCGTGTGGAGCTGGTCCCGCTCTGAAGGGCTGGATGCAATTCCCGGGAATCACGTCCCAGTGGAAATTCACTGGAAGGGTGTTTTTAATATGCAGCTGAGGTGCTCAGAGTTTAGGTTCTGATTAAACAGGAAGAGCAGCAGGGAAATCGAGTCATTCCTACTGACCTGTCCCTTCAGGAGCCCTCCTGGGATACGGATCTGGGCCTGTGGGGAGGAGCAGCATCTCCAGCAGAGCTCTGATCCTTGAAAAATGGGAAAAAGTCTTGCCAAAGTGCTTCCTTTTCTTCTGGAATAGCTGAGCAGAGCTGGATTGATGAGGGAATGACAGCTCTTGCCTCGGTGCTGTATCCGGAGGGATCCATGTGGGATGGACGGGATCCTGTGTGCGATGGGAAGTTTTTAATGAATTCCTGATTGGCCTTCCCAACTAAAGCTCCTCCTTCCTGTTTGATTTTAATTCCAGATCTCGATTAGATCTTAGTCCAAGGTAATTGGAAAACGAGCTGAGATGTGGAATTCCATGGGAGCTGCCCACACATCTCCGGACTTCAGTGAAGCAACCCCTCGCTGTGGAGATGGTTTTTTACCCCAAGCTGGGCAGATTTGTTCCTGTTTCATCGGGAATAATTCTCCCAGAGCCCTTGGCCACAAGCAGAGAGTTTAATTATAGTAAAAAATCCCCCTGGAACATCCCTACTCCGAGTGCATTTGGAATTAGGGAAGCCAGGGAAGCGGCTGCTCGTAAATCAGAGGGAGAAGCTGCTGGGCCCCCGCCTCCTTTTCCCTGTCCCAGCACCAACCTGTGGGATTTGGCACTTTTGGGAAGTGCCTCTGCTTACGTGGGATGGAATATCCTGACTCCATGATTCCCAAATCCAAGGGCTGGGATGGATTGGGAGCACAGGAAGGAGCTTTCCCTGCCGGGAGCTACATCCCAGAAATTATGAGGGATCGTGGTGTCCCATCCGTGGGGGAGGTCTGGATTTTCCTGGATCCCTGCAATGCTGCCCGGTCACTCCAGACAGAGCTCCTGGATGGCAAGGGATGCTCTGACCCTCTCTGCAGGGATTTCCTGGCACAAGGCTCATTTCCCTGGGTGGGAAAAGAGTAATTAATCCATGGAGAGCACCCAGATCCATTTATTCCTTGAAGGAATGAGTGACAGAGAGGGAATTGCTCCGTACCCCCTGCAGAGCCCTTCGCTGCCTCACTCCTCACCATCCCACAGCCATCCGGAGTCCTCGTCCTTAATCAAAGACCCCAAAAAGCTGGAGTCATGTCTCATGATTTCCCTTTGATCCCCGACAACCAGGTTCACGCTCTTTCAGCCTAAGTTTGGTGGATTTTTATTCCTCTTTCTCCTCAGAAAATCCTTTTCAGCCGAAATTTCTCCCTGCTTGTAAAGTGTCCCATTATAGCTCTCGGGGCAGGAGGAGATTAATGTCAACTCCCATTTATGCATCCCTAAGGATGAGAAGAGCCCTTTGTAATTCCCTGTTCTTTTGAGGGGAGTGGGATTAAAAGTTTGCCCTTCCAAAAAAAAAATCCCCCATTGTCGCTTCCCGGGTTATGGCTTTTAGGGAAATTCCCTTTGCCATAAAAAGTGATTTATTTTCCTTGGCCTGCTGCGAGGCAGCTGAAGTGGGTGATCCCTGCCAGACTCACGAAATGATTCCCAACGTTGACGGAGGACTTTATATTGTGGTTATAAAAGCAGGAGTTTCGGGATTTGCTGGGAAAGCCTCGCTCCCGAGGCCGGGAGGAAGCTCTCCAGCGGGATCCATGTGCAAGCAATAAGGAGAGGAATGCTCCTGGAAAAGGCAGCCTGGAGGATTTGCTTTGGCATCCTTTGGGTGGCCTGGGAAGAGTGGGAAGCTCTTGGGAAGCGCCGGGCATGGGACTCCGGCTCTGCTCCGACTGGGAAAGGGAAGGTTTGTGGTGCGGTACCAGGACACTCCGGCTCCTTCCCGGCCCTCTGGATGCTGCTGGAGGAAAACCTCCAGCTCCTCCTTTCCCTCTGGAATGGGAATGTGCACTGGGACATCTCTCCTGCAAATCCTTCTCTTGGGAAAATCCTGCTCGCTCCCCACTCCCACTCCAGGCCTGCCTCGGTACCAATTCTTGGGATCATCCCAGCTGGAAAATTGCTGCCAGCACCTCCTGTTTTCCCACCAGACCTGTTCAGTTTTGCTTTCTGCATCCAGCATTGATTTCTGTGGGAATTCAAGCTCAGTGTCACTCCCTTTGCTGCACGGATGATCCCAGACACCGCCAACAACTGGCTCAAAGAAATCCGAGCTCGACAGAATGACCCAAATCCAAGGAATGGTCTGAAAATTTGGATCTTGGTCTGATCAACCTGGATGAGTTCCTATTTCCTCACCTCTTTCAGGATGCTGTGCAGAGCTGGGAGCAGGCAGGACATGCCTGGAGCAGGACAATGTGGAATCACGAGAAGCCCATGATCCTGGAATTTTGGGATCCATGGGAGCAACAGCAATGAAGAGACCTCAGGAAGGAAACCTGGCTTGGATAAAGCCTTGATTAAAATAAGGATGAAACTCTGCTGGTGGTGTCCTGAATTTTTTTTCTCTCCCTGGATCCTGGATTTCCATCTCTCTGAGGTTAACGACATTTTTTGGCTTATTTTTTTCTGTTTACAGAGGGTCTTTTCTTCCCTGTGGTTTTTGGCTGGTAACTGAAACATCGGGGCTGAAAATCTCATGGATTTGGAGGAGGGTTTGGAAAGGATGGTCCAGAGAGGGAAGGAGAAGGAGAACGAGGAGGAAGAAGAGAAGGAAGAGAAGAAAGAGAAGGAGGAAGTAAAGGAGAAGGATGAGGAGGAAATTGAGGATGAGGAGATGGAGAAGGAGGAGGAG